>JAHWFO010011311.1:0-11148 GCA_023313115.1 Rhysida immarginata
GGTGGCGGCATTTTTATTTCTGTTCATATCTCAGTTAGCGTTCAAATTCAGACCCACATTGTATTAAAAGAAAATGTTCATTCTGGTCACTTCTGTCATTGCTTACAGTTATTTTTTCAGAATCACCCTGTATATCTATAATGGACGACGTTTCACAAATTTAAGGATATGTAAAGGATGAAACTCTGAGCAAGTCCAGCTCTGAAAAGTCTATTCGTGCTTTTCGAACTGTGGCTCCGTTAAAAATTTATAGTGCTTTAAAGTTCGGTATCGGTTAGGAGTATCGGTATCGAAGGTGATTCTAAAAGGCCGTGCCCAAATGAAAAGGCAGATAGAGGGTGAAATTCTGATCAAATAGGTCTAGTCGCGTTTTTCGATCTGAGGCTCCATTAAAAAGTTATAGCGCTAATTTAAAAATTCCTCAGCGTCTGTACCAAGATAGATTTCCGGAAGTGACGTCACGAAACTTTAATGCGCTATAACTTTTTAATGAGCCTCAGATCGAAAAACGCGACTAGACTTTTTTGCTCAGAATTTCACCCTCTACCTGCCTTTCCCTATGGGCACGACCTTTTAGAATCATCCTGGCCGAAACCGATACCGATATTCCTTACTGATACCAAAATTTAAACCGCTTTAACTTTTTAACGTAGTCACAGATCGAAAAACGTCACTAGACTTTTTTGCTCAGTGTTTCATCCTCTACATGTCCTTAAATTTGTGAAGCGTCGTCCATTTACACTCAGTCTATTGAGACTGAAATAGAAATTGCATTGATATGGAAATTATAAACAGCTGATTGGAACTACTGTCTTTTATTTAAATTATTAAATTTTAATTTTTAATAAAAAATTTATGGATTACATACGGAAATTATAAATTAATGAGTAAAACAACACAGGCCAACGATGAAACATTATCTTGAATGGATTTGCCTTACTTTGATGGTTTTTAGTGTGCTGAATCCGAATCCCCTTTTAGATTTTTTTCTATCACGTCACGATTCCAAACTGCAATGTTAAAAGTAATGGTTGTGAAAAGAAGCGGCTGCAGTTTTAAAGTATTCATATTTTTGGGCCACAAGGAAATTTACCATGCCCTAAAGCCTGAATAATTTAAAAGGGTTTCATTGAAAAACAAGAAATCTGCGGATGATAAGAATAAGCTGAGTTCGGGTACGGATTCAGCACAAAAAAGAAGCACAAGAATTAGCTCTTAACGTTAAAGATGATTTTTTAAAAAGTTTTCTTTTGTTGGCATGTGTAATTATTATTAATTATTTAAAATAATTATTGAATCACTCATACTTCAAAATTACATTCTTTTAAGTCTTCAATTCATACGACGTATTCACGTTAAAAAAACTTGTGGCAGTGCCCTGATACAGCCTACCACATTTTTTAATTTATTATGTTTATCATGTTTGTTCTGTATATGATGGAGCCATTAGTGCAGTGATATTATTTTTATTGTTATTTGTAACTATTTGCTTTGGAAATAATTATAGGATTGAATACTTATTCTTAAACTACTTCGAACTTTCTCTTTAGACCTAATTTAATGGTTGTGCCTCGAATATTTGGAAGAGTAAATAAAACTGGGCATTGGGATGGCGTATTAGGGATGGTGCAAAGAGAGGTAAGTAATGGAATCCACCGTATTTAAATAAAATATAACTTGTACATACGCAAATTATATAATTCTTTAAATTTACTGTACATACGCAAATTTGTTACTTTTAAATAAAATGGTTTTCTTTAATTATTATTACTGTTCCGAAGAAATATTATATTTCTGTCTTGCAGGAAGTTGACGTAACAGGTGCCCTTATATATTTAACAAGTGATAGGGCCGAATCATTTTCTTTTACCACGTATCTGACCAATACCTATCAGGGCATCATAATAAACAGAAAATGGTCCTTCAGGAATTCTGACAATCGTTATCTTTTAGTGTATGTAATGCCATTTTCTTTTGCAGTATGGCTTGCATTGGGATTGCTAATTATCACCAGCTACATAATTTTAAAATTATCTGCAAAATACTGGCAGCGAAATCGTAAGTACGCTTGTTATTATTGTTTTTCTGCTGCTTTTTTAAGTCGTTTGTTCAGTTATAACTTACAAAAAGCAACAACAGAATTTCAAGAACATTAACATAAGATAACGAATAGGAGAATATGTCCACATATTAAATGACAGATTAAAGAAGTTGTATCTATATTATATGAAGAATATAAAAAAAATTTCTATCAATGTATCTATTCTTGAGTGGTTGTAAGTAAATTTTACAAGTGTATACGATGTGCATCCAGAATTTATGTTCCAGTTTCTATTTCTCGCCGCGGCAGCGCTACGATCTCAGTTCAGTGCATACGCAATAGTTACACTGGTCCTTGGGAAGGTGTTGACGCCATTTTAATGTAGCTGTCATTTGTGTACGCATCACCTGTAACAAATATTTCCTTTCAGAACTGTTAACCTGTCCCGTTTGTTTTCTTTTTGTCTTTCTTCTTTTTTTTTTTTAGTGAAGTGAATGCGATTCAAAAGAAAATTGACTTTATTTAGGAAGCACGGGCTAACGTCAAAAATAAGCACACTCGTCAACAAAAGAAAAAAAATGTTGCTTGAAAGGAAATACTTTCTTTTATTTCTTTTCTTTAGAGGCACTCTAATTTCTGAGGCAGAATGGAGTTCGGATCAAGGTCTCGGATGAAATAGTTACTGGTCCTGTAGACTATAACAGGATCGAATCGACAATCGATCAGTGAAGTGGAAAGAAAAGACGCGAGTGATCCAGGAGCCTAGCCCGCCCAAAGAGTAAACCAGATGATTGCACACTGAGTTGGAAAAGAAGCCTGATGAACCTCTTAAGTCATCCAAAAAAGGAAGTCCCTACAAGCCCTACAAGAGTCGGATTGTAGATTGACAAGTAGAGAGCCCAATCAAAAGGATCTAAAAGATCCAGTAGTTGGGGCAGACGGCCTTGCTTATGTCATCGAAACAGACATCCAGGATATGACGAGGGACTTCGAAACCTGAGGGGACCGTTAACAACGAGTGAGTGATCCAGAATACCGGAGACCAGAGTATTTTCATGATTTTCTATCTTGAGCAGCATGTTCATCAGAAGTGTCTGGACATAGGTACCAATGTGGGACATCCCTGAATCATCGTAGATAGAGTGGTTCTTGGCAACTCTTCTGTCAAGTTAGGCAATGGACCGGAGAGCAACATTTTGTAAGGTTTGAAGATCCTTCCACCTTGACTTGCAAACAGTAGCCAAAGCAGGTATACCGTGAAGCAAAATGTAACATATCACTACATTGTACATCAATAATTTGTTATCCGCTTCAAGAGCGCTATCTTGCCCAGGAGCGCGATCAAGCAGAACTTCGATTTCTTGGCCTTGTTGAGCGCATATAGAACTTGGTCGTTCCATTTGAGCTTGAAGTCAATCATAACACCGAGGTACTTATAATTTTTTACCCACTCAAGCTTCCTGCTGTATAAGAAGAGTGGTCTTGGAAGATTTTTGCGTTTGCGAGTGATAAACATGACTTTACACTTTTTGACATTCAGCTGTAATCAGCCACTTAGTGAACCAGCTCTCGCGCTGATGTAAAGCTTTCTGCAGTCGACTGAAGACGTGGGCAGTGTTATGTGCCCAAGTCATGATAACTCCTTCGTCCGCAAACAAGTAGACCCGATTAAATGATGAATGACGGATATATAGTGGCAGAGGGACCAGAGAACGATGAATCACCAATTAGATATTCATTTAGTTTGGCAACCGTAACTCATTCCCGACTTCAGAACTCGTTCCAATACTCGAAAGTCCCCAACTTCCCTGAGATGGCCACGTGTGTCACGCGACTTTCTAAGTGTGTACGTAAGAGCAGAGTAAAGGAAAGAGGGCGTTTTAATTGATAACGAAACTAAATTTAATTCTTTAGATATTTCTTCTTACAATATTAATTTTAGGATAAAAACTTCTGAATCAAGTAATTGCAATTTAGCACAATTGAATATTGAATATAGAATAAATAATGCAACAGTTCCAATGGTCGTATGAAGTATTTTCTCTTCTCAGGTAAACGAACCGGGAAGGATCCAAAGCCCACCATAAGGTGTGTGGAGCTCTGTTCCCTCTAGCGGAAGAAAAACCACTACGTTAATACTTTCAATGTCCTGTATTAAATATTCTTAGAGATAAAATTCATAATATACTGAATATATACTGCTTAATAATGAAATTGCACCACCAACAAGGAGTTATCCGACCTTATCCATATTTAGTAGGGGGGGGGGTTCGTCTACCTCCGACTAGTAAACGATTAGATGCATGCTCACGGGACACGACCATTTGGGTTGATACAGGATGTTCGGGTGCCTGTATAGGCTCATCAGTTGACACCTGTGCGAGACGTTCCATGCAGTAGGGAGGAAGAAACTGCCTCATGAACTTACAGTACTGTAATCCTCACAACGGTCTCAATGCCGCGACGACGACAACGACAACCGTTCACGCAATTAACTGACTTTGAATGAGGTCGGATTATTGGCCTCTCCGAGGCTGGATGGTCAACCAGACGGTTTGCTGTCCATGTGTCGCGGGACGCACGTACGGTAGGCCGATGTTGGAGGCAATGACGAGAGGAAGGCACACATGCCAGAAGACCAGCGCTAACGGAAGGAGCACGTCAGCTCGTACCGATAGGCGGATACTGCGAACAGCACTAGCGGACAAAGCCATCACCCTGCAGCAACTGCGCGTCAACATCACTATAGTGCCCGGCACGAAAGAAAAAGGAAACTGGCGCATGTGTAAATGAATAAAACTCGTTCAACCAATCAGAAACGGACAGGAGTCAAGGCATTACTTACTACAAATGCCAGATATATATAATACCTCGTTTCCAGTCCGTTTTTGATTGGTTGAACGAGTTTTATTCATTTACACATGCGCCAGTTTCCTTTTTCTTTCGTGCCGGGCACTATAGTCCCGGTACTGCTCCAGTGTCAATACCGACAATAGCCAACACCACCTAAAGAGAAAGCCTGAGCGCGGAAACGTCATACTTTGTTAAAACGTCATAGGTAGTCATCTTTAATTGCATTTCTACCAATAATAAGCCCGAAATCATGACTAGGTATGATGATGTAATAATGTATGAAATTTTCGCGCTTAGGCTTTGAGTAGAGATGGTGTTGTAATAGCATGCCGGTTTCACGACGCGACAATGTCTGCCAGGCATCCATTCTTGTCTTCCTTTGACACCTGAGCACCACGCGATATGACTGCAATGGTGTCGTGAACGAGTGGGCTGGCGATTGGAATAGCGTCCAGTGATCTTCAGCGGCGAATCCTGCTTTTGTTTGGACACCGACGACAGACGCGGACGGGTGTGGTGCAAACCATTGGAACGTGCCGATGAACAATGCATCCGGTATCGCCATCGTGGACCAGCGTCCGGGATCATGGTCTGGGGTGCCATCGGTTACGATACCAGAACGCCTTTAGTCACCATCCAAGGCATCCTGACAGCAGTACGGTACGTCACAGAGATTCTGCAGCCCGTATTACTGCCCTTTCTGCCCACAACAGTCTTTCAACAGTCTTTCTACCCGGCGCAGTCTTTCAACAGGATAACGCCAGATCGCACATGGCAAACATAAGCATGGCATGTCTGCATGATGTCAACTGCCTGCCATGACCCGCGAGGTCCCAGATCTATCGCCAGTTGAGCACGTGTGGGACATGGTAGGGCCTCGTTTACGATCCCCCCGGAATCTCCATTACCTGATGACAGGCCTGGGCAGACGTACCCAAGATGACATTCGCCACTTGGATGATCACCTACACCTGCGGCTGGAACAATGCATCGCCACTAGAGGTGTGCCACAACCTACTGATGCCGCTTTCCGTTGGGACACCCTGTACAAACGAGTGCACATCTTGGACCTATAACGTAATAAAGGTGTGTTCAGATGCATCTCTTGCTGTGTACCTACTTTTGGCTCATACGGATAACTCCTTGTGGGTGGGGCAATTTCATTGCAAAACAGTGTACACCGATGATGAAGATAATTAACTGTTTACGAATTAATTTTGGATGTGAAGCTTCGGACGCTAGTTTTACAATGTGTTGATAGGGTTGGGGCGTAAGTGAAATTTCTTTGGAAATCAGCTCTGGATTCCAGTGATCCAACAATGAAGTAGTATTAGGGAATGTACTGGAAGAAAATATTAGCAGGAGTCTTATCTAAGGACTTCTGCACCTTAGGCCAGGTCATGCGAGAGATATAATTTGGTTACACATATTAATTTTCTCTCATTAGCAAATAAATACAAGGTAACAGAAATAACACACCTATTGCTATGTTCGCACTTATTTTTCTTATGAATGACAAATTGGGCGCTCGCAAGCCACGCATCGCGCTAAAGCAGGTTCTGCATACCTGTTCTCCTGTGAGCTCGTCTAACAATCCCTTATGGTCGAAAGCAGACGCTCTCTCGTCGTTAATCTGCGAAGTCGATGCAGCCACATTCACTGTTATTCTGACACTTGCGGAATTCTTCTTATTCTCCTCGGAAAGTTTCTTCAACTCTTTCGTGTTGCTTTGCTTTCTATCGCCATGTCTATTTTCTTCTCTCTTTCTTTCTTTGCACCAGAAATTCTTTCGTTGGCCAGAGTTATTCCTTTCTATTTCTTTAATTCCATTCTTATTCACGTTCCCTGTTTCTTCTTCCAGCTCGTTCGACACTAACCTTCACGTTCTTCGGCCTCATTCTTTCCAACCGTTCTTTTCTGTATCTTCTCGAACGGTTTCTTTTTCCACTCTGTCTTTCTTCTTCCTTCTCTCCACGTTCCTTCCCTCTTTTTTGTCTCTTCCCGAACTTGGGGTCTCTTTCTATTCTCTGCAGAGGTGGCTTTTCTATTAAGCACTTCTCTTTATTTTTTTCTTAAACTTCTTTTCATTTTAATTTGATCCTTTTTGAGCAATCTTCGCTAAAATTCGCTAACAATGTGATTATTCCCTGAAAAAAAGGCAGCTGAAAAGAATCGAATGATGCAACTTATTAATTTATACTTCTCCTTAGTTAACTGTTTTATTCGTTGGCTATTTGTTTACTTTTTTTCCTTTTGCTGATAATTGCAGAGTGACTATCCTTGCAGAAAAATGCGATTCGAATGAACGACATGTTAGATAGGGCAACCTAACAATGTCGAAGCCAGCTAAACAATGATAAAGGGTAGAAGGGTGGATCATAATACTGTTCCTATTGATTAAACAGGTGGTGGCCTTACAGTATAACAGAGGGACATCAGGAGTTCCAACTAGTTTTGCCATTTATTTCCGGGTTTGTCAAGGATATATACAGCAAGACAATCGACAATCGAACAGTGAAGTGTACATTTGTTAGGATGGGACGAAAGCAGCGCTTTCACAAAGCTCATCCAACCAGAATAAACTCCAAATGAAATACACTGAGGTAGTCAAGAAGTCTAACCAACCCAAGCGGTCTTCCATATTATACAAAAAAGAAAATAAGATTGACGATTGTCAGAAACAAAAAAAAAAGAAATAAAAAATACAAGGAGAAATAAGATTATCACATCTTCCAGTAGTCTGGGAAAGAGACTTTGCTAATATCTTCAAAATTGATGTCAAGAACGTGCCTCGGTTTACGATACTTCGTATGCCAGTTCATGTTCATTGAGTTCTTCAGTATCCCTTTCACAAGCTTATTGTCGTGAGTCTTCATCTTCTATATCATAATCAAAAGGAGATCCTGTATAAACTTTCCGATATGGGCCATGTTTAAATCCAAGTGGATGGATTGGTTTTTCATCGTCCTTCTCTCCAGCTGGGCAATGGTCCTCAGGGTAACATTCTGGAATGACTGTATTTCACTCCATCTGGTTTTACAGATAGTCGCCCGCGCAGGCATGCCATAGAGGAGTATGGTCCGGATAATCGATTTGTACAGAAGTAGCTTCTTGTCAATGCTGAGGGCGCTGTTGCGACCCATGAGAGCTATGATACTGTACTTAGCCCTCTTCGCTTTGTTCAGAGCATAGGACATATGCTGATTCCATTGAGAGTCTTGAGTCAATGATAATTCCCAGATACTTGTAGTTGTCCACCCAGTCCAGTTTCTTATTGAACAGAACAAGAGAATCTGGGAATGCTTGAGCTTCCTATTGAGGTACAAAGCCTTGCACTTTCCGATGTTAAGGTTCAACTTCCAGCAGTTAAACCAGTCTTCGAACTGCTTCAAGGCGCTCTGCAGCCGAGTGATAACGTGAGCCGGCTAGTGTGCCCATGTCATAATGGCAGTGTCATCCGCATAAAAATACAGATTACAATTATCGGGTTTCGAGAAATCATGTACAAAGTAATTAAATAGCACAGGCCCAAGGACAGAACCCTGAGGGACACCGGCCTTTACAACATGGTTTGTGGAAAGATTTTCTCCAACTTTGACTTGATAGGATCTGCCGTCAAGAAAGGATTTCACCATCAAAATCAAATCGGCAGGGAACCCGTCTCTGATAATATTGTAGACAAGGCCCTCAAAAGCTTTACTGACATCGAGAAATACCACCCCACAGTACCTGGATAGGTTCAGGGGGGTGCTCGGGTCTTCAACGAGCCTCCATATATGCATCGGACAAGAGTAGACAGCACGAAAGCCAAACTGCTCTTCCCGAAAAAGGTCATTTGCTAGACAGTGATCTTGGAATCTGACGAGGATCGTTGTCTCCAACACCTTGGACATCGTGGGTAGCAGGCTAATAGGTCGGTAACTCGCCGGAATTGCAGGATTTTGCCCCTGCTTGGGGATACTCAACACAATAGATTTCTTCCAAGCCACAGGGAAATAAGTAAATTTCCAGCAGTCGCTAATGATATTGGTGAGAAAGTCAATAAAGTTCTTTGGGAGATTCATAAGGGCGTTATTACTCACCTTGTCTTTTCCTGGAGCCTTCTTCTTTCTCAGTTTATTTATGATGTTGGCGATCTCTCCAGCCTCGACGTTGTACTTCGTAAAATGCTGCGGGACTACATCAAAGTTGAAAATACCTTCTTCCACACGCTGAGACATGATTTTGCTCTCGGGCTTATCGTTGGTAGGAGTAACAAACTGCATTTCCAGTGAATCCGCAATGACTTGGGCCTTGTCCTGATCAGTTTGCACATAGTTACCTTGTGGTGTACGGAGTGGAGGAAGCATAACATTCTTCTTCTTATGTAAAGCTCTAACCATACTCCAAATGGAATTGTCGCGAGCCGACAAGCTTTTGAGTTTTTCATTCCATCTAGCGTCGCGAAGCTCTTTTATCTCCTCTTGAACTCTTCGCACTAACCTGTTGTACTTGGTTTTGAGCCAAGGTTCACGATAGCGTTGCCAAAGTCTACGGGTACTGTTTCTTTCAGCAATTAGGTGTTGGATTCCAGGAGAGAGTTGGATTCGATGAGAAGGTTTATTCTCTGATGGATACTTACTGGCTTCTATGGCACTGTTAATACATCTGGTGATGTCATCAACAAATTGATCGATGTCCTCTGTACAGTAAACAACGTCGGGATGGTAGCCATAGTCCTTAAGAATATCTGTGTAGAGCTTCCAGTCTTGATGATGTACGAGTTCCACTCGGAAATTTATGTCAACATTGTCAAAGCTCAACGCCACAGGCCTGTGGTCAGAAGAAAGGTCATCAATCGTGAAGACATTGTACGGTTTGAAGAAATCCTTCAAGAGCGAGATGTCCAAAACGTCACTACTAGGGGAGTGGTCGCAGTAGTAGGTGTCCTCCACAGGTCCAGCAGCGATGATATCATCTCTACCTTGAATGTACCTATAGAGAATCATGCCGTTGTAATTCTGCGTTCTGGAGTTCCAGCTTGGATGCTTGGCATTTAGGTCACCAGCCAGGACGACTGGAGTGTCACCACTGAAGAGTTCATCAAGCTCGCAAATGTCAAGATAATGTTTAGGTGAATTGTAGAGCGCTACGAACTTCACTTCACCACAGGAGACGTCATTGATAATGATGGAGGCTGATTCCATACCTGCATAAGACTTGGATACTAATTCTTGGTGTTGAATTCCCCTCTTAATGATGATCGCAGCGCCCCCAGACGCTCATCTTGCAGCATTTGAAGCCATTCGATCCTTACGGTACACACAATAGCCAGGTAGCTTGAAGTCTTGGCTTGGTTTGAGGTGAGTTTCACAGAGGAAAGCCACGTCAATTTCGTGATTTATCAGAAAGTTGTGAAACTCGATACGCTTTCGGGGAATGCCCCTAGCGTTCCATATCACGCACCGAAGTTCACCTTTGTTGATTACAGTATAACGTTGTGCAGCCATACTAAAATTAGTTGGTCGTAAGGAGCCCACTCAACTGTGGGTAACTTTTGCCTAGATTAGAAAACAGATTAAAGATACGTCCTAATTCTTTATACATACCTGGTAGGTCGTTGATGTTGAAGCCTTTATCTTCCGGCGTAGACACAGCGGCAGCATAGGATTTGCCTGCTGTCACTTTAGAACTAGACATCCTTTGAACCTGGGGGCACTTTGGACATTTCGTGTAGCTTGATGTGTGCTGTCCACCACATCTGATGCACTTTGGGGGGTCTTGTCCTTTGATCTTGGGGCAATCTCTTGACTGGTGCCCCTCAGCACATGGATACGTGTCCGAAGCGCAGGCAGTTGTAACACTGTAGTGGCTTCTTGTTCCCTCGAAAGGCCTCCACTGAAACTGCCAGCGGCCCAATACGTGTTACGTTTTTCAATGATTGGTTGTGTTCGGTGTTCGGGAGTAGAACCAATACCATCGGCATATCAATGGATCCTTTGGCTTTCCTCAATCGAATAACTTTTTCCGGGAAGTAGTTGGTTCTTTTTAGGTCTTCTTGGAAGTCATCGAGGTCATACGTAACATCCACATTACGAATTACGTATTTCAAGACCTTCTCCGACTTCAGTTGATGATGCTGAATTTTTAAAATATTATCAGATTTAATGCCAGAGACTAACCTGTTGTGTGTTTCTTCATCTTCACATTTAACCTTGATGGTTTCAGCTCTGCCCGTATGAACGGCGATCTTTTCGACTGGAACATGCTTCTCG
>JAHWFO010011313.1:0-35217 GCA_023313115.1 Rhysida immarginata
CGAGGGCTGATTTACTAGATTGGTTGACAAAATTTTCGCGATCGGCCGAAAAAGGTCAAAAATGAATAAAAAAAACGGTCTTCGTTTTTTCTCTTATTTAATTCACGAAAAGGCACGTTACACCTTCAAAGCATGAGCAAGGTCACTGTCTACCTCATATTTCGAAAAAATAATAATTATTGATAAAAAACAGATATTCATGGTTATGGCAAGGCATATTAGTGAGAAATATCTTATGAAGAACAATGCAAGGCAAAGTTTGTGCAACAATAGTTATCAACAGTGGTGTCAACATGCAATCACAAACACTCTGCACGGCCAACAATATACAGGGTCGGGACACTTTAATATGACCACCTCTCCTCAAATATGCTGGAATGCCCCATGGTATGCAGATGAAAAAATCATTGCATATCATTAAAAGCTGACAACAGCAGAAGTTTAGTAGCATCCGTTAACACAGCAATAATCGCCGTTATGGGCAAAGCAAGTGACCTGTCGGACCTCCAAAAGGGGATGATCATTGGCTATCGGGCCAAGGAGGGCAGCATTTCAGAAACTGCCACCTTTGTGAACTGCTCTAGGGCTACCGTTATGAAGGTGTACCGTGACTGGACGAACCAGACAGTTTCGAGCAACCGAAGAGGTAACTGTGGGGCCCCACGGACCATCGATCCTAGAGGCGAGTGTCGGTTACGATGCCTGGCCAAGACCAATCGGCGTGCCACTGTTGAGCAGCTGACACAGCAAATGAACCATGGGGCCACTAGGTGTGTCAGCACCAAGACAGTGCAACTATCCCTCTTGAGGTTGGGGCTCCGGAGCAGGCGTATGGTAACAGTGTAACGGTCAGTTTTGACGTTACAATTTTGTCTTTCTCCTCGCTCTTTCTTCCTCTCCCCCCCCCCCCCCTCTCTTTTGTCTCGCAACGGTTTCCTGAAAGTAGATCCCGACTAAGTCATTACGAAAGTGTTGGTTATAAGTTTGATTGTTGACGTAGATTGTGGATAGTCTTTATGATGTGTCGAGACAAACAATGGTTGAAATCCACGTTTACGCCAACAATGAATATTTAGATACGAGCTACGAGTCGTTAAAGAAAGAGATGGAATTTTTATAAGAAAATAGGTAGTAGAACGACGGCAGCCATCGCAGAAACATGATAATGAGGAGAGACTTGGATGAACTAAAGGAACCTTTTCCCAGATGATGATTTGGCATGATAAGTTACTCGAGTTTCTACCGATGAGACGAAAGATGTCACGATAGAAAGCGAAGATGAATTATCTCGGCCAGAATTCGACGTCGTTATAAATGACGATCAATAATTGAAGTTCTTATAGATGGGACAATTGGATGATCAAACATCGAATACACGGAAAAGGAGATTGAGACAAGAAATGTTTTCGGTATTGAACGTAGTATTGGGCCATGATATCATCAAGAAACCTTTATCGATTATGTCGTTTTTGCGTATTTTCTTTTCTTAGGTCATTCGATTTCTCTCTGAGGAGAAATGGGTCTGCGACGAGGTACCTCACGGGTTCTATTCAACGGAGTCGTTTGCGACGATGAAACCGGCGTAACCGAGCATGGAAAAAACAGTTGGTGTTGTAAGAGTATATTTTTAGTTTAGTACAGTAAGATCCCTACTAACATCTTCAAAGCCGTGTGTTTTGCGACTTTGAGTCTCCCTCCCTCTTCTCCGTTATTGTTATTATAGAACTTAATTTTCCCTCCCCTCTTGCTGTTACTTAAACTCTTAACTCCTAGTTTTTTTGAAAGAGCGACCGCCATAAACAAGATTTGAGACTACCGTTCTGACTTTCCTGAGATGTGTTAGTGATTTTTAGAAATTGTGAAATATGAAAGAAATTTACGTAATAGACGTTGACTTCAACGAAAGAAGAGAAAATAAGATATACCTTTAACTATGCTTGAAAGAGATAATTTGAAAATCAGTAGAACTAGAATACTTACCTTAGAACTGTAAGAGATATTAATGAAGAGACCTAAGGTATAAGAAAAGAGTCGTGTTCGTGATGAATGACTGTGAAGATTTCTAATAGTTAAAAGAGATTATCTCGACGATCCCGAAGATACATGTTTATGCGAATTAATATGGACTTCTAAAACTCTAGACCGTCTCTAGAATTTTCAAAGGATTATAACATTTAAATCTGTTTACCTTAAATATACTTTTTTATATTTTTTATTTTTTTTTCTGAACGCCCGGTGGCGATAATAATACAAAGAAAAAAAAATAAAATAAAATAAGGATACAGCTGTGGAGACACTTGACAGAATGTCTTACCTTATAGAAAAGTTTCTTCATTTGTTGTATATTTCAATGGTCGACGAAATAGTACAATAAAGCCCCGGTTATTTTTTGTCAGATATGGTTGTCCCTGCGGTAATCTTATTTTATAATCAAACACATGGAACCTCTTTCTTTCCTTTATCCTCGGAAGGATTAATGAGAAGATGAGTGTCCGAACTCATTAATGTTCGAATAACATTTGGATCGATAACAGAAACTAGAAACCTCTTTGTTAATACTTTGTTGTTTTTTTTTATTTTCCGATTTAGGAAGAGCGTTGAATGGGGAACGTTGCGTCAACCAAGAAAGATGACCTAATGCACTTTCGCCCGTTACAACAGCACCCATGTTGATGCCTGTGCATCGCCGAAAACGCCTCCAATTCTCAAAGGACTATCGCCATTGAACCGCGGCTAAGTGGCAAAGGGTTGCTTTCTCTGACGAGTCGTGGTTTCTGGTGAACAGAGTGGACGGGCGATGGAGAATTCGCTGGAAAGTATCTGAGAACAGGCATCCCGACACCATCGTTGTCAGATGACAGGCTGGTGAGGGAGGTGTGACCGTTTGGGGGATGTTTTCATTGTATGGTCTGACGATCATCGCAGACCAGGTACACCGCTTCATGTCGACAGTCTTTCCTCAGGGTGATGGCACCTCAGTAGTTGAAAAATGACCGCCCCAAGCGGCTGCTGCAGGGTCAAAGACCAACGTTAATTAGGTTAATTAAAGGTCAAGTTTTGCTAATGGGAAGGGTGAGTTTTGCAAGGTCAGGATAAGTTCAGTTTAAAATGGGTCAAAAGGTCGATTTTTTGTAGATCATGATCGAGTTCCTGTAGGTGACGGCCGTGTTTCGCAAGTTTCTGAGTTTCGTTTTCGAATTTTTGTTAAAAAATACACGTTTTGATGACGTTTTTTGTTCATAGATGGCGCTCAATCAAGATTAAAATGATTATAAAGGCTCTCTAATTAAAACTTATAATCATTAACAATTCCTTCATCAGTTGTAACTTTTTTTCTTTATTTTTAAATGTGGGCAGACATCCAAGATTTATCATCTTTCAGGGGTTTTTTATGAAGAGGAGACTTCCTCCCTTCATTTATAGTTTTAGTTATCATCAAGATTTGTGAGATTTATAAAAAATGATAATACAATAAATTTTTTAACATTTGTGTTTATTCATAAGTTTAATAAAAATTTTTAAATGATGATTCAGTTTATATTTACATTCAATATACAAAATATTCACAGGGCGATTTTTTATATTTGTTTTTGTTTTTTAAATAATGACCATTTGGTACAGAATATATATATATTGAGTCGTTTAAAACATCTTTTATCATCATATGTTGTCAAACAAAGTTTATTTTGATGACAAGTGTATACCGAGTGAGTAAAACTGCGAATTACAGAAGAAGAAAACCGAAACGATACGTTTTCTTTTAAACATCGTAGATAATGTTTCGTAACATACACCTTGTGTCAATGTATTTTTTTTAACACCTGTTCCTGTTTTTGTTTTTTTTTTTTACGATTTGTCCATAGTGAAAGCAATACATTTTTTATTTCAATCCAATGAAATCTACGATTGGTGTACCAGCAGTTTCATCTTTAAGTTTCCCTGGCACTTGCTTGTTTACACATTTACACGTGAACTTAAGTAATGATTTTGGGGATAATTAGATGTATCAAAATAGTCTAGATTATTACCGATAATGTTTTAAATGTTTTTGGAGTAAATTTGATAAAATAAACTGTCAGTGTCAGTGAAAAGTAGTTGACTGTTATTTTCAAAAACTTTTTTAAAGTAATCATAATGAAATTTGTACATTGTCAATTTCGAAAGGTCTAAAATGGTTGCTCCTAAATAAACCGAACGATTCAAGATCACGCGACGATGATGCATTTTGAAAAGCAACAAATCATCTTCAATATTTTCAAAATAATCTAATGTTGTTTTCGCTGTAAGTTTTAACGCACGCTTTTCATTTGTACTGAATTTATTGACTTGTTGTTTCCGTACGTTCTGTAAACTTTTCCCAAATATGGCGTTATTCATTAACTTGAAGAGATTTTTTTCAAAAGAACTCGATGCTTCTTGTCTTTTCATTGTACTGTATTGAACTCGATGTAAGGATTTGTCCATGCTTTTTGACGAAAAGTAACTACACGATGAATTTTTTCCAGAATTAAACTGTGATGTAGGTAAAATTTTAAGTTCTTATGATAACACACGTATTTTCTTCGAGGTAGAAAGTGTGGAATTAGTTTTTCAGAATTGATGGGAAGTTTAAAGTTTAGGTGTAGTTCTTTATTGAAGGGGGATAGCATATCTTTTGCGATTCTGATTTTTCTGGTGCTAACGGATAATCACAATGTAAATCATGTAATTTATCAGGGTAAAGAAGATCAACTTCTAAAAAAAATCCGATGTCTTCGTTTTCATTTAATTTGTTAACATCTAAATTCTCAATTTCCTGTTGTTCCAACCATCGAAAGTCCGAGTAAGGAAGAGGTTGTATCATAGCATATCCATACAGATTGTTCGCGTCCACGTAGAACAAGTATGAAGTGGGTTCGTTTTCATCGTAACCTGCTGCAAGCAGATTGTTGGCTTTTGCATATTGTTGTGAAATAACGATAACCCCACCCCTAACTGCTTTTTCAAAAATTATGTACAGACCTACATCAGTTAAAAGTTGTAGAGTTTCCCCTGTTGTTTTTAATGCAGCTATCCAAGATAATCCAGGTATTGACAGAAAATGAGCAGTATCGAGTTTGTAACATTCATAACAAGTTGTGCGAAATTGTTGAAAAATTTCACATAAAAGTACTACATCAATTAGAAGATAAGTATCGTGATAATCCCCTAAATTTTGACATCCAGTTATCTTCCAAGTTTCTTGAGCGTGTGCATAATCTTCATCACTAATTTCTTCTCCTGTCAAGGAAGAATAAAACTCGTGTTTTGGAGGTAACGATTTCTCATCAAATTTTTTAAAGTCTGTTACATACTCAAAGGATAAACTCCTTTTCGTTTTAACAATTGATGGTTTTCTGGAAATAAGCTTTCTAACAAGGGGAATTTATCTATAGTACCTACTAAAGTTTCTAAACTAGCTGAAAGAAATTGACAACTATCTAGAAACTTTAAATGATTAATACATATTGCCGTATATCTTTCTGCACTTTGCGGAATTACCGTAAATATTCTACTATAACGCGACTTCTTGTATAACGCGACTCCACTTTTTCGGCCCAAAAAATCGGCAAAAATCCTATCCTCTTGTATAACGCGACCCCCATTTTTGACTCCTCGCGAGAAATAAAATGTACGAACTTATACAGAAAAAAAATCTTTATTTTTAAATAGTCTGGATATTTAATATCCAAAAACCTTCAAAATCTGATTCATCTGTGTCTTCGAACAGGTCTTTCCAATCTTCCTCAGCTAATTTGACATCTGTATCCCAGTATTTGACAGATTGAGAAGACACGGTATAGCCTATATTGGGGGCAGGTGTAGCTCGGTTGTCTCGCCTTTCTTAACGTATTGGTGGAGTTAAGCAACCTTGAGCGCGGTTAATTACAGGTTGGGTGACCGCCTGGAAACGTCCATCGCCCCCCGTGCTTCGGAGGGCACGTTAAGCCGTCGGTCCCGGCTGCTACTGTTTCCTGTGGCAGTCGTTAATTGGGGGATAGTACAATAGACTCATAGAGTCGCAGTGCTCTGGTTTCTAGTATAACCACTTCGGTTTCTCGTATAACCACTTCGGTCTCTCGTATAACCACTTCGGTTTCTCGTATAACCACTTTGGTTTTGTGTTAAACCACCTCTTACAGTTCATTAAGCATTAAGCATAGCCTATATTCATTCCATGTCTCAGTGGTCATTATTCTCTTACACGCATTTATATTTTCATGCATAATTGGGCACGAACATTTAACTCAATTACATAGTGTGAAGGACAGATTACACTTTAAATTGGAGTCTTAAGCTTATTCTTAGGAGAGCTTCTCTTTACACTCTCCTTTAATTCTTAATTGAATTCAGACAGAGTAGTTGCAATTCTCAGTTAAGTCTTAGAAACAATTCTTTATTCATTAACGCCAAAAGTTTAATTATTTGATTCCAACTTGTTTAAATTCCATCATTACTTATTAATTCTGTTCAGTCATTCAAGTTTCACATAAAGCTTTTATTCAAATTCCCCCACATATTCAATTTACACTCTTAAGAGTAAGACACACAAACCATCTTAGTTTATGATCACTGTTATCCTAAATTTTACAGATCATTACCTCGTAATATTTATCTGTCCAGATCTTGAATTCGATGTATTAATTATTATCCATACTCCAAATTGATTCCAAAAACATTACATTGAATTTCACGTTTTATATTCTCTAATATACAATTTTCTTAAGTGATATCATTGATACAAAGTCTTTTATTGTTTAATCTAAATTATTTCAATTCCTGAATATTCAAAATTTATATCCATTTGATTGAAACTTCATTCTTAAATATTTTAAATATTTCATTCTAAATTTATTTACCAACGTTACTTGTTTTATACAATCCTTTATGAAATGTTCCAATAAAATTTATTTTTTAATTTTTCATACTGCCTTGAATACTTCGATTCTCTCCTCATTGGCCGAGCTTGTTCTGCGGGAGGTTTCTAGTTATGTAAGTGGGATAAATATATAAAACATTAATTGATTAATATTATAATTAGGGGGCGCAGTCTTTCTTCTAAATTATCCAAATTATTCATTCGACCATATTTTATAATTATTATCCCCCCCCCCCGAATCCTTACATATGTTTCCGAGTTTTTTTTGCATGAAACTGTGTTCGTTTGAAGGACGACAAGACTGCTCTTTCGGCAAAAGACATTTGAAATCCCTGTACACAACGTATGGAACCATCAATTGGTGATCATATCGTTCAAATTTCATGAATGATTTCTTTTGGCATTTCTATACGTTGTGGTATGTTTGTACGACAATCTTTCATATGTTCATTTAACTTTTCTTTTCCATGAAATATACTCAAACAGTAACAACATACATCACGATTTTTATCTCCTGTTCTTACTAATCGACTGAAATTTTGAATAGCACAATAATGTCGATTTTCCATTAGTAATAAATTAACTTCTCGTTTTCATGCAATTTTAGAAATATACAGGGTGGGCCGTAAGTCGCGCACCAAAGCATTTAAAACAATTCTGATAATAATAATAAACGTTATTTTATTAAAACCAAGCTTAACTAATGAACTAAGAAACACGTTGCTGGTACAATCACAAATGCTCAAAATGCTCGCCATTTGCCGATTTTACATTATTTCACATCACACTTCACGTAATTCTTTGGTGTGCGACTTAAGGCCCATCCTGTACAATGGGAAAACGGTTTTCTTCTCGTATCCATACACGTTTATGGAGAGATCATTTTGATTTCAAATTTAGGAATTTCGGATACTGGAGTCAGAAAAGTTATTCCGTTTAAGTTAATTTCCCCTAGATACTGTTTATAATATTCAACACTATTGGCTCTTTTCTCTTCAGAATGCAATGCTGCTAAAACAGAATACACAAAACAAGAATGATCATCTGTTTCGATATTGAATAACGCTCGTTTGTTTTTTAAAAAAGCATCTAACTTACATTTGCACCCTCCCGACAGTGGACGATATTTTCCGAAATGAATATCACATTTTTCGATGGAGGAAATCGTTCATCCGGAACCATTCTTGAAGAATGTACAACAACCAAATTACGAATAGTATATGACGCTGCATCACATGACAAGGGAGAACTTTCATTAAATGATTGCTTACACATGGGTCCAAATCTCATACTAGATCTCTTGGACACATTATTAAAATTTCGCAAGTACCCAATAGGAATAACAGCAGACAAAAATAAAGCATTCCATCAAATAGCCCTGTGTGAAAAAGATCGAGATTACACAAGATTCTTGTGGCCTCCAGTCAAAAATTGCACAGATGAAAGGTATTGACCTATCGAATGACAAGAGTTCCTTTTGGCACATCTCGAAGTCCATTTATGTTATCAGCAACCATAGCACATCACCTTGAAAAATACAAAGATAATTCTGAGAACACTTGTAGATCACTAAGCCAAATGTACGTTGATGACTTAATAGAAAGTGTCGAAAACGAAACAAGAGCAAGACAGCTTTTTGAAGAAAGCACATTTATCCTAAATGAAGGTAATATGCAAATAAAAAAATGGATGTCGAACTCTGAAGTTATGCAACAAGTATTTGAAGAAAAAGAAAATAAAGAATGTCCCACTAATACAACGGTATTGGGACTACATTGGCAAGGAGATGCAGATGAATTAAGCATAAAATCAGTCAGCCCAAATGAAATAATAAGATGCAACATACCAATAAAGAGAACTATACTTAAAGCAATAGCTAGTGTGTTCGACCCACTTGTATTATTAAACCCATATCAAATAAAGGCAAAGATTATATTCCAGAAGATTTGGAAAGAAAAAATAGAATGGGATCAAGAAATACCTGACCAGTTGAAAGAACAGTGGAAGAACTGGACTTCAGAACTGCCATTGACCCCAGAGATAAAAATAAAAAGATGGCTACAATTTCAAGACCAATAAGAAGTACATTTATTTGGAGACGCGAGTGAAGTCGCTTACGGAACAGTTGCTTACCTGGTTACGAAAAAGGAAAATTCAGTTTCTTCAGAAATTATTTTGTCCAAATCAAGAGTGTCACCTATCAAAAATATAAGTATCCCGAAACTTGAACTATTAACAGCATTATTGACTTCAAAAGTGTCAAAAAGATTAAAGAAAATTATTCCAAACATTAAATTTCAACATTGGACAGATAGTAATATTGTCTTCCATTGGATTAAACGACATGATAAGAAACGAAAACCATTCGTCACCAACAGAGTTCGTGAGATTTTGAAAAATACAAACGCAGAACAATGGAAACACTGTGTAGGATCTCAAAACTCAGCAGATATCCTAACTAGAGGTGAAACTTTAAAAGAATTAATAAGTAATAAAATATGGTGGCACGGACCAGAGTGGATACAAAAAAAAAACGACGACAGCAAAGAATAATGTTATGATGAAAACTTAATAGATTCAGAACCCGATAAAAATGCACAAACTCTGTCATGCGGTATTATGTATAAATTGAAAGCAATTACAGATCCTCAGAAATATAGCAGTCTACAAAAGCTACTAAGAATTATAGCGTGGGTGTTCTACAAAAAAGGGACAACAACTAACAACAAAAGAAATTAAAAGAGCTGAACTTTATTGGATCAAATTCATTCAAGACAAAAGCTATTGGGAAGAAAAGAAAATTTAAAAGTAATAAATCAGCCAATAACAGATTCAAAAATAAATAACTTGAAACCGTCCCTGGACGATAATAATATCATCAGAGTAGGAGGTAGACTAACTCTAGCTGACTTGCCGGAAAATGTACGACATCCAATAATAATACCATCAAATCAGCATTTTGTGAGATTGTTAATCAAAGATTGTCATGAAAGAGTAGCACATGGAGGAGTGACAGCTACTTTAACTCAATTTAGAGAAAGATATTGGACGTCAAAGGCAAGACAGATATGCAAAAATATAATTGATAAATGTCCGATATGTAAAAGATTCAAAACAAAACCTATACAAGTGGAAATGGCACCCTTACCAAAGGACAGAGTAATACCAACCAAACCCTTTGACAAAGTAGGGGTTGATTTTGCAGGCCCCTTAACAACAAGGGATGATAGAAAGGCATATATTGCACTTTTTACATGTACTACAACAAGAGCAGTACATCTTGAATTAATCTCGTCAATGTAGAAAGAGTCGTTTTTGTTATGTTTGAGAAGAATGGTTGCACGACGTGGCATACCATCAGTTATTTATTCAGACAATGGTAAAACTTTTAAAAGAGCTGATAAAGAAAATCAAAAGTTGATGTCAGCCATAAAAAGATCAAATGTGCAACTATATATAACAAAGAATCACATTCAGTGGAAATTCATAATTGAAAGAGCCCCATGGTGGGGAGGTTATTGGGAAAGACTTGTTGGAACGGTCAAATCATGTTTAAGAAAAATACTTGGAAAAGCATACTTGGAATTCAAAGAATTAACCACTATATTAACCGAAACAGAAGCAATTGTAAATTCAAGACCATTAACAATATGCGAGAATAATATACTATAAGAATCATTTACTCCAGCTCATTTTTTTGATTGGACAAAGATTGATTACACTTCCTTCAATTCAAAATCCCAAAATGATAAACTCTACAGATTCGATCACGAACCAATGGAAATATAGACAGAAACTGCTGGACCATTTTTGGAAACGATGGAAGAACGAATATTTAATAGAATTACACCATGCCTTTATGAATAAAGTACCAAAACATCAAGATTCGATTAAAATTGGAGATGTAGTTCTTATAAAAGAATCAAAAACTCCACGTCTCTCTTGGTAGTTGGGATTGATAAAAGAAATCCATGTAGGGAGAGATGGACGCGTTCGTTCTTGTTTGTTACGTCTCGTTTCAGGTAACACCATAAGAAGACCAGTCCAGTTGTTGTGCCCATTGAAATTCAACCAGAACCGGACGTGACCAATGCACCTGTGGCCCGGGAGTGTGCTGAATCAGACACAGTGAAGCCAGGGACCCAGACAGAGACTAGAGAGGGGAACCCGAGAGACCCAGAGAGAGACTAGTGGTCAAAGTCTCTTCTTGTGTTCACATTGTTTATTTTAAATTTTCCCATTCACTTTCTATTTTTTTTTTATTAGAGAGCACTGCTCATTTTTATGTATAGTAGACTAGAATTGAATAAACGTAGATTAGAAACAGTTGATATGCCATGCCTTAATATGATTTTAAAGAATATGAAATAATCAATTTACAAAACTTACTACTCCGTTTTTAATTTATGATACGTGAGAGTCATCATCTCCACATCCATCGGGAGTTAAGTCGTAGCAAAATAAAGTTTCTCCTTGTATTCCCCCATCGTTTATAACTCATTCCGTTTCCTTGATTTTCAAATAGCATACCCAGTCCGCGAAATGTGTTCAAATAGGCTAATGCGAATTTTTGTTCTTGAAATCCATTTCCAGCGGTTTTCCATCAACAATCTCACCATCGATTGAAACTGATAATGTAGACAGATTTAAATATTATCAAAATGCATTGGATTTTCGGTATAAGATCCGTTATATGCATTATGCTTCAACAATGCAATTACCATTTGAGATGGAACTTGACCTTGAAAAACATTATCGATTTGTGCCGAATTTGTTCCTTGAATAATCGTATGAACTTTAATATCAGTCTTCTTATAAGGAAACTTTGCTGTAGCAGTATCTAATGCACGTGAATGCGCTAATAGAATCGTAGAGCTAGGTTTTACCTTTTTCACGTACATCAGCACATCTTCGAATACGATGACGGATTTTAAGGCTTCTTCAGCAGGATTTCGCCCTGATATCGCCACGACAAATTCAGGTTTTTGCAGAATCAATCTAAATTTACAGTTGACGTTGTTCAAAATGAGTTTATGTTGTAAGGAAGGGTCGACGTGAATTCGTCCTGTGAGTTCTATAGAGTTACTTTCTGCTGCAGCTTTTTGTCTATCTACTTTCACCATCCAGAAAGATGCAGTTAACACTGAAGATTTTGCATCGTTTCCATAGTTCAAAAGCGTTTGAATGTAACTCTTATATAAAACATCGTGACCGGCACTTACTAACTTTCCGTTGAGAAATAAGTCGATCTGTTTAAAGAGCAATTGCAATAATAATTTTCTTGGAAAGACATTTTTACTTTCTTCACTTGTGAGTGTGGAATTGTCATTCTTTTTAATTTTTATCTTGACGAACAATATCGTTTCAGAGAGATTAATGTATTCTTTGCTATTGCCTGGAATTAAGAATTCGATAATCCCTGCCGATGAGAGAGAAGTTATTGGGCGATATTCCGCCTATCTGCTTCCTTCAATACTCGTTTGTGTCAGTGGGAGTGAGAATGCATCTAATTCGCTTTTCAAAAAAGTACACGATGCAGGATGAACGAACGACGGCAAATGACGAAATAAAAGAAAACTTCGATCTTTTATTGAATAAAGGTGACAGTGAAGGTGAAGGTAGAGGATGATTTATTTTTTAAAATATTATTTTTTCGTGTGAATTTTTCTTTCTCCTTTTCGTATTCCTCTTTCTATTTCCTCCATTGACTCTCTTTTTTCGTTTTCGTCCGCTACCTTTTTGAATTTTAGCGCTAACGTCACTAAAAATATCTTTTCCTGTGTCGTGAAGTCTACGTTTGAATGAATCACGGATATTATCACCCTCAATGGCGTCTCCTACAATATTTCATCCCATATCAATGACCTTTGGTGCAAAATAACTCGCTGCGTTTTTTAGGAATGGTAATGCAAATTTTCCTAACGAACTGAAAAGGCTACCAAGTCCACTTCCTCATTGATGATAACATCCATAAAACACAGGTAAATTTCCACCGGCTTGATTTATGTAGTACGCAGAATACGGTTCACAGCAGTCCCCTTTCATTTTGGTACATGCTTGAAATGCAGTATGCACACCACATGTCCTATACTCGCAAATGGCACTCGTTCTCCCGTGTCTAATCTTAAATCGATTTCGATGGTACGAAAAGATGATTTAATAACCGGCAAATAATACAGACAATGAAAAGATACGAACGTTGAATCACCATCTTGGCCCTCGATATTCACTATTCTCATTAACGGAGCTTTAACATCTTCATATTGCGGTGTAATAAGATCACAGTATACGTACAAACTTTCCATAGATTTAATGGGATATGGTCATATGAAATGATGAGCAATGAGTCTTATCGGGAACCCTTTTTGACGATTTAAAACAGGAAACTGCTTCTCTACAAATCCGAATTGTTTTGTGATGGATTTTCCTAAAAACATTCTCAAATAAAGTTCATTACTTCCGTCTTTATAATTGTAAACAACAAATTTGTGATATTTTTCATCGTAAATCAAGCGTACATTAACATTAAGAAATAGTTTGTCATGCTGTGCAACGACAAGTTCAGAAAGTTTTTATCTAATGTCTTCATTGATTGCTTCACCAAGTTCTTGCAAGCTATTAAACGTATGAGAACCACGTGTTGATTCAAGAGGAATGTCCGCATTGTTTACTGTTATAGCTGGATTACCTTTATAATTATGAATCATTAATCGTGCAACATCATCACTGCCTTCGGCTTTCAAAGTAAATGAAAAATTCTCAAACGAATTCAGGAATAAAATATCTGTTAAAGCTACTTTGTATTCACTGTTCAATTCGATCTGTTCAGAAAGATGTGTGTTGTAATTTTGCAGCGTATTATTTAAGAAAACGTCCATACTAGAATGATTGAATGTAGAAAGTCCCGATGATTGGATGGTTCCGTAGATCTCGTACAGTGTATGTTGTTATTTTTTGATTTCGATTAACAGCATCAATTTGAAATATTTCTGAAGTCCACGAGGGTGTGTATCCTCTTTCGAAGGCTTCTTTCTTTACTGATAAACACACCCGATCACCCAGTTTAAAACGAACAGGATTTTTAAGAGTCGATTTTTCTTCTATGAATTTAATTCGCTTTCCCTTTCTTCCCAAATCATCTCCGTAGAGATTTTGAAACATGTGACGTTAATTCGTATCCTTTCGTGCGTCCATAAGTGTCATTTTAATGCTTCTATGGCAACTATTATTGTGACAAGTCACGTTGCTAGGAGGGGGGGGGGTTACATGGGCCCAACGGGAAATAAATAGTTTCAATATTTTAGCTAGCAATTCTTAAGTTGTAATTCTATTATTTAATTACCAGCCTAATATAATTCTTTCTTGTAACTTTATAATTACTATTTCTTATTCTTTGTTTAGAAATAAAAGGTATTATTTTTATTTTATAAATACCGTATTTTCGCGAATATACCCCGCGGGTTATACACTTTTTTACATCTGCGGGAGGGTTGTGCGGGGTATCTAGGGGTGCGGTCTTTCCAAATTATTTTTTTACATGAATGATGTGCGAGATGGAAACCATGAACAAGTTGAACTAGAAATGTTAATAATGCAATCTAGAAACTGTTTCAATAGAATGATTCAAATGAGTGAACTGCTATCTTCCAAGCAAACACCCCTTTATATATTAAACTATGAGGGCCAGAAGGGCTGTGATTGGTTGCCAATAGAGGCTAGGATATATGAGCCAATCAAAATAAGGCTAATCTAAAAGCCAGTCATGATAGGTAATGATATCTTCATGATTTATGATTTTTATAGAAACAGGATATTTTAATTACAAAAAAGTGTAAAAATACAACTTCATAAAGTAAATATAAATTAAAGGTATTTAGGGATCAAAGATATTGTAATATTTATTTTAACTGACCAACACATTGTATATTACATTTAGAAATAAAATTATTTTTGACATTAAAACTACTGTATTTTATAAGTACAAAAGTTTTTCGTATCAAATATACAATTATGTAGTAAAGAATTGTTCGCAAAAACAATATAAAGGAAAGCAAACGTCTTCACGTAAATAATAGAAAGGATTTAAAAGTTTTAACATTAAGCTTTAAACAAAGTTTCATAACAGAGTAAATAAAAATGGTCTATGAGGATTTTCACATACCAAACCACAGATGTTTAAATTATTGACTGAAATAGGAAAGAGATCCAGGCTCTAGAATTTTCTTTCCTATTTGCATCAGTTCTTAAAGCAATGAACAACACATTGTGTATTGCATTGAGGCTTAAAATTAAAAACTTAAAATTCCGAATCGCATTTATCATTCCGATTCATTATCAAAAGGTGAAGAAGTTAGTTGGGACAAACTGCCACTACTTCAGATCGTGGCAGTTTTGAAGTTGCCATCTTTTTGAAAAGCTATTTTTTAATGATATGAAAAATGCATAACCTGGATATTTACAATTAAAAACTTAAAAATCTGGTTCATTATCGCATGTTTCTTCAAAAAGTTTCTTAATACAGCACAGATGGCGGTTTATTAAAAAAAATAATAAAAGGTCACTTCATTTTGAAAAAGGCAAAAAATACAGTTATAGTAGTTTATATGAATTTTTATTGTAAGTTCATTTTTCGAAATTATTACAGTACATATCGTGTATTAATGCATTAAGTACTGTAATAAATATTCATTTGAACTTTAAAAAACGTTCTTGGACAATTTCAGGAGATATGGCGTCGCCATCTTGTTTATGAGAATTCACTTTTACATTAGCTTTTGGAGACGTAAAAATGAGAAAACAGAGAATTAATGTACTATATATTGTATATACTACATAATCAGTAGTGTGCTGGCAAATGTTTAACAACCGGCTCCACGACTACTCGACTGGAACCGGAAATTGTAACTGAAATATTTCAGCCCAGAACCGGAAGTTGTTACCGGATTGATATCTTCAAATCTGCAATTTTTGAAATTTTTTACACACTCGTAAGATTTGTGGGACGGTGTACGAGATTTTTCTGCATGACGGACCCTTTGGTTGTTTCTCAGTTGCAGTGTTACATTATGCGATGGCATTTTTTGACTAAAATCTGAGGTTTTTTCTCCTAACAATATACAGGGTGTAACTGAACAGTCTGTGCAAACTTGGAGGGGAGGTAGTATGGGTGATTCTAAGCAAAAACGTTCATATGAACATGGGTCCGAATTTGAATGCTAACTGAGATATGAACAGAAATATAAATGCCGCCACCAAGATCATCAAGTTAATAACTCAAGTTCTGTAACATCTAGAATGATGAATTTTGGTAAAACAACAGGGTACATAAAACTATGTGTACCGTTAAAAATTGATCAAATTCCAAACAGTAGTTTCAGAGTTATGCGTTCAACATCGTAACCTGTGCTCACATGCGAGTACTAACCAGCACGTGTTACGATTTTGACTGCGTAACTCGGAAACTATCCTTTGGAATTCGATCAAATTTTAACAGGCATTTGAGTTATTAACTTGTTGATCTTGGTGGCGGCATTTTTATTTCTGTTCATATCTCAGTTATTGTTCAAATTCGGACCCACGTTCATATGAACTTTTTTGCTTAGAATCACCCATACTAACTCCCCTCCAAGTTTGTACAGAGCATTCAGATACATCCTGTATACATGAATTAATGTATAAAAAATATTGTTTCTAATTTTTCATGTCTTTGTTGAAATTCAACAAACGGCTCGGAAAATATTACGAAATTCAACAAACGGCTCGCAAAATTTTAAAAAGTTCAACAACCGGCTCGCGCGAGCCGGCTCCAGCACACCACTGTACCTAATGCACAGTAATGTGAATGTATATTAAGTGTTATATGCTAATTTCGTTTGAAATTCGTCAGATCGAAGTTCGTTTGACCCCCCCCCCCCAAGTTAGGTTATGGCAACAGAAAATTGGATGGGAGATGGATTTTACAGTATATCAATTAAACAGTATATACAATGTACAGTTCATTATACAGTACATTATATACTGTAATGTATGCATGTAGTTTCTCAAAAATGCATTTACATTAAAGGTGAATTTTCGAAATTATTATAGTACATGGGATCCGGTCATTTGCCCCAAAGACATTTTCGACCAGGAAAGTTCGATCTCCTGAAATTGTCCAAGAACGTTTATTAAACTTCAAATGAATATTTATTACAGTACTTTAATTCATGAATGCATAATATGTAATGTAATAATTTCGAAAAATGAACTTACAATAAAAATTCATGTAAAATACTGTAATTGTATTTTTGGCTTTTTCAAAATGAAATGACCTTTTATTATTTTTTTAATAATGTAAAAATCCTCTGGTTAATCTGGATCTTTAAAATTTAAAACTTAAAAATCCAATTCATTATTGCATGTTTCTTCAAAAAGTTTCTTAATACTGTACATATGGTGGTTTATAAAGAATAATAATAGTCATGATAAAATGATTTTTTTTAATGTAATTTTATTTTTAGAAATTATTACAGTACATAATATATATTCATGAATTAAAGTAATGTAATAAATATTCATTTGAAGTTTAATAAACGTTCTTGGGCAATTTCAGGAGATAGAACTTTCCTGGTCGAAAATGTCGTTGGGGCAAATGACCGGATCCTATGTACTATAATAATTTCGAAAATTCACCTTTAATGTAAATGCATTTTTGAGAAACTACATGCATACGTCACAGTATATAATGTACTCTATAATGAACATTGTATATACTGTTTAATTGATTTACTGTAAATTCCATCTCCCATCCAATTTTCTGTTGCCATAACCTAACTGGGGGGGGGGGGGGTCAAATGAACTTCGATCTGACGAATTTCAAACGAAATTAGCATATAACATTTGATATACTTGCATATTACAGTGCTTAATGTAGTATATACAATATACAGTACATTAATTCCTTGTATTCTCATTTTTTCGTCTCCAAAAGCTAATGTAAAAGTAAATTCTCATAAACAAGATGGCGATGCCATAACTCCTGAAATTGTCCAAGAATGTTTTTTAAAGTTCAAATGAATATTTATTACAGTACTTAATGCATTAATACACGATATGTACTGTAATAATTTCGAAAAATGAACTTACATTAAAATTTCATGTAAAATACTGTAATTGTATTTTTGGCTTTTTCAAAATGAAATGACCTTTTATTATTTTTTTAATAAACCGCCATCCGTGCAGTATTAAGAAACTTTTTGAAGAAACATGCGATAATGAATCAGATTTTTAAGTTTTTAATTGTAAACATCCAGGTTATGCATTTTTCATATCGTAAAAAAATAGCTTTTCAAAAAGATGGCAACTTCAAAACTGCCACGACCTGAAGTAGTAGCAGTTTGTCCCGACTAACTTCTTCACCTTTTGATAATGAATCGGAATTTTAAATTTTTAATTTTAAGCCTCAATGCAATACACAATGTGTTGTTCATGGCTTTAAGTAGGAACAATGCAAATTTTCTTAAAGTAGGAACTGATGCAAATAGGAAAGAAAATTCTAGAGCCTGGATCTCTTTCCTATTTCAATCAATGATTTAAACATCTGTGGTTTGGTATGTAAAAATCCTCATAGACCATTTTTATTTACTCTGTTATGAAACTTTGTTTAAAGCTTAATGTTAAAACTTTTAAATCCTTTCTATTATTTACGTGAAGACGTTTGCTTTCCTTTATATTGTTTTTGCCAACAATTCTTTGATACAAAAAACTCTGTCGAAAATGTTGTTGGGGCAAATTACCTGACCCCATGTAGCCTACTATAATAATTTCGAAAATTCAAATGTAGGTAAGTGCATTTTTGAGAAAATACATGCATATATCACAGTATATAACGTGCTGTATAGTGAATGTACATTGTATATAGAATCATGCCATAATGAATCAGAATTTTTAAAGTTTTAATTTTAAGCCTGGATTTCTTTCCTATTTCATCAATAATTTAAACATCTGTGGTTTGGCATGTAAAAATCCTAATATACCATTCTTTATTTACTCGGTTATGAAACTTTTGTTTAAAGCTTAATGTTAAAGATTTTAAATCCCTTTTATTATTTACTTGAAGACGTCTGCTTTTCTTTATATTGTTTTTGCCAACAATTTTTTACTACAGAATTGTATATTGACACAAAAAACTTTATCGAAAATGTCGAACTTTTGTATTTATAAAATACAGTATTTTTAATGTTAAAAATAATTTTAGTATGCAGTATACAATTTGTTTTTTATTTAAAATAAATATTAAAATATCTTTGATCCTTAAATACCTTTAATTAATACGGTATTTACTTTATGAAGTTGTATCTTTACATTTTTTGTAATTAAAATATCCTGTAGAAAAATCATAAATTATGAAGGTATCTTTACCTATCAAGACTGCGTTTCTATTGGCTAATATTTCCTGCCTTCTAATAACAACCAATCACAGCCCTTCTGGCGCTCATAGTTTACATATATAAAGAGATGCTAGTTTGCTTTCATTTATCAGTTGCTTATTTCAATCTGCTGGATCTATCTGCTAACTTTTGTGTTGAATTTCCTGCTCGATTTTTCTTTTCCTGCAAAATAAACTCTTCTTCCACTCCTCAGTTCTTATGTCTTGGAACATTTTATACTGCCAATACAATTTTTATGAATTTTAATTGAATTTAATGGTTGAAATAATTAATTATACTTCTTAATTTTCTGATATAACCGTAATATAACCTCGAAGTTCTTTCAGCTTTTCACCCCTGTATACCCCGCGGGGTATACAGGGGTACAGGGTTTCCTAAATATTTTTACATAAACGTGGAATTACGCGGGGTATCTAGGGGTGCGGGGTATATTCGTGAAAATACGGTATTCATTTTCGTTGCGTCAACAGAGCAAAGTAACAGAGTGAGATGATCGCTGTTTACTATTATTGTTGGGGAGAAATTCTTGGAAGATGAGGTTCTCGTCATCCTCTAATTGTTGTGATAACGTGTTGTTTTGTTATTCTAAGAATAAAAGTTTTTTTTTTGGACCGAAAAGTTCGTAATGGAAGAACGTTTTTCCCGTTGTTTGGGAGATATAGCGATAATGGCGTCAGACTGTAATGGAACGCCGCCATTCTAAGTAGATATTTTTTTTTCATTGATGTCTGCAAGTATAATTTACATGACCAATGTTAAGTTAAGGTATATGCTATAAAAGATAGATTATGTTGTTTCTTTTCGGCAAAAGGAGAGCGTGCGAGAACGAGCGTTTTCAGATGCGGTGTTGATAACCTCGAGCGGAGCGTTCGACGGGAGTTATCGTTTGGCCGTCCCGATGGGAAAGTTTTATCAATGCACAGGTATCGCTGCTGGAGCAATATTCAAATTTCTACGCTTGCCATAATTGATGACGTCGATTGGTGAGTGAATTTAACTTGTTGTTTTACTTTGTCCGCGGAATGATGCAAGGGTCTACTAGTACAATTGATGTGTGATATATGACGGTTATGTCAAACGTGGCATGCCGCGCTTGTCGTTGATAGACAGATCGTTGCAGAATATATATGAAGAAGTATTTGTTCTCGTTTAATTCGCACAGTTTGTGTGATACAGTTAATGAACATTGAGTTTAGTGCATGTTGTAATATGTATAGCCTAATTATCTGCCTGTTATCTTTAATGATATGGAATCTGTTTAAGGAGTGCTTTCAAGCAGTGAGTTTATCGATTTCAAGGATCAATAATCGTGAGGCAGTGAAAGTTTTGCCGTGGATTCCTTGATTCTAAAGGGGAGGTGGATCACTGCGTGTGTATACTAGTGTGTATACTTGCCAGTTGGTAGCGAACTGCACGGGAATCACCGGCGGGGTTTCTGTGATTCTCCTAGTGCCTCTCATTGAGTGTAAAATTTTAAAAGAATCACATGATGCTCTCCGGCGTCATGCCTTTGCAGTTAAAGGGTGGTGATTGCCCGTGGCAGACCCAACTTAGCAATACTCACACTGTGTCCTCGTGCTTAGGATTATTGTAATAAATCTGTTGCTCCTGCTAAAAGTCATTAGTTAAATATATTGAAGAAGAGTATTTAAGTTATGTGTCTTTTTTTAAGGAACTGCATGTGTTCCGTGCGCCTGGTGGCGATTTGCAGAGTGGTAGCATGTTAGACTAAAAGGCCCCTTTAGGCTAGCGTTACTGGCTGGATTTGTAACACGATTGGTCAAGAATATTTTAATTCACCTAAAATACAATTATGATTAATACTGTAAGTGTTGTATTGGGCTAGTAATGTAAATAAAATTGACGTTCTGTTTTTAATATTGCTTGATTAATTGTGTAGTTAGACTCACAACCTCTCACTCTTCACATATCAGTCCCAAACCCGTTGACACATTGGCTATGATCATGTGTTCATGCATATATAATTAAGGGGGGGGGGATCACAAAATGGCGCCCAAACAAGGACTGATAGTCTGGAATTTACGGATTAAAGAGGGTGAGATTTTGTGGGCCTAAAAATTAAATGCACAAAGAATTGCCAGTGGGATAAAACTTGTGGGTTTTCTTTGTGTTGGTATAGGGTAAGACTTCGTCGATTTGAATGGTGCTAGAGCGCACTGTGGGTGTCTGATTAATGGATGTTTGTAGGTGGGTTGTGAAGTGGTTGTTTTGCTTTATGGAGATGGTAGTTAGTGAGTGGTAGGAGGATCACAGGCAGAGTATGCATGGGGATGTGTGGCAATCTGGGGTGTTGGAAATGGTTGTACCAATTGAAGGGCTGAATATTGGGGAAGTTGACCCAGGGCAAAGGTGTGCCCTGAAAGGTTCAATACATGACTTTGCTGATTGTTTCAGTAATGAAGTAATGGCGATCCAAGGGGTTTCAGATTATCAGGCCGATTAAAAGATTGATAAAACTCACCCGGTCTTTATTCGTCAATATAAAATACCGCACATCTACAAGGATGCGTATCAGCAAAAGATCATGGAGTTGGAGCGGGCTGGTATTATTGAGGCAAGTTTGAGCCCGTGGAACTCCCCTGTGCACATGGTGCCAAAAAAGAACGGTGACGTACATATCACCTTAGATCTTCGGCAAGTCAACACGTGCACAAGCCCAGTGGACTTTCCCGCTCCAATAGTGCGGGACATCCTAGAAGAACTGAATGGGCATAGGATCTTCTCAGTGCTTGACTTAAATAATGGGTATTTTCAAATAACATTAGTCGAGTCACTGTGGGAATGCTATGCCTTTCAGACTCCCTGGGGAAAATTTCAGCTGACTAGGCTACCTCAGGGAGGCAAGAACTCCTCCCACCTTTTTCAGCAGTATGTAGTTAAAACATTGCAGGAAAGACTGGAAGAAGAAGTGCATACCTTCCTGGATGACATCCTCATATCAACGAGGACCTTTGGAGAGCATCTTGACATCTTAAGGTGGGTGTTTGAGAGATTATCGGCCAAGGGTTTAGTTATTAAGCCTGCGAAATGTCAATTCTGCACCCGTTGTGTCTGATATCTGGGCAACGTTATTTCTGCCGATGGGATAGGGCCCAACCCGGATAATATGGCGGCTATTAACGGGATTAGGGAACCTAGAAATGTTAAGGAGGTCCGAGGGTTGATAGGTTCCGTGAATTTAACATTTATCGAAAACCTATCGGAGATACTCCTTCCTATCACCAATTGACCCGAAAAGGAGTAAAGTTCTGCTGGAGCAATGATTGCAGTGAAGCCAAGTTGTCAGGAGCGTCCATAATAATTGGACCTGATTACAAGGAAAGATTCTTCCTTGCGACGGATGCGTCGGCGGTTGCAATTGGGGCGGTACTGCAGCAGCAGGTCGAGGGTGTGTTAAAACTAATCGCCTTCTTCAGTCAAAAGCTGCAGGGCGGGCAATTAAATTATGCGGTGATAGAGAAGGAGGCCCTCGCGATCGTGTTGGAACAGCAGCCTGGGGATTCCTGGTTGTCAGAGTATTGGACAGAACTGCAAGACCAGGACGAAGTAGTAAGGCCATGGGGCAGATTGACATTGGTTGACGGGTTAGTGGTCCGGTATGACCTTAGACATCCAAATGCTCGTCCGAGAGTCTGTGTTCCATCTGGGATAAGGGGAAGGCTGTTGGCCCAATTCCATGATAGTGTACTGGGGGGGCATCGCGGAGTAGAGACTACCATACGCAAACTCCGTAAACGGTATTTCTGGCCAGAGATGCGCAGGGATGTAATCCAAAAGGTACGCAGGTGCATAGTTTGCCACAGGACGAAGAAAAATGTGATGAAAGCACCATGGCAGGTGGGCATTGGGGCTAGATACCCGTTTGAGAAGTTGGTCATTGATATTGTGGGGCCAGTTCAGAGATCGAAACAAGGAAACAGATACATTTTGGTGATGTCAGACGTACTTGTAGAGGCGCAAGCATTGCCCGATCAGACTGCCAGTATTGTGGCAAAAGTCTTGGATAGAACAATTGTATGTCGCTATGGTGTGCCTAGGCAGATCATTAGCGACAGAGGCGCCAATTTCACGTCAGAGATTTTTAGGCTGTTATGTGAGAGGTAAGCATAATCCACAAAATGACGACTTCCTATCAAATATATAAGAGTAGTTAATACGTTTGAAGATCGTTGAATTTGACTCAGTAGTATATGCACTAACGATGCCATTATGGTACCATTGGAAATTTTCAATGCTAAGATATGGCGTATTAAATATCTAACAAATTGTAACCACATGTCATGAACGAATATAAAAGAATAGTTAATAAGTTGGAAGATGGTCGAATTTGATTCAGTGGAATATGTTCTGATGTTTTCAAATACGATTCAAAAATTTTGGAAATATGTTTCAAATGGTTTATGTGGCGGCCACAAGTTTGGCTTTTCGGTACTTGGTTATGTCATTCCTTATGGCTTATTTGGTCAATCGTTTTATTTTTCTGGTTTAATTTACTTTTCTTTACTATCAGCTCTTTGGTCTACCATTGAAATCAGCCTGTGCATATAGTGGGTCTATTTTTTTTTGTAATTAAACTTTTAATTTAAAAACTGATGACGGATTTCAAATTTCAGTAATTTTTCTTGAGATTAACAAATATTTTTCCCCTCTCATTGGTCCACTGCAGATGCATATCTAAACTTTTGTGAAATTCTGTTTGATTATAATAAATCACATATTGCACTTGGAATCATGGAGAAATAACCACACAACAATAACTCACACCTATTTTATCCTCTTGATGCTGAATAAACTTTTCTTCTCCAACCCATTGGCTAGCTAGTGTTTTCATGCCCCTTAGCTGCTAAAAATTTCTGGGGAGAACACGCTCAGAGAAGAGGTAGAATGGGAAGCGATTTGTTGAAATAAAACCGATCATAGCGGTACTGCGCAGCCGGTTTGGCAACTGAATAAATAAACAAAACCTCATGGTCACATCATAGGTCAAGTGTCACTTCCTGTCCGTTAATGTCTACCAAGATGCATGCTAGAGCAAGGAATACTAGCTACAACGTACATACATCTCTTTCTGTGTATTTTTAAAAATCAAGAAAAATTAAAAATCGGTTAAATAAATGAATACAAAAATAATAAAATCTTGTAAACATTCCAAGGAGGAGCTTTAGCAGTGAAGCAGAAATACGTTTATACATTTGTTAAAAAAAAAAAATACTCCCCCCCCCCCCCCCCTGTAGGGTAAGGCAAGTAGCAGATCCTGTTTTTACCCCTTTATCTGCACTTTTTACCTCTCCCCACGTTTTTTAATCAAAAAATTAATTTTCTTGAATGTAATATGTAGAAAATGTAAAAAAGCTTGTATTTTCTTTCCTTTCTCATCATTTCCGAACGTATGATATATCACATGCCATGTATTGCCAGTTCTAAAGACCAAGTGACTGCCACCCTCGCAAAACCAACCCCAATGGAACAGCTGGACCTAAACTTCATAGTAATGTAGACCTTGCCTAGAGGAATCTGGATATGGAATTTCACGCCTTTACGTACCTAATTGCACGTAGATATGTTGTCCTCTCTGAATCCCACCCCCTTAATTCTGACCCCAGTGTACCAATCAAAACCAAACTAAATAGTGCAGATAAGAAGCTACATTCCGAATTTCAACCTTCTACCTCAAAAAATGTAGAAATTATGAAGGACTGACATTATAAAACCAATAAGTAGCTCCATTCTTCCGCTACTTAATAAGCACTTGAGCACTTAAACAATCGTGCGCCGACAAAGCGATTTCACATGCGCACTCTGATGTCAGTAATGCTTAAAAGATGAAAGAAAGTAACAATGTATTCCTTCTTGACAAATCGGTTATTATATGACATGACATTATCTTTGTATTCTTTACACTCACTGTTTTAGCACGTGAATTCGACTTGAAGGGGTCCACGAAAAATTCTGAAAAGTTGATACGGCCGAGCTAAGACTTTGAAGGCCATATTTCTGAAAACAGAATTTGAAAAAGTTAATCAGTTTTCAAGTTATTGTGGAAACGGCGGACGGACGGCCGGATAAACGTACAGACCAAGGGCACATTCTTATAAGTAGCTTTTATGCTAAAGCTCCTAATAATCCGTTAAAATAATTAAAATACAATGAAACATTGTTTGAAGGTTTCCAGTTTCAACAATAATCCTGCTTAAGACAGTGGAATGTCATTATTGTAAAGTGTGACCTTTGTTGATGGACTGAAAAATCGAATGAAGAGAATGGGATGAAGCAGTTCAGCATTTGGAAGTTTGGATTGGCTTTGCAGTCCTGGTTAGAGCACCTACGAGCCTTGACTGATAATACATTTAGTTTTTAGCACCCCACTTCTTCCATCCTTGGTTTTAGTTTTAGTTGAAGTTTTGGTTTTATTTTCTCTTTTTTTTCATTCATTAGTTCATTAGGTTTTATGTAAAATAAAAGAACAATTTCATCATATTTTCCATTATATTCAACCAGTCGCTTTCAACAGGTATCTTTCCGGAAGCATTAAAGATAGATAGAGTTACCCCGATTTTCAAAAAGTGTGACCCCGCGCTATTCTTGAATTATCAGCCAATTACCGCCTTGCCGATATTCGCCAAACTCTTTGAAAAACCGTTCTACAAAGGATTGTCGCAATATGTCCATGAAAATGCTTTAATTACAACTTGTCAGCATGGGTTTGTGCCCAAAAGAAATGTTAAAACCGCTTGTTATAAATTTTTAGAATTCACTTCACATGAAATGGCTTCTAACAAGTTTGTAGTAGCAGTGTACGTTGATTTTGCCAAGACCTTTGATTCGGTACCTGTTGATCTCCTATATAAACTATCCAATTTCTATGGTATCCATGGACTACCGTTACAATGGCTGGGGAGTTTTCTCACTAACAGAACTTATTTTCTTACTTATGTTGAAACATCTTCCCATTTGTTGAAAAGAAACTTAGGTGTTCCCCAGGGTTCAATACTTTGTCCTCTTCTCTTTGCCTTGTTCAAAACTGATTTACCCTTGGCTTTAAGACCTCGCACACCTTTTCGGATAATTTTATATGCTGACGACATAACATTTATAGCCGCCAGCTCCGATGCTCTTCAAATGATATCTACGCTTAACGATGTCCTTACCGAATTGAAAATTTGGTCTGACAAGAATTCATTGCGTGTAAATACTGAAAAGACAAAAGCTATGGTTTTCTATCAGAGAAACAAGCGCAATGTACCTAAAGTATTACCTCTCTATTATGATGATAATCTATTATCTACTGTTTCCTCCTTTAGATATTTAGGTATAACTATCTCTCATGATCTTAGTTGGGACTAGCATATTGACTCATTACTTACTAATCTTAACGCGAAACAAGGTATTATCTCCAGACTACGCTACCTGCCTCCTAAAATTCTATTACACCCATACCTCATTATACGTACGCTCGTTATACGTACTTTTCGATTTACGTACTTTTCAAATTATGGCACTAATTCGTTTTACGTATTCAATATTTCGTCATATGACCAATGATATTAAATAAAGAGTAGAATGGAAATTCACTGATCATCAGCGCCACCACTATGAACTCAACTATCAATTAGCTTTAAACATGGCGTCGTTATTTCCACTCCAATAAATTAATCTTGTTGCACACGACGCATGCGTCGCACACGGTACTCTGTTTGTAGTGAGTCAGTGTAAGTTCTTGTTTTGTTTGTTGAAATTAATTGCTGAATTGTAAGCTTAGTTAGCGCCGATGAATTAGACTCTATTTTCGTTATATATTATTATGTTTATGAAGAAATAAAAATAATAAACTAAAGACTAAAAAAATATATACTACTGTGCTGTATTATTTCATAAAAAAAATTGAAACAGATTCAATTTAATTTGTATATGTTTGTATCAAAATTATTGATGGGCATTGTCAAAGCGTCATCAAGGAAATTTATTTTTAAAAAAGTACAGTAGTGACCTCTGATAAGAGCTACATAATAAAACGTCTCATATTTTTTCATTGCCTCGATTCTATTGACCCTGAAAAGTACGTATTCATTATACGGATATTCGAGTTACGTACCATGTTTTTGGAATCGATCAGTATGTATAACGAGGTATAGGTGTACTGTTATATAATGCGTGGATTCACTCTTCTCTTTGCTCCAGCATTATTTTCTGGGGATCTTCCACTTCTTGGAAGTTTACTCGGATTCTCAAACTCCAGAAATGGTTCCTACGAACTCTTCTTAGATTGCCCAAATTTACATCTGTGCCACGCTATTTTAGCGTATACCGTATTTTCACCGTTTATCAATTGCATTTTGTTCGTGTTTGTGCATTCGTATTTAAAGCTTCGAATTCAATCTTGTCTGTTTCAACTCCCATTATCCCTGTTCCCACTGCTGATAACCATCGATACTCAACACGATCGTCCCACGACGACCTATATCTTCCACTAACTAAACCCAATTATCGCTGTCGATGTCTCTCATATGCTGGTATTAGATGTTGGGCTCTTTTGCCCACCAAATTACTTGCTGTAGCGTCTTATCCAGCCTTTTATAAACTTTTAAAATATTACGTTTTCCATCTTTCCATTGACTTTTGGAGTTAAAAAATTACATTGTTTTTTTCTTGATTAAGGTTGTTTGTTTATTAACATGTACATAATAGTGATTTTTTTGTAATAGTCTTTGTTGAGGCTAATCTTAATTTTTTCTCTGATTATAACCATTTGTTGTTTGTGTATTATCTGTTTTTCTGTTCCTTACCTTGTTTGATCAATGTGTATTTTATTTATATTGGTCTAGAGGGGCCTCTTTGTTGGTCAATTTAACCTCTCTGGCACCCCTCGAGCTCTGATGTTGGCATGTAATTTCTAAATAATAATTAGATAATTTGTGTCATTTTGGTGTGTTATATTTCTATACACACAAGTAGGAAACGGGTGGGAATGGATTTGTTTGATTTGGTCAAGTGATAGAGGGGAGCGTGGCCCGCTGGATAATTCACAATAATCCATAATGATCTTTACTGTTTAAGCTATATAGTTTATCATGTTTTTTTATATGATCATTTCTAGCACAGTTACTTTTGAATTATTTAGCTAGAATGTAGCTTTTGTTTTAATTTTTGTTATTTGCTTTGGCAATAATTGTACTGGTACCATTTTCAATTTAGTTATGACGTACATATACCCTGGTGATCCTGTTTGTTGGTTAGCAACTAACTAGGATCACCAGGAACATTGCAGTAATTTTTTAGTGTTATTTATTAATTTTAAATTTAAATGTGTTCAGTCTCCTTTTAATGGGGAAAATCATAAAATTAATAAAAACAAAAAAATAAATAATAAATAAAGTCACCAATCTTGAAAAACGATGAAGAAACTTGTGAGATGGAAGAAAACTCAAAGGATGTAGTCTATTGAAGATAATGTTGATAGTGGAAAACGATAATCTTGAAGGAAGTGTTGGTTTTGAAATACAGATGAAATTTTGAAGAGGGTGATCCAAATATTTGGGGTAAAATTTATATAAAAAAACGTTTTCAATGATATTTCTCATCATCAGTAGAATTAAACATTTTTGAACGGTGAAAACAGTTGAAATAAGAATTTAACAATTGATATAAAGGTGATGAAGCTAAGTTGGTTGTAATTGTTGGTTATGATTGTTACTAAGGTGATTGTTGTAATTGTTGGTTATGATTGGCCATTGTATACTAGGGTGATTGTTGTTTAAAAGTAGTGTCCATTTATTGTTTATCTCTATTGATGGCTTGGCTAAATTTTTGTTATTTGTAATGATATTTATTGTTTCTTTAATTAATCTTTTTTTATAATTTTCTTCTTTTCCAATGATTTTTGTGTTATTCCAATCTGGTATGTGGTTTTCTTTGATACAATGATTTACTAAATGGTTGTTTTTGTCTATGTGGCGAAGTGCTCTTGCAATCTTATTTGTAATTGTCGTTTAGTTTGACCTGTGTAGATATGTTCACAATTTTTACATGGTATTTGATAAATTATATTTCTCGTGTTCCATTTTTCTTTATTATTTTGACATATTTCTTTGAAATTGATATTTGTGCTATTATTTTGATTGATTGTTGTTTTTAGGTTGGTGGTGGTTATTAATATTTTATAATGTTATTTGTTATTTTTGGTATGATTTTTGTGTTTGGTATTTGTTCTAATATTTTTTTCTGTTTGTGGAAAATTTTATTATTGTTTTGAATATCTTTTTTGTTGTTCTTGTAGAATTGGTATAGTTTTTGTTGTATTGTTTGTAAACGCATCTATTAAAATTTTGTCTATTAAAGTTATTGGATATTTGTTTTTTATTAGGTTCAGTTTAAGTTTTTTTAAATTTGTAGGAATATATTTCAGGGATGTAAGATTTTTTATTCTTTGTAAATATTGTTTAATAGTGTTAATTTTTTGGTGTGTGGGTTGTTGTGATAAGTAATGTGGTATGTTGTTACCTTTTGTTGGTTTTTCATATATTCTCAAAATCTAGATTATTTTCATTTTTTATAATGTTTATATCTAAAAATGTGATATGGTTGTTGGTCATGTTGTTGTGTGTAAATTTTAAAGGATATCGTTCTTCTAATAGGTGTATTAATATTTCTATTGGTTTGTTTGTTATGTCTAGGATGCCATCTATATATCTCATCCATATTTTTATGTGTTGTTTGTGTTGTGATTTGTTTAGTAAATTGTGCTCCATGTTATTTAAATAGATGTTGGAAAGAATTGGTGATAATGGGCTACCCTTCAATTTGTGAATAAATTTTTTCATTGAATTTTAATTGATTGTTGGTGAAACATAGATTTATGGATTGTATGATTTTTAGTACTTTCGTGTAAGGTAATTTTGTTTTTAATTGATTTTTTATGATGTTGAGAGTTGGTATGATCGGGATGTTATCATACATAGCTGTTATATCTATAGTATAAATTTTGTCTTTATTCTCTAATTTTAGTTTTTCTAATGTTTGTTTGGCTAGTGTTGAGTTTTTTATTGTGTAATTAAATTCAAAAAATTTTTTTAAATAATTATCTAGTAATTTTGCTAGTTTGTAAGTTGGTGATTTTTTGATGGAGGTTATGATTCTTATGGGATTTCCTTCTTTGTGTATTTTTATTACTCCATGAATTGAATTTGGTGATGTTTCTACTGGAATTATTTGTTTTTGTTGTTCTTCATTAATTATATTTTCTTTTTTTAATTCATTTATTTTTTTAATAACGATTTTCCCCATTAAAAGGAGACTGAACACATTTAAATTTAAAATTAATCATTTAAACTTCTTAGATCAGTTATTTATTAATATTAATAATAAATTAAAACTTACAAAAGATGTCACACCAGAGCCATTATGGCCTGAGGCTGACAAGGTAGGTCTCTGGTGGGCATACTATCATAACTATAATAGTGATTAGTAGTTGAATTGTAAACTTTAAATTATTTTGCACCCTTTATTGCTATAGGTAATTTCTTGTATGGAATTACCTCAATTAAGTACTGCTGAGTTATTTATATTTTGTAACGCTTGTTAAACTGATACATACACTTACTGTTTCTTATTCATTATAGTACGATCTTGTAGATCTGCTTATTATTATTGTTTTTTCCCCCTTTTTTTTGGTAATTATGTTTAGTTGTACTAACTTGTACTCTTCAATATGTATTTGGTTGGAGCCCTCAGAGATCTAACTTGTCGGTCCATTAGACCATACTGATCTCTGTTGGGCTTTGTATGATATATCTTAACCCCTTTAATAATAAATAAAAAAAAAATCTTTAAATAAATGTGTATGTAAAACAAGATATATATATAAATTATTTTTTTATGAAATTGGGATCCAGTACGTCCATCCAGGGCCTGTATGGCCAGAGGCTGACGAGTTGGGTCCCTGGATGGACCTGGATTCACGACTGCTGTATGATGGTCGCAGCAGCTGGGGAGGTGAAGATTGACTATCACTGATGGTCGCCCATCCAGTAACTAGCCGTGCCGATGTAGCTTAACTTCACAGAAGTTGTGTTCATTGAAAGCCCACCAGGCCACAGGCTCCCCCAATATATATATACTTAATAAAAATTAATTAATACTAAACAATTAATAATAAATAAATAAATAATAATAAACAATTCAAAGCAATTGATGGAATAGAAGAGCGCAGATGGGGAGGATGCCGCTGCTCAGCACAGATGTGGGGAGGATGCCTAATTAAATTAACAGCCATTAGTTTCCAAACCAAATGTTATAGAGTTTGGTGGCACTTTTTTTGACTTCATCGAAATAGCACTGAAACAGTTATAAGCTTCGCCTCCTGTTCTACCTCTTCCCTGACACAGTGTTGTAAGCTAGGTTATAGGTTATTAGGAACATTTTAAATAAAACATTATCTATTTAAATAAAATTATTGCTATGAATTTTTCATAAAGACTCAAGAAATACAATCAGAATAACTTAATATAATACTCAAAGTAAAAATACCCCAGTGAAGTTGAGGAAATTCATTTTTTCTTTCAATTCTGCAGACATGACGTTGGGATAGGGAAGCCCCACCATTATGACACACCTAATAATTTAAAGTTAAAAATTTAAATAAAACATCGAAAAACATAAAATTAATAGAAAGAATAAAAGGAATTTAATTTTTTTATTAATTTCAAATAAAAATAATTTATTAAAATATTAAAGGAAGAATTCATAAAACAAAATAGATTATAAACTATACTAAATAATTAAATATTTTTATGTACTCAATATAAAACACTCAATATTTTTATGTACTCAGTTATGCTCCTGTATACACAGGTTCCAAGTCCCACCTCCTGCTGCACAAATAGCTGAAAGCATAGATACTAGTGAACACCTTAATAATTGAGTACTAAACTCATACAGCTTCTATATATGACCTCTGGAAAATAGTTTCTGTATTTCAGTAAACAACCCTTTATCATTCTACAAAAGGTTTTTTTTGTTGTCATTAATACAATGTCTACCTACATTGATTTCAAAATCATACATACATTTTTTGTTCTGTTGTCTATTAACAAAAAGACATTTTTCTTCAAATATGTCATTTATTTCTCCTACAATATAAAATTGTTGCTGTAAAAATTACCTGGAATAAAGTTTTCGTATTACTGCAGGGTTGGAAAAAACGTTTTGTAAACTTTTTGTTCAACGCCTTCCTCTCCAAGTAAAATTTCAGCAGTCCAAAATGATAGAATAACAATAATTTGCATACTTCACTAGTATAAAAAGAGGCAACACTGAGTTGTGGTATAAATAAATCATGGCATCCAGAAAGAATAACAGTGAAGCTTTTAAACAAAAAAATTGTGTAACTGATACAAAGAGGAATAAAGCAAACAGATGTTTCTTAGCTATTCAACTCTCCTGTAAATACCATCTACTGGAGGAAGTTCAAGAAAAAAGAACTGAGGAAACCCAATCTTGATTGGGGTGTCCTCAAATAAGATCAAAAGTTACAATCGATTTGCAAAAAAAATGAGAAAATTGCCTTCAAAGCAAATGAAAATTGAATGGTCAAAATCGGGTGTCAATGTTTGTGACTGTACAGAAAGAAACGGGCTTCATTAAAATGGGTTACAATTATAACAAAAGTAAAATTAAACATATGCAAGAAAGAGTCCAATGGGCTGAAGATGCACGGAATTTTGTAATTCAGTGATGAGTGTCATATCTGCATCGGATAGGGGATGATGCTGGACAATTCCTCTGAAAAGTTTGATGCTACATGCTTGCAGTGTAAAACCAAATTTCCTTGAGTTTGACGATTTGGAGTTGCATGTCATATAAAGAGCCTGGCAAGTTATGTATTATTCTGAAGACCACAATGAATGCTCATATGTACTGCTCCGTTTTAGAGAACTTTTTATTGCCTACAATCGAAGATTAATTTGAAGATGGCGAAGCTATCAACATGACAATGCTTCCTTGTCACAAAAAAGTCACCATGTTTCTGATAGAAAAAGACATTGAAGTGTTGTAATGGCCTGCAAAACTCACCAGATCTTAATAGGATATAGAATGTATGGCATCATTTGAAAAAACTAGTCACTTAAAAAAAATCAACCAATAAGGAAGAAATTTGTATTATGGATTAGGTTGTATTTTTCTTTTTACTTAATTTTTGTTGTGGTTAAAGAGTTGTTATTTACTTTGTCTTTATTTTTTTTTTAATAAGGAAGAACTTAAAGCTGCCATCATCTAAAGTTGATCTGAAACTGATGCAAACATCTGTCGGAATCCATGCCACGACGACTTACTGCAATTATAGAGCTAAAGAAAGAGCAACAAAATATTAGTACAGAATTTATTTTCCTGTTAAATGTGTATTGACAGTAATCTTGTGACGTCATACTGCCCAAGCCGCCATATTGCAGGGCAAACCAGCTAGCTTGCATTGGGATGCAACTTTTAGGGTCATCAACCAATAAATTGTGTTGTCTAATTATGCGAAACAATTAGATTATCCTTCAAAAAGAAGACATATTAAAAAACTTAAATTTGGCGAAGGAATTTATACAAAAGAGCCTTAGCAAAGAAAGAAGATGAGCGGATGAACGATCCTTTACTTAGGCCCTGTGTAAAGTACGGAGACGTTTACAACTACCTCATTGAAACTGCGGGAGTATTTAATATACACTGGCGGAAAAAAATATCCCAACACCACAAAGGACTTGTGTTAGATGGATGAAATTTGGACAGTATATTCAGCTATGGTATTTATTCAATTGATTCAAGTTTCAAGGTTACAACTTATAGGGGGTGCCACCAGCGCCACCCTGTACATGCAAATGAGACATTCCAATGACAGATATAAAGGAGATCAGACGCGCAACTGTGTCACTTCAGACACTTGTGGACATGTGTGATAGAGTACGTAAAACATGCCTTGAAGGCGACTGCGACGTGAATATGGGCAGCTAACCCAATTCGAACGAGAACGTGTAGTGGGCCTTCAAGCGGGTGGACTTTCGTTCCGTGCTATTGCAGAACGCATGGGTCGAGACGTTGCCACTGTGTACAACTGTTGGCAGCAATGGTCCAGGGAAGGCAGGATTACCAGGAGACAGGGTTGACCCCCAGCCACTGGAGACAGGGTTGACCAGCGCATCTGTAGGATGGTTGTGGCAAATCGGACAGCATCTGCAGCAGACATTCGGGCTGCTGTGACACCCATGTCACTCCACGCACAATTTGGAACCGTCTCCTGGCCAGGAACCTCCACTCCAGGTGCCCCACCGTGCAGCACGTCTTCAATGGTGTCAAGCCAGAGCGACTTGGAAGGCAGAATGGAGATCTGTGGTCTTCACGGATGAAGGTCGTTTCTGTCTGGGTCAGAGTGATGGTCGCACAAGGGTCAGGAGGAGGAGTGGGGAAGTCCTGTTACCGAGCTGTATCCGTCGTCGGCATACTCGCCCCACCCCTGGCGTTAAGGTATGGGGAGAGATTTCCTACGACAGCAGGATCCCCCTGGTGGTTATCCCAGTCACCATGACGGCAAATGTTTACATTCGGATGGTTGTTGAACCCATTGTGCTGCCATTCACGGCTGGTATGCCAGGGGGGCTGTTCCAACAAGATAACGCTCGACCCCACACTGTCGCTGCAACCCAACGTGCCCTTCAGGGTGTCCACATCCTACCATGGCCAGCACGATCACCAGATCTGTCGCCCATCAAGAACATCTGGGACATGGTCGGATGCCGTGTCAGGGCTCTTCCACAACCAGCAACAACTGTCGCTGATCTGACCATCCAGGTGTGCCCTGTAGCGTGGGAGGGGGGGGGGGTGCCGAAAGGAACC
>JAHWFO010011313.1:35317-52528 GCA_023313115.1 Rhysida immarginata
TGCCGTGTCAGGGCTCTTCCACAACCAGCAACAACTGTCGCTGATCCCCCCATCCGGGGGGGGCCCGGTGGGGGGGGGGGGGGGGGGGTGCCGAAAGGAACCCCGAAGATAAAATAGCCCTCACACACAACAGGAGCGGGTTTTTCTGACTTGCGTGAGTGGTGTGGACTAATCAAGGAGTAGGTGCGGGTGTTATATGTAATGAATTCATTTTAATTAACCTGAGCTAAACAATATAATTACAATTCATTAAAAATAGTACTGGAGCCCCAACATAAAAGTAAGTCATAAATTCATACAAGGTAAGTAATAATGATTCTCAACATCGAAAAGAACTCTAAATAAATCAAAGTAAATTGTTTCCAGCTTCTGCTTAACTATAAGCATGCACCAGCACATGGGCTGCCTTCAACCGATCATACTACGTACCATTAGAGGTATGCCTCCTACGATTGGGCTATACCACAACAAGTTGCAAGCTCTTAACCAAGAAATGAATAGACATGGGGGCTCATCCAGGAACGCGTCGCACACTCCTTTGATATGTTGCCAATCGCGTGTTTTCTGTACACCTACAGACGATCTCGAAGCCGACGGGCAAGAAGAAAAAACAGACTAAGCTCGCCTGCAATACAATCAACAGTTCTCTTTTTCGCATAACAATACCTGCTTCACCTACGGTTTTGTTGATATCTCCTTTACCGAGAAAAGCTGCCCCAACAATGTTTATTTAAGTTGTATAAACAATTGCAGCAGCTTCCTGAGGATAAACTTAAAATCAATTTTGTTAAACTTACGATCTGTGTGAATGATATGATTAGCAATTTTCGATTATTATTTGTATATTTTATAGAATTAATATGTTCTCTATACGTGAAATTGTCTACCCGTTCTTTGTATGTAAAATTTGTCACATCTGTTGCAGGTTAATTTGTAAATTTCACTATTATCAAAGGTGTTAATTGGTGGTTTGAAAATAAATCACATACATTAAATACTCAAATAGACTTAAATCTGGCACCTTATTACAACAACTTAAAAACATCTTAAAAGAAATTTCCCAAAAATATTTAACAATAGCTTTACGTCATCACAATTTATTATTGAATATAATGAACAATTCTGAAAAATTTAAAACATCATTTGATTCTTGAAAATGATGAAAAATCATAACAATTGTCGGGTCTTATAATATAAGACAATAAAATATTTTATTTAACGAACTTATTATTGCAATATTTGTTAAAATATATTACATAACAGTACAAGAAATCTCTTGAAGAAATTCTTGAATTTACCCTTAACAAACTGTTATCCATACAGATAAGAATATTGGGTTGGTTTCCAATCTTTTCTATTCACGGCATTTATCCATTTTGCACGGCGACCAGAATCGGCTGGAAACCGGTGGAAAGAAATTTCAGAATTTTTTTTGGCCCGATTGAACAATGCACCGCTACGCACGTTCTCACCATTATTAAATTGGTGTAATTATTAAATTGAAGACACGGTTTAAAACATAAAATATTAATAAAATCCTAGAAATCTCAGCACATTTTAAGGCTTTTTGCCCTGCACACACTGTGCCCTCTGTCCGCGGTTTTCAGAAACAGGCATTTGTTATTGTTTACTGATTACTTTCAATATACGAAAACTTTTTTCCAACCCTGCTTTAATATGAAAAATTTTTCTACGTTGCACCCTCAGAAGGTAGCAAGCGATTATAGAACAAACTCGTGGAGAAAAGGAGACGCTGGGAAGAAGAGCAACAGCAAAAGTCAAATCTCTGAAAAACAAAATGTGACTGTCCAGAGAGCCAGGTCCAATCATCGGTCAACCATGCTTTGCAGAGTCATCACAGTAGGACTATACAGTTAGCCCACAACCACAAGGAGAAAAATGGTCACTGGGTTCTAAGATGACCAAAATACCACAGAAGGACCTATCAAAGAACTGATACTGGTGTCAATTGTGAGACCTAACTGCATTACTCATCAGCCAGATATATCAGGCAGTTTTGCTTGGTCTTGCAAGCTTATTTGCAAAGGGACAAACTCCATGCTCTCAGTGGGATTAGAACCCGTGACTTGTTCGTCTCGAGAGCAAAAAGACCTGCACCTTAGCCACCAAGCCACTGTAAAGTAAATGATCTCTGCATAAATTTCATTTGAACAGTCAATGTCTTTCTTTGAAATTTTTACAAATTTTCATAAATGTTGTTTCTTTCTTAGAAGTTAAAGAAAACTCATTAAGTAATTCATGTCTTTTAGTCATCTTAATTACTGTATATACGTGCTCAAATCGGTTTGTCCGTGCATAAGTCGGTCCCGTTTTTAGGCCCAAAAATTGGAAAAATTGAATGCCCCGTGTATAAGTCAGTATCCAAAAATTTACGCACAATTAACCAGTACAGTAGAATTTTTGGCATTATGTACATTTAAATTTCAAAATTTTCATAGGAATGTCACTAACAACCAATTGGATTACTGGTAGGTACATTTTATATTTCCTGATTGGTCATTACCGGTAAACATTCATGTTACATGTCTATGAAACTGATACCATTCCGCCAAGAGGGATGACCTAGCGTCCTGCATATCCCCCCGCCCCGCGCAGATTAGTTGCTTTCTATTTTTAAGGTCAAATTTCGGGGATAAATTTTCTGACCAACATGCACTTATATAGAGTAGATACATGTGACAACAGGGGTAAATGAAGATTGTAACACTTTCCAATAACGAGATAATATCATTACAATGAAAAAGAAACTATTTGCATATGATTGATACATATTCGCAATATTGCAAAAGCAAGTAAACAAACACTTACCGTAATTTTCGGCATTAACGCCGCGGCAGCAAAAATTTAACATAAATGTAAAATCTCCAACAGTAACACCGCGGCAGCCGACATGCCGCACCCCCCACCACACACGCAATCCGTAATCTAAAAACAGTTTTCTTATACAGTGGGGGACCACGAATCCGGAATGCTCGGGACCAGAAGCCTCCCGGATTCGTGGATTTTCCGGATTCGTGGTCTTTTTCCTTGGGAAAAGTTACAAAACATGTGTGTAATTATAAATCGTTTCTCACAACTGTTATTTAAAATTTATTTTAAAATAAAAGTTTTCACAATTATACAATTAAAGTCATTATTGTAATATAATCTTATTTATTAATGTAAGTTTATTACGATTTTGTCCCGATCATCTTTTTTTTTATGTTTACCAAATATTTTGTAACTTCAAGATCGATCTTCACGTTTGGTTAGCCACTGTCAAAATTAAATTTCCTTCCGATGTTTCTAAGAATTATCACATAAATTCATTTATAACTTGTGAAATTGAGAAGACTGTTAGAAATTGGAGGAAAATTCAATTGGGATCTGTGTTAAAACAACAAGACAACGTTTCAGAAGTTTAGAAAATTAGCCGGCGAATTAGGCCTATCGGAATGTACACATTGTCAGCGATCAGGCCTAACAATCTATTCTGAAAATGCACTAAATCATCAAAAATACTCAAAACTGTGCATTATGGATATTATTTATTAAGGAATTTTAATTAAAACTAAATTTTATTCAGCAAATATGAAACTAAGCAACTTCCGCGAGTCTTAAACATTCTTCATCCGTCGATGTTTCAGCACTCGACGTTTATTTATTATTTTTTTTTTGTGTTATTTTTTTTTCCTCTTCCGTAAATGCTTAGCATTATTTTTGTGCACGCTATATGGGTTATAAGGAGAATTAATTATATCAACGAATGTTATTTTTTTCTTAATATAATTTTTTCCCCCAACGGTGGCTGATCACGTGGCCCTATTGCTTCTTGCGAGGCTTCTTGGGTAAACCTATAAAGTAACTTCCCTAAGATGGCGGAGATCGGGAGGGCATCTATATAATTTGTAAGTAACTTTAATTGGAGGATTCGAGTAGTTGACTTCGGTGAGAAACGTCGCTAGTGATCCCTCTCTGCAGCAGCAGTTGTCGGAACTTCAGTTTTTTGTTTTTCCTCTTTCAATTTATTATATCCTTAATCTTTATTAGAGTATTGTCATTTAGTGCAAATAAGTTGTATTGTTAAGGATTATTAGAAATAATCAGTCTAATACAAAGATCTTAAGTTCACTTACTTGGCTGGATTCCTTTACATAGCCTATAGCGAGCCTTGTCGACGCCCGCGATGGGGGACCCTCCCCCCATCCGTGGCCCTCGGTCCTCCTCGGAAGAGAGAACAGGAGGGAAAAGCAAATTTGTTGACGACTACTCTCTTCCGGACAAAAGAGTAAAAAACTCTGTTCCTTACACAAAATCGGTTGAGGATGAGTTAGGAAACTTTCCCGACTCCTCACTTATTAAATAAATACTGGAGCAGCCCTCAATCTCTACTAAAATTAAAAAGAATATTAAAAAAAGGTTAGGGAAAAAACTCTCTGCAGATAAAAAAGACAAATCGAAGAACACAGGTAATGAACCCCTACAGTCAACGTCAACCTCGAATAGTCTGCTAATGGATCTTGACCCTTCTGAGGGCAGACCTACTGTAATTGAATCCGCCCCAAATATGTCAAATATATCAAGTAAACCAAAATCAAATTTTTCCAAACAAAGCAAGTTCTTGAGGGGAAAATTGAGCAAGCTGCTCGACCTTGGCTCTTGGTTTCCGTAGCCTGAGCAGAGGGAAAATATTCAGCTCCTGAAGCATTGAACTCTGACAAAGCACCCAATACTCTAACAAACGATATATCTCCTGATTTATTTCGTTGCACATTATCATCGTTGATTGGTTCTGTGCCGATAGTAATAAAATTAAGATCCGGGAAGTTTCTGGTAAAGTTTGAGTCCAAAAATCAAGCGAAATCTTGTCTGAGATTCACAAATATCGGTATATTTCAGTTATCTTATGAAATTCCTAACTTTCTAACTTCATCAGTGGGTTTCATATATGGAATCCGGAGAACAATAACTTTAGAAGAGCTGCAAGTAAGTGCAGATGTTGGGAACATAATTACAGGCATCAAACAATTTGCCCCTCCCTATGAAGGCACTCTCTTCGATAAACTTTTGATATACTTTGACACGCCAACGCCTCCTGAAAGAATAAAATTCGAAAATGAATCGTTCCCAGTCTCAAGACCCCCCCCCCCCCAGGCCAATGCAGTGTTTTCTTTGTCATAAATTAGTAGGTCATTCAAGACAACGGTGTACTAGCAAGCAGTTATGCTCAAAATGTCTATCACCAGATCATTCAAGAGATGAATGTTCATCTGCTCAATTTATATGCGCAAACTGTAGTGGAAATCATTCGTCTTATTACAAAGGCTGTGACCGCTTCAAATATGAGTCTTTGATTAGAAGTAAAATGGTTTCACTGTACATTTCATATTATGAGGCTAAACTACTCACGGATAAGGAATTGGGCGAGTCGATTCCTATGCACTAATCCTATGCCTCTGCGACTTTGGTGAAAACTTCTAAGCCTGGTGCTGCGCAAAATTCTCAAAGTACTTCTCAATTATATCATCTTGCAGGTAATCCTTCATTAGAGGAATCTAATACCAACAATATTCATGAAAACTCGATTAAAATAGCATGTTCTACTAGTGGGCGGGAAGAGTTGTCACCAATTTTTTCATATCACTCCCCGATAAGACAGTCGCCAGGATTTGACGCTTTTCTCACCTCGAATACATCGTGGCCAGAGACTCCTACTTTTGTTGCTCCAGTATCGACAGTAAATACAAGTAACGAGTTGGTAGAGCAAAATGGAATAATATCCCAAAATAAAGAATCCTCCCAACAGCCTGATAATCCTTCGCTAGCAGCCACTAATTTAGCCTTTCATAAAGTTGAAGAGTTAGGGGGTTAAAGTTATTTATAACATCTCTTTTAGAAGTTACAAATAATCAGAACGAGACAAAGAGTATCGAAGATACCCTTAAGCTTATGAAATCGCATATGTCACATTCACCTTCTTGGCTGTTGGACACTACTAGTTGGTGGAAAGGTTTTCTTCCATCAATGATCCAAAATGTCACAGTCTAACAAAAACAATCTTAGTATCCTCCATTGGAATGTTAGAGGTTTGATGTCCAATTGGGAGGATGCTGTTCTCCTACAAAGGAAACCACATATCACATCTTTGTGCGAAATTTGTCTAAACAATAATACTGTTGTCAATTTCCCTAAATCAAGAGTTTATGTAAACAATAGAGAAAGTCACGGTGGCGGTAATTTAGTTGCAATAAAATCAGGTATACCTCATTTTATAAATTATTTGGGTCATATTGAAGGTGTCGCAATTATTGATTTAGTCACTTTTTTTTCAGGAAATTTGGTTACACATTTATTGTATTTATATTCCTGGGTATTTAACAAAAGAAAAGTGGAAAAATCTTGTTAGTTCTTTTTCTCCGCCCTACATTATAATTGGTGACTTTAATGCCAAAAGTCCAACTTGGGGGAGTTTAAACTATAACTTAAACGGTCGTTACTTGGAAGAGCTGCAGCTGAAATAGAACTTCAATATTTTATACACCTAGGAGCACACTTATTCGCCGCCAAGGCTAGAGTGGTCTTGTTCAAATTTAGATTTTGTACTCGTGTCACCAGATTGTCCTTTCTTAACTTATCTAGAGACTACTCCAGGAGATTATGGAAGCGACCACCTCCCGATTCGTTTGGTGATCTCAGCGGCGGGACATCATAAGCCCTATATTAAACCCATCCTAAGAGATGAAACCGTTCGTAATTCGGATTCGAAAGTTGATCCCCCAGAGGATTTAATTCTTGGGTCTTCGGGGAACCTCGATATAATGAATCTTCTTTCTGCATTTCAGTCTAAGTTACATCGGAAATCTTCAGAGAAGAAATCGTTGCCCCCAAGACCTGTATGGTGGTGTCTGGAATGCAAAGAAGCAATAGAACAGAGAAATAAAGCAAAAAGGGCTTTTAAGAAATGCAGATGTTTGGATTGCTGGGTAAAATCAAAAAGGCTTTATGTAAAAAGACCTTAAAGAAATATAGAAGAAACTTCTGGAAAAAGCTCATACAGAGAAATGAGCCAGGAAATATTTAGAAGATCCTGAAAATTTTCCAAAAGGGCCTCCCCTCTCCAGTTCCACTGATGGATGATGGCAAAGGTTCTCTTATGGATCCTAAAGCCTCCTCTGAAGCTATCCTACGTTATGGTGTGGACTCCTCCTCCTCGAAAATCCAGACTTGGCCAAAGCACTTCCCGACAGATTTTGATTTATCATCCGCTATTACTCAATGGGAGTTACCTTTTACTATTCCTGCCATATTAGCGACCATTAGGAAAAAGTGAACTGCGCCAGGTCCCAATGGGCTCTTAAACGCCACTTTTGGAAAACTTAGTGTATACCAGTTAAATTGCTTGTTGTCTGCCTTTAACTCTTCTTGGGAGACAGGAATCATTCCAGGTAAATGGAAAAGGTCTCTGATTCATCCAGTTCTTAAGCCAAATAAGTCATCCTCATCGCCGTCTAGTTACAGAACAATAGCCCTGACATCATGTATGATTAAAGTTATGGAGCGCCTAGTGAATAATAGACTGCAACACTTCCTGGAGTCCAATAAGCTGCTCTCAGAGTATTGTCTAGGATTTCGGAAGGGGCGTAGTCATATCTTCTCTGTCATTCGCCTAGTAGACGACATTCTTCTCGCAAAAGAAAAGAATGAATGTATCGGAGTCGTGTTTCTGGACATAAATAAGGCTTTCGACTTAGTATCTCATGAAATATTATCCAATAAACTGGTTGACATCTGAGTTCCAAAGAGACTGGGAATCTGGATAAATGCTTTTCTTAAGAAAAGAGAAGTAGGGATACGGTTCCCGGGTGGTTCCCCCTGGACGGTCATGAAAAAAGGCCATCCGCAAGGATCGATTTTGAGTACTACCCTCTTCAACATTTTCACGAGAGACATTTCTTCGTCAGTTCCGCAGAACATAGGTAGGAGTATTTTCGCTGACGACATTGCTTTTTGGTATGCAAGCAAATCAGTGCCAAAAGTTCGGGAAACTCTGCAAGAGGTATGTGATCATCTTGAGGTATGGGGAAAAATAATTGCATCTCCTTTTCCCCGGATAAATCAGTAGTAATGAGTATAGTAAAAGGTGGACGTCCCCCCTTGCTTAACGTCTTTCTACAGGGAATCAGAATATAGGAATGTACATAAATTCCTTGGGGTATCCATAGACAACAGGTTGAATTGGAAAAAGCACGTCGCAGCACTGAAGGGTAACCTAATGAAAGGATTTGCACATCTTAATTTGGTTAAAAAAGCAAAGTGGGGGCCCACCTGGGGTGAAGTAACTACCTTAACCAGATCAATCATCAAAGCAATAGATCTTTCGGCGTTGTTTCTCTTGCTTGCCTCAAAAACCAGTGTAACCCCATTAGAGATCGAGGAAAGGAAACTATTAAGAGGTTGTCTCCGTGCCACCAGATCGTCCCCATGCCCCTTGCTTTACATCGAGACAGGTCTTCTTCCCCCCTCCCTTAGATGGCAAATAAGTGTAATCAATCAATTGTTCTCGCTCTGTCAATCTTCCAATAGACCAGCAGAAGAGGATACCTTCGTAGGCTGTTGTTTGTTTACGCTAAAATCGGCACGACTCCGTAACCTCACTACTCATTTATTGGGAAAATTTTACTGCGGCCAGCTAAGGATAGATGAACCTATAATAATCAGACACAAATGGACTAACTCTACTATTGATGCTATTAATATTCCTCCAAACTGGCTCACTGCATCTCCTGTCAACAAAGTCAGCAATGCCCAGTTTAATGAATATTTAAGAGAGAATTTTCCAGATTTCCAGAAAATTTACTCGGATACCTCTCTATCTCCTTCTAGTGACAGTGGAGGTATCGGAGTTTATGCAAAGAACCAGAAAATAATCTCAATGAAGGTTTTTCCGGCTGTCAGTTCCTATCAGCTGGAACTTACAGCCATTTATAAATCTCTATTATTGATTTCGACGTCCCCTGTTGATAAATACTTGATATTATCGGATTCCAAGAGCAGGAGAGCATCTATTTGCAACGCTTTATTTAGTGACATGTGGTTCTTCAGAGAAATACTGGGAAATGTTATAGAGCTTATTTATTACTTTTACTTGAGTGGTTACTGTATTCAATTTATATGGGTCCCTGGTCACAGGGGAATTAGAGGGAATGAAATGGCTGATAAATTAGCTTACTGGGCTAGAGTGGGGTCTAAGCCCCCTATTTCTACCTGTATTGACTCTAAAATTCTTAAAAAACTTGTACGGAAATGTGCCTTAAAGCTATGGAATGAGAGCTGGGCTACGGAAACCAGAGGAGCTCACTACAAAGCATTATTCCCGAAATTTGTCAGCGCAAAACAACTCGCTCCCAGCTGGTTATCTTCAATCCAAAGAACGATACTCTTTAGACTAAGAAGCGGCCACGTGCCTCTTTACAGTTTTCTTCACAAAATAAATATAGTCCAAACAGATAAGTGTTGGTGCGATGAGGAAGAAACTGTGAAGCACGTTATTCTAGACTGTCCCATCTATCGGGAGAAAAGGGAACTATTTGTGAGTAACCTTAGAAGATATGGTGTCGAAGCGTCGCTGGAAAATATTCTCCTTTCTACGTGCATGAAAAATAGTCATAAACGAGCTACAATGCGTCTTCTCATCTGTTATTTGAAAGGAATTGGCTTGTTTGGGAGAATAATCGGCCTTCTAACTAGCTATTGACCTTTTATTAACGGCATCTTACTGACTACCTAATCTTTCTATACTAATCAGCTAGTCCCCGAATCTAAGGGGGAGGAAGGCTGTGTAGAAGAAGAAGAGGTGACTTTAATTATTTTATATATATTACTAATAAAATTGTTTGTTCAGACTCAGAAATAATTCGTTCACATTTCCCATTATTGCATTATTGCCAATTTGACCATCTTAAGCTTAAATTTCTTCTTTTGTTTAATGGAATCAAACAAACACTAATGTTGTAATAGGGCAACGTCAACCACGTGACTTTCAATGGCGCGGCTATTTTGAAAGTCGACTGAGGGCAACCAACAAAGCTCTCTGCTTTCATCGCATGTCGTTTTCTGATTGTTTTCACGAGGAAAATTTCAAAAAAGTATTGTTTTAGTCCTCATCCTACCCAGATGCATTTGCGCTCAGGCTAGAAGTGACGTAAGATGTCGGTGCCCTATAAAAACTGCTAATACAGAGCATATAATTATTGTTTTTTTGTTTATAAACAATTTTTCGTGAAATATATAAATCATAAATTAGTATCAGGATAAAATAGACCAGTTTGTGAAATATATTATTTCATAAACTCCTCATCTATACCTGTTACTCGCAGCCGCGGCCATCTTAGGGACGTTACTTTATAGGTTTACCGGCTTCTTGTTTCACCAAATTGTGACGATTTTATAAATAGATCTTAAAGATAGGCGATTCAATTTACGGCTAGCATGAAACTTTTAATAAGTGATAAAAAAAGATTACGCTTTAAAAGTAAAGTGCAAAAAAAAAAAATAAAATAAAACTGAGATAACCACGTTTGAGATCGAAATTTATTCTTTTATGAAAAAAAATACAAGCGTTAAAATGCAAGAATCTACGTAATAGAAAAACGAAACTTTAAAAAAAATTCGAAACCTAAGAAAAAAAATTTTTTTTTAAATAAAAAATATAAAACAATCTTCGCTTTTATCTTCAGCTCCTTCGCCCCTACTGTGTATCCAGCTATAAGAAATTTTAATTAAAAACAGAAAAGAAATACGCCAACAGGCAGCTTGTTCTCCTTAAAGACAAGTTTCGTTTCCCATTTTCACAATAACCGTGTGTGCGCGTGCCAATCATAAGTGGGCTGCGGTAGTTGGCCATTGTGCAGCGTAGCGAGTGGGAGGTAGCGAGCGCCCGTCGCTGTCACCTAAAAGGGAAGATTTATCCTAAAAAAAAAACAAAACATGTATCCTGACGTGTTTTGTGCCTTCAGATTCATTACAAAACTATAAACGCATTCTTCAAGGTGGGATACGCTTTCACTGTCGGCCATTATTGCAAAGCGAAAGTGGTGAAAGTTATCAAGCGAGCTTGAACATGATCAGATCTTGGACTAATAACAGAGAGCAATAATGGGCCAATTATTGCTCATGCTAATAAGTAAGGGTGGGAAGTCTTTAGATGCAGTGCTGACGTTGATCAATGAACATGGGCAGACTGGCAGTCTAAATCGTACCGGGAAAAATCTGCGTAAGCGGCCCTCAATCACGAGAAAGTAAAGGCATCCGTCCGGCCCACCGGAATTTTTCCCGGTGGTTCAATCCGCTGCTGTCGATGAACGCTCACGCTCGATCGCTATCGGAGTGAATTTTTAATTAATAAGATGTGAATTCATCGATAATTTCATCAATAAATATAATTCAAGGAATACATTGCCACTACTCATTTTATATCGTTGAGAGAAACAATTTTAATTGCTTTCCATTAAATTTTAATTAATTGGAGATGCAACCATTAAATTTTAATTTCTGTAAAATCTCCGACAGTAGCGCCGCGGCGGCTGATACGTCGCACACGCCAAAATATTGCACTTTTATTAACAGAAACGCCGCGGTGTTATTGCCGAAAATTACGGTAACTCTGTCTTGAATTCAAGCTTGAGCCTTCATTAAAGTAACTGGACTGGATAATCAAAATACATAAATGACAATAGTGAATTTTATTGACAGAAGCAATGCAGTAGGTCTCAATTCACATAATGATATCTGTACATGACTTTCTTCCCTTACATTTTTAAGATTAATTGGGATTTTTGACAGTTTAATCTTTAATTAAAGAATAACTCAAGATGGGTCCATGAGGGTTTTATCATACACTATTCACAGGTGTTAAATTATAAATGAAAATTAGGAAAGAAAATTCCATAGCCTGGATTCGAAACAAGAACCCCTTCACCTCATGCGGCTGACGTGCTAACCAATAGTGCCACTGTAGACATGAAAGCATTACACTATTTACCGTATTTTTTCGAATATTGGCCGCATTCACTTTAGCCCGCAGCGCAAATTTGACGGTGGAACGAAAAAATAACCCTTTAAAGGCCGCAACTCATTTTAGGCCGCAAACTTCTAGGGTCTACAAAAAGATCGAACTACTTCGTTTTAGCGTCCCACAGTACCTTAAATAGTAATTTAGACTCTAGTTGCATTATTTATATAACCTTCTAAATTATTTTAATATATTTAATGAAACTTTTATAAATTTATTAATTTAATGTGTAAATAATTAGAGTAATTTCATTTTAATGAGCGAGTATAACTTTTATTTCATCAGCGGCGGCCATGGTTCTATCAACGAAATGCCGACCAATAGCGCGATAGAGCATTCTATGGCATCACAACACCTTGGAGTAGAGTTGGCATCCCCGACAATAATTTCAACACGTGAATTTCATAATAATTTATGAATGAAAATGTATGTGACTGGTTAATTATTGTTCTGCAGGGTTAGAATATTAATTTCACTGTTAGAAAACGATTGAACAAAGGCTGGATAATTTAAAGCCATAATCTCAAATCAACCGTGTTTTTATTGGATAATTTTTGCCGATCTATGATAGATTTACCTTTTCAAAAGGTATAAAATATAATAGAAGTTTCCTATAAAAAGATACGAAGCAAATATAAAATATGTATTGACTATTGGTCACATATAGGTGTAAATACATGTATTGACTATCAACCAAAAATCATTACGCTCATGACGTTATTGACGGTACTCCTCATTTCAGTTGGGGAGGGGGGGGGGGGTAAAAAAAAAAAAAAAAAAAAAAAAAACAAAAAAACAAAACGAACAACAATCCGACTCTATTTTACTATAAATTTTGTCTCATACGATAAATAAAGTTGAATTTCTTTCTTGTATTAATAAAGATTAGCCCTTCCTCCCACCAAAAAAAACCCAAAAAAACTGCTCCCGATTTCACAGTTGTAGATGGGTATTTTGTTTTACGAAGTGTCTCCAGTCCTGGCAGCGGCAACGAACAGAATTTTTGCTGGATCCCAGCACTGACTTCTGATAGGCCAGTTCAGTCACGTGACGACACGGCAACCGGGATCGGCCATCATCGTCGCGTTGCCAACATGCCAATAAGGAAAACAGATACAAAATGAAAACAGACGGCGCCAGCAAAATTCTGCTGGACTAAGAATTCACATCACCCAAAGAATTGGAGAAAGGAATTGAGTACAAGAAAGAGCAGTTCATTAAATTATGGAAACGTGACAGGAGAAGGGTCAAGCGATTCTGCCGCTACCTTCACTTCTACGGTTTGCCACTTTCACAGGTATAACTGTTGATTGTTACTTTCTGATATCAGTGATTTTTACCTGTGAATGTAAAATCACGACTTGTTTCTTCCTGCGACATAGACAAATGCTGATGATGATTCCTTAACGATTGTGGCGGCGAAATAGACATTCTTTGTGGGGTATAACCAAGCTATAAAGACGATTTGTAAATAAAATATAATTTTAATAATAACAATAAAATAATATTATTTCGTTTTTGTACACTTTTATTATCATAATTAGTTTACTCCCATTAAAAACAAAAATAAATTACATGTTTACTTGTTGCTAGTGGGCGGCGTTCACCCGCTGAGAAATTTGTACTTCAATAAGTTTCTGTATTCAAATATAGAAAACTAGATGATACATCCGGTGTTGCTTGGGCTATTTGTTTGACGTGTATATTCACTTTGGTAAAACGAAAAGAATTCTTTAAAATGGTCGCACTGGAATTTTGTGTCCAATTGGGTTTGCCCAGGAAAATTCGGCATTGCATCCCTAACATTTTAGAATATCAAAGAAAGGCTGTGAATATTGAATTCTTTCTGTCAATACTAAAAATACTTCATAGATGAGAGTTGAGGAATTCTGTTAAGCCTGATCAACATCCTTCACCAACATGTAACCGTTTCAATAGAGTTATATTCAGTCAGAGAGTGTGGAATCATGTCATGAATGTGGTTGTTTATATTGGCAGTATCAGTTTTAGCAGCAAGGACTGCTCTCTCACACAATCAGTTGAGATCTTTATAATTTTCTAATATGTTTAGAGAAACATTATCTATACTTCTCTAAAGGCAGTACTACATTACAAAAAATGAATGAAAAATAAATTTTTTTCAATTATTAGCTCATTAAGGAAAGTACCTTCACTTTTCACCAAAAGCTTGAGAAGTTGTATTCTCTTATTTGTTTTAGAATAATTTCTTACATCTCTCTAAAGATTTTAATAAAAAAATAATGATTTTTATTTATTTATTTATTACTTTTTATAACTATCCCCCTTAAAATGTGAGTCATTAAGGCAAGCAAAAATGTAATCTTTATTGTTTCCAACAAACGAAAAAATACTGATTACTAAAGTCCAAGATGGAAGCAATGAAGATTAGACCAATTGTTTCAAATCCTAGACCAATCAGAAAGCCGAATGCCAGCCACACACATCTCGGTTTTATATGTAAGATAATTGAAAACTAAAAACTATAATTTTTGGAAAGATTATGAACCCTTTTATCTGTCATTTATATAATTTAGCAAACTGGTATTACTTATTTATTTGACTTTGACACTACGTCAATAATTATGAAACGAAAATAACTTAAAATTCACTGATTTCGTCACTTGAAAGGTTGTACTGGCCAATCAGGAATCAATGTCGGGATCCAACAAAAATTCTGGTCATTACCGGTACCGGGACTGGAGACACTTTGTTTTTTTTAATAGCGGAATAATTTTTGGTCAATAGCCAATACAATCCATTTATATTATGTCTATTTTCTCTTATATTTGCTTCCTATCTTTTTATAAGAAACTTCTATTATATTTTATACTTTTTGAAAAGGTAAATCGATTGTAGAACGGCAAAAATTATCCGATAAAAATATGGTCGGTTTGAGTTCATGGCTTTAAATTATCCAGCCTTTGTTCAATCGTTTTCTAACAGTGAAATTAATATTCTAACCATGCAGAACAATAATTAACCAGTCACATACATTTTCATTCATAAATTATTATGAAATTCACGTGTTGAAATTATTGTCGGCGATAGTCAGAGATGCCTTCTAGCCAACTCTACTCCAAGGTGTTGTGATGTCATAGAATGCTCTATCGCGCTATTGGTCGGCATTTCGTTGATAGAACCATGGCCGCTGCTGATGAAGTAAAGGTTATACTCGCTATTAAAATCAAATTACTATAATTATTTACACATTTGATTAATAAATTTATAAAAGTTTCATTAAATATATTAAAATAATTTAGAAGGTTATATAAATAATGTAACTGGTATCTAAATTACTATTTAAGATACTGTGGGACGCTAAAACAAAGTAGTTCGATCTTTTTTTTTTGTTCTATCCAAAATTACCGAAAATGATTTTTTCAGAAAAAAAATTTTTTTTCAGGCCGCACTCCCGAAATTTTTGATTTTTTTGGGTTTAGAGCCGCGACCTATATTCGAAAAAATACGGTACATATTATTTGGGCTTGTTAGAGCAGTTACTTAGTCTGCAGATTAATGAATATTATGCCTTTCCTATTTTTCATCAATAATTTAACATCTGAGGTATGGCGTATGATAAAACCCTCATGGACCCATCTTGAGTTATTCTTTAATGACTATCACTCCTTAGCAAAGATAATCCCAGCCTGCAAAAAAAATAAAAGTTAATTTTTACCAAAAAAATAAATAAAATAAAATAAAATAACAACAACAGATAAAGACAACCAGTTAGAATACAGAGAGTTATTTCAGTAAAACTCTGTTGGCTTTCCTCTCACCCCTTGTAAACATTTCTGTATGAAAGCATCTGATTTTCAGATAAGATGAACAAATCAATTGTATATTTTTGGAAAGGCTATGGAAAAATGTAGGTTTACTGCCTCTTGTCTAAGTACAGTGTTGCAAAAACAAGAGAATCGTTTTATCTAAAACCATAAAAAATGTATAATTGCAGGCTTAATAACATGAGGCATTCTTATATGTTCACCAGGAAAAAATACTTTAGAAGAGAGATCCTCCCAGCTGATCATTTGACACTGTCTGAAAGAGTCATCAAATCGCTCCCTTCTATGCAGAAGATAGGAAAATTTGTGGCAACTTTCAACCGAATCATTCATTGAGATTTAAAGCTCCATAAAGCCCGTGTGCATGGTCACAATACACAGCATATGGCCAAAAAGAAAACCAATACCCACAAGCTACATGAAAGGTACTTTACTGACAACAGATAGAAATTTGCTGGCACATTTATTAAAGGCATGGGTTTGTCTGACCAGCTGGCACATTTGTTGTAAGATTTGCACCACTGTCTATAGCCCTGTTGTTGCAATGTGGTTCTAAATTTGCAAGAAAGTTTCAACACAGATGATGATGACAAAGCAGCTCAAAAACTTGCTTGAAAATTTGTCGAGTAGTAGCAAATGTCAAGAGTAACACAGATCATCGGGAGAACATTTTAGAATATTTATATCAAGAAACATTCCAGCTATGTATGGAATGGATAGAAAGAATGTTTTCATTCAACAAGACAAAGCATAACCCATATATCACTCTTGATGAATAGACGAGGGGACTGGAATTTGTGGTATATCACAAATCATCTGATGCTCTGCTGATAGGGCTCTGATTTTAAAAACAGGCTTAAAATTTGCAGGAATCTAGAAAGTGTGTCAGGAGGTCTGGAATAAAATTCCCACTTCTCATCCTACAACAAAATCAGAGGCAATGGAAATAAAAGCTATCGGAGCAAAAGATGTAGCAACAGCCAATCAGGTTCAAGCACAAGTTGATTGGTTAAGTTTTTTTGGCTTCCAGTGAAGGGGAATAATAACAAGAAATGGAAATGTCGTTATTTCTCTTTCGGCATGCATTTATGGCCTTTAAAAGCACAGGCTAAGGAAATTGTAGCAATGGTTGAATGCCTAGATTGCTATCTTCATCAGTGGATTTGTTCACCAATGTGTTTGTTAACTGCTAGACATGTGCAATCAATAAGAGCGAATCTGCTTAGCCTCTTCTTTCACTGGGCAAGCTATACAATGAGGAGCTATAGTTCAATGCCAAAAAAAAAAAAATAATAATAATAATAATAATAATAATAATAATAATAATAATAATAA
>JAHWFO010011313.1:52538-77238 GCA_023313115.1 Rhysida immarginata
AATAATAATAATAATAATAATAATAATAATAATAATAATAATAATAATAAATAAATAAAAAGCAGAGAATAGTCATTCAAAGTCGACAGAGTTTAACTGAAATGACCCTTTTTATCCTTTTTATTTACCTTCCCAAGTCATCAGAAAAATTTATGCCTTCACTCATTTTGCCACCAACAACACTAAGGAGAATTGCACCTGTCTTGGCATTTTGAAGTTTAGACTTTATCAAAAGAAAGAATTGTTTCAAATTAAAGATAATTGATTATATTTATTGTTTGTAATGTAAATTTTACCAATAACAATAATTACTTTGATAGCTTCATTATATTGGGCTAATATCTGGTCAACCATGTTGGCAGTTTTCGGTTCTCGAAAAATCTAATAAAAACATTTATAAAGAGCGTTTCTATGTTGTGCATATTAAATTATGCTTAAAAAGCAAATCTTTATTTAACAAAATATAACTAATGTTATTTAATATTATACATGTATAGAATTTCATCTTATAAGCCTCAATAGAATTGTTTTTGTCATGCACTCCATTCTTAACCAGTCAAGTCACATTAATGTGACCACCACATATTTGTGATGTCAGTGTTAAATAATCAATTGCAGAAGGCATTAAATAAATGAGGCAATAAATGACATGTCATCAGCAGATTGGGTCAGTATACAAGTGTGTTGTAGACATTCAAAAAACATTTCAATCGTTGCAATGCAGAAACGGAGCGATTTATCAGACATACAAAAAGGGAATGATTATTGGCTTTCAGGCCACGGGTGGCAGCATTTTAGAAACTGCGGAGTTCGTGAACTGTTTGCATGCTTCTATGATAAAAGCGTACTGCGCATGGCAAAATGGCACTATAGAAAATGAGCGACGTGGAAATTCTGGTGTTCCACAAGCCATAGATGAAAGAGGGGAATGAGGGCTGCGGAGCTGTGTTCAGGTGAATCGACATGCTACAGCGGAGCAACTTACTGCCCAAATAAACAAGGGGGCTACTGCATGTGTGTCCAGAATGGCAGTTCAGCGAATATTGCCGCATATGGGGCTCCGCAGCAGACGGATGGTGACAGCACCTATGCTAATGACAGCGCACAGGTGGAAGAGGCTAGAATTTGCACGGTGATACCAACACTGGACATCCACTGATTAGCAAAAGGTTGTCTTCTCAGAGAATCATATTTTTTGCTCCATCGGACGGATGAACGTTGATGCATACCAAACACCCTTCAACCATTTTTGGACGGCAACAGGCTGGCAGAAGTAGCTTTATGGTCTGGGGAATGTTTTCGTGGCATTCTGTGGGTGCATTCATCATTGGGGATGGGAATATGAATTGATTTAATTAAGTATTGATCTTTGTGACCTAGTACACTCATACATGAACATTGTTTTTCCTGGGCATGATGGCATTTTCCAGCATAATAATGCAACATCTCACACAGCTGGAATTGTAAGGGTGTGGTTAGAAAGAAAATTACGAGGAAAATTTACTTTATTTCTCTGGCCCTAAATTCCTTAGACTTAAATCCATTCGAGCATATATGGACTACCTCAATCGGGTTATTTGCTCCATGGATTCTCTACTTCTCACCCTACAACAGCTGTCTACTGAACTGCAGTCTGCATGGTTCAATAACCCTGTGAACAATTTCCAGCACTTTATTGAATATCTCCCAGCACATGGTGGTAATTCTGGATATTAACAGGTGGCCACATTAACGTGACTCGACTGTTTATATCAAGTTTAAAACATACATTTGCTTCTCAACTTTAGAATAAACTTTTTAAATAAGGAAACTTTTTAAATAAGAAAATTACTTTATAATGAAAGTGGAAATATGGGCAAAACAATTTATAATAATAACAATTTTTTTTGGAACTAATGACTAATGTAACAACATTTTTTATACAATAACATTTTGATAACATCAGAACTAAAAATTTCTTAACCATAGGAATGTGTAATTATTTTATTTGAAAGTAGTTATGTGTTGGAATCACTGATAGTTCATCAGTTATAGAAACAGCTTTGTAGTGGTCTACCTTTGTGTAAATTAACAGTTATTGGCTTAGTTATCAGTCATATACCTCAACTTATCATGTTTTAATGTTTATATCAAGATTATGACTGATGGTTTGGGTCACTTCAACATCTTCACTCTCAATGCACTACTGCATAAAAATAAAAAGGTTGGCAGAGCATCTAGCATTTTTATAATGTGTTTTCATTGTGAAAATAATGTACTTGTTCAAATGTAAACAAAAAAAAAAATTAAGAAAGACTGCTGAAGTGACTTCAGATATTACATAGAATAATATACATTGGCTGTTCTGAAAGTTCAAGGACTGGGAACATTGTGCTGATTTTGTGGAAGCGATTCTATAAATGTCATTCTTGAAGATGACCTGTGGTGTGCTTTGTTTATGTGAATAAAACCAACGAACAGTTGTCGCTTTTTTGCTCACTATAAAAGCTAATTACAAAGTAGAAGCATAATTACAGAAAGGAAAGTAGGGAAACTTGCTTATGCTTATACGTTGGCATAGAAGAAAATAAATAATTGGCTTAGTTTAAAATTTTTGATGAAATATTTGTAGAAAAACTTGCAACAAAATATTAATGTGTGCAGCGACTCCAAATCGTCATCGTGGCAGTTTTGTGAAACTGTGACGTTGATGCAGTTTTGGCTCTAATCACAGGAATTGTTTTGCAGTTAAGGGTTATTTATTTGATTTGATTTAAAAGGCATTATAGAACTAATGTTATTTGTTTTCTTTGTAATGTAGTGTAGCACCTACTTCCCGCGCTATGTTCAAAACTCCAATCAAATTATTAATTACCTGTTGTCGCTCGCTGATCTTATAGTGGACTTAAAACTTCAGAACACCCAAAGTAAACATGAGAGAGAGAGAGAGAGGTTGCTTGAAACAAATTTTACTGATAACCAATAATCAAATAGAGCCCGCTCTTATGACTATAATTACTTTTATGACATGACTAACGTACTTTGCTATAAGGAAAGAAACCCCGAGAAATCTTAAATAAAACTTGATTGTACTAATCTCTTTTATCTAACTCAAAGAATATCCAAAAGTATTCTTATTCAAACAAAACTTTTATTCTTAATAATGTTAATTAGGTTAGTCAAATACAAAGTAAATGAATGGAATTCAAGTTATGAAACAAAAAAAGAAAAGCTTTAAATGAAATTGAAATTAAGACGAATTAAGGTCAATTGTCAATCACTATACAGTATTACCCACTTATAATGAACACGGTTAGAACGAACAACCGCATATAACAAAAGAAAATTCAGTCCCAACCCCGTCAGTCCATTTTCTATGTATTTTTACACGTTTATTGAGAAATGTTTTTGAAAGAAATCCAGTTACAGCGAAGGGAAATCGATGAAATTTATTCGGAAAATATCACAAATTGTTACTTTAAGTCGGTCTTCGGTCTAGTAGACCGAATGCGTAGACACGTGTAACATTCTTTCCTAACTGCGATTTTTCTTTATTGTGATTGGTTGGTTAAAAATTCCCGCCACCACGGCCGCCATGCCTAGTTGAACGATCACGTGATTGTACTTGAACCACTTGAACCAATCATATGATTGTGCCAACACATGGTTAACTGCAAGGCCCATGAGCATTTATGGGCTTGGTTGATTTTGTCAAGTCATTCACGCAAAATTTTTCAAGGAGTTCAACATGGCTAAACCAAAGCGAAACGCTCTATCTCTAGAGTTAAAGTTAAAGATTTTAGAAACACGCCATCGCAAAACAGAGCCAGAGAATCCAAGACGGCGGAGAGGAGAGCCAAGAAAGTGACGATGAACCAGAACCGCCCATACCATCATCAAAGCAGATGGACTCGCTGATGAATCAAGTAAAAAATTACTTAACCATCTACGGTGATGTGCCAAACAAAATTTTTGAAAGTTATCTTAAGTTGCATAAATTTATAAACAAAAGTTATGTAAAAATTATGAAACGGAAAACTATATCGGATTTTTTTCTTCCTGAGTAAAATTGACTAAAACAATGATTATGCCTAGTTTTAATTCTATGACTGTACGTACATTTTTATTACATTCGGATATAACAAAATCGGGATATAACAAAAAGAAACTTCGTTCCCTTGAATTTCGCTATAAGCAGGTGATACTGTACTCAACGTGAGGGCGCCAATATCTGAATTAATCTATTGTACTTATCTTTCTTCACATCGAACCATATGCTGTTGAATTTTCCGCATAGTTGCGAAACACACACACAAACACACTGATATTATGAACTGTCATCAGGTTGCCGCTGTATTTGTGCACTTGTAACTCTGCTTTCTTAGGCCTCACGATGAACTTATTACTCCTCGGGTCGACCAGCTCCTGCAGTGATCCAATGCAATGTTGCCATTGTTGCGCTCACTGGCTTGGCCCCTGATGAATCTCCTGCTGACAGCCTTGCTTGTCGGCGCACTCGGAATCAGCTTGGCCTCCACTCCAAGTAACGACTCCAGACTAGCTTCAGGTCTCACGGTGTAGTACTCAGTCGTCGACAGCAAAGTTATTCATTATTGCCTTGACTAGCTGGGCACTCGTCTCCCACCTTGAAGCTCTTCCAACAGTTTCTTTAACATGCTGTCGTTATCACTGCATTCGACTCGCTGCTCTTGCTCCCTCCACGATTGGCCGCTGACAGCTTCTCCTCCCGGGCGGGAAAAACACTGGCTGCCGTGCAAAGATATCCGAGCACTATGTTCACTCGCATTCATTAGCTCATGTCCGGTGAAAGAAGACAAAGAACAAGCCCCCTTTTTCGTTCTCCTTTTCCTTTTATATCGAAGCTTTTTATCAATCCCGTTTTACCGATGATCGTCCCTTGTAATTGTTTTCATTGGTTCTTTTAATTTTGAAAACGAGCACATGGTTTTTAATGTCACTTTTTCACACTGCAACGATAGAACTCATCCTTCCCGTGGCTTCCCTTCCCACGTGAATGAAAAAGTCAGGAGTCAAGATTCAACTTAACTATGCAAAATTCGTTAACTTAAGGAGAATACTTTCGGATTTTTCTTGGATAAAATAAAATTTGCTCAATAAACAATTAGATACATTACAAGGAAACAATTAACGGGACCCGCTGTTAGTTCTCAAAACCCTCCCCTTTGATCCTTAATTAAATAACAACAAACAAAATCAATTAAATGCAAAACAGACTTGAAGATTGCATTAACCATCTTCAATGTGACAACCCTGCTCATGACAGTAGTTAAATAAATTGTTAATGAAATTAAGTACAGTAAACCCTGATTATAACTGAACCTGGATATAGCAGAAACCTTTTCTTAACGGAAATTTTTCCTAGTCCCATGAATTTCCTCATAACATAACCTTTGTACAACGGAACCTGTCTAATGCGGAAACAGAAAGGAAATAGCGATATTAACGAAAAATCAATCATCCAATAAGAGAATCAGAGCCATTTTATACGGAATATTTATGTTCGTTTTGTGTCTTGCTTACTTCGCATCATACTCTGCTGGTCAAAAGTATTCACACCTTATAACAGCTTTCAAGAATCGTATAGAAAAATATGTTACCATAGAAAATCGAATTTATTATAGAGTACAACATTCAAAATAATACACAATGGTTGATTTTGGTAATAATACATTATTATTTTCAATTACAAAAAAAATAAATAAGAAAATAAAGCATGGACAAAATGGGAATGTCCTATTCAAATTTGAACTGTGATTTAAAAAATAACTGATTAAAAATGAATGAAAACGACATTCCATTACTTTTTAATCTCACCACACGTCTAAACCACCATTCTTCAGTATAATTTTCTTGTTTTTCTGGATTTTGCTGAAAATGCCTAAAATCAAAGAACACTCCAATGAAACTCGGGAAAAGGTAATAAAATTTCACTCCAAAGGTAAAAGCTATAAGAAAATAGCTAAACGATTAGATTTGCCTATTTCAACTGTGCAGTCCATCGTAAAAAAATTCAAAATATCATGTATGGCATCATCTTTACCAAGATCAGGAAGACCATCAAAAATTGTGACCATACAAAATGAATTCTGAAGCATACAGTTATGAAGAATAGAAAAATATTCTTAAAGAGGATCAGTATTGAATTGGAAAATTCTGGACTTGTTACAGTATCAAGCAGAACTGTACGTCGACATTCGAATGCCACAAGACTTCGAGTCTGTGTGGCAAAGAAGAAACCATTGCTGGAATGAATTCATAAGATAAAATGGCTGCAATTTACTAAGGAACATGTAGAAAAGCCACTGACATTTCTCGAACATATTTTGTCGAAAGATGAAACAAAGATAAATGTATTTAATAGCAATGGTGTGAATTTGTTTGGTGCTTTCTCGGAGAGGAAATGAAAGAAGTGTGCTTGAAAGCAACTGTAAAACACGGTGGTGGTAGTGTTAAGCTATGGGGGTGCATTAGTTCTTCAGGACCTGGACAAATCTTCATAATTGATGGAATCATGAATTCTGAGAAGTATAAGGATATTTTGGAAACATGCATGATACCTTTCGCAAGGTGAACTGATTGGCTGTCGTTACATATGTCAACATGAAACAACCCAAAGCATACCTCTGGTGAAATTAAACGTTTTTTGAAAAACTCCCAAGATCAAAGTACTTGATCCATGGCCCAGTCAATCTCCCGATGTCAATCCCATAGAGAGATGCTGGGCTAACTTAAAGAAAATGGTTAAAGAGAGATCCGACGAATCTCAAACAATTAAAGGAAATTTGGAAGGAGGAATGGGCTAAATTGGATCCAGCATTGTGTAAACGTTTTGTTCATAGTATGCCAAGACATTTGCAGAGTGTAATTTGTGCAAATGGAGGTCTTATTAATTATTACGTAATAGAAGGGTATGAATACTTTTGTCCATGCTTATTTTCTTAATTACTTTTTTGTGGTGGGAGCTGGGCAACGCACTTGGCGACTAACGAGGCTCTGGCAAACTTCTCGGAGAGGGTAGGCTGGGACCCACAGAGGGCACTCCCTTCACCAGTCTATACCACTACTGGCTGATCACCAGTATGGTGAATCTTACTTTATGATTTTCAGAACGCAAAAGAAATTAAACCGGATGGATGAACATGGAACAACTTTTGGAACGGCAAAAGGTTTTCAACGAGAGAGAAGGAGGAGGTGTGAATGGAGAATGGGTGTGTGGAATGTGAGAGCGCGTGTCAAAGAGAGTGAATGAGAACTGGTAGATGAAATGAGGAAGTATAGATTGGATGTCTTGTGCGTGAGTGAGACGTTTAGAAAGAGTGGTTTGATAGTGTGAAGGATGATATTGTAGGACTGTGGTCTGGGGTGGAGGAGTGTGAACGGGCAAGAGCTGGTGTAGGTGTGCTGCTGAATGAAAGGACAAAGAAGTGTATGACGGAGTACAAGTGCGTGAATGAAAGAGTATTGTGGATGAGAATGAAACTTTGGATACATAAAATTCTTATGGTTGTAGTGTATGCGCCTGTGGATGCTGCGAGTGAGAGTGAGAAAGAAAAGTTCTGGCATGTTGTGAATGAGGTTTTGAATGAAAGCTGTGACACTGAGCGCGTGATTCTGGCGGGTGACTTGAATGGATGGGTTGGTGTGGAGTGAATTGGGGTAGAAGGTCTGGTAGGAAAATATGAAGATCCGCGTGTGAATGGCAATGGGGAGCGGCTGTTGGAGGTTTGTATGGAGAGAGGAATGTTTGTCTCAAACACCTTCTTTAAGCACAAAGATATCCATATGTATACTTGGGAGAATCAGGCACAAGATCAGAGGAGTATGATTGATTTGATTGTTTGTGACAACAGGCTGCGTGGTAAAATTGTGGACACGAGAGTGATGAGGGGTGCAGAGATCGGGACTGACCATTTTCTGGTTGTATCAAGAATGAATCTACTGGGTGGCTGGAGGACAGTAAGAAAGGTGAAAGCTGTATGAAAACGAATAAAAGTGGAGGATCTGCGCTTGAAGAGAAGCATATATGAGAATCTTGTATCTAAGCGTCTGGGTCAAATAAATGACAGTATGGATAATGTGGAGAATATGTGGAAGCATATAAAGGATTGTCTGGTAAGTTCTGTGAAAGAGGTGTGTGGTGAAGTCAATTTGGGTCGGATGAAAGGCTGTGACAATCATGGTGGAATAAGGATGTTGCAGACATGGTGGCAAAGAAGAAAAAGGCATATCAGGGAATGTTGAATGGCAGTGTTGGTGCGATAAATACAAGAGCTGTAAGAGAGAGTGTGCACAAGTGATTAGAGAGAGTAAGGAGAGAGTGGCGAGAAAAAGAGATGAGAAACTACAGAATGACTTTGAAGGGAACAAGAGAATGTTTTGGAAGTATGTTAGAGATATGAGAGGAGGGCAGAAGGGGAATGTTTGTAGTGTGAAGGACAAGAATGGTAAAATGCTGTGAAATGAATTCGATGTAGTTGGTAGGTAGCAGGAATATTTTTCCGAGCTCTTTATGCCTGTGAGAGTTACTGGTGGAAGTGACTGGAATGAAAGTAGAGCAGAGAAGAGAGTGGAGAGTGCGTCGGAAGAAGATGGAATCAGTATGAAAGAAGTTCTGAATGCAATTAGCGTTCTGAAGTGTGGTAAAAGCCCTGGTGTAGATGGTGTGACCACGGAGATGTTAAAGCATGGTGGAAAGCAAGTTGTAGAATGGTTGTGGAAGCTCTGTGAGTTTTGCTGGATCAGTGGTGTGGTTTCCGAAGATTGGACTAAGGCTATGATTGTTCCCATATATAAGGGTAAGGGTGATAGAAGTGATTGCAAGAATTATAGAGGAATAAGTTTGTTGAGTGTAGCAGGGAAGGTTTATGGAAAAGGTGTGATTGATAGAGTGAAGAGCATGACTGATGAGAAAGTGTGGGATGTGCAGGGTGGCTTCAGGAGTGGAAGAGGATGCACGGATCAAATTTTTTCGCTGAGAGTTATTGTAGAGAAATATCTCCGTGTACGAGATGTTTGGAGAAAGCGTACGATCGAGTGAATAGGAATGTCCTTTGGAGAGTGCTGGGAGATAATGGTGTAAGTGAACGACTACTTGGGGCAGTGAAGGCAATGTATGTGAACAGCTCTGCTAGTGTGAGGACAAACGAAGGCTTCTCTGAGTGGTTTGCGATTGAGGAAGGTGTGAGGCAAAGGTGTGTGATGTCCCCGTGGTTATTTAATGTTTTCATGGATGCATGTGTTAGGGAGGCCGAGATTAATGACTTGGGCGTGAAAGTGGGTGATGAGAGAGTGTGCTGTTTATTGTATGCTGATGATGCTGTTATCCTGTCGGAGAGTGAAGAGGATCTTAGGACACTGGTGGTAAAAATGAACGAGGTGTGCAAGGGGCAGTATATGCGAATAAATGTGGAGAAGACAAAAGTACTTGTTTTTGAGCGGGGAGAGGAACAAACGCGATGTATGATTGAGCTGAACGGGGTGAACCTGGAGCAAGTGAATGAGTTTGTGTATTTGGGGAGCATGTTTGAGAGGGACGGAAGCATTGATAGTGAGATATTAAGGAGAGTGAATGCTGGTTTGAAGGTCGTAGGCACACTTGGAAAGTATGCTAGGAATGAGCGTTTATCGAAGAATGCCAAAATGTCTGTTTATCAGAACATGCTGGTACCAACTCTAATTTATGGGAGTGAAACCTGGGTGTGGAATGAGTAGCATAAAAAGCGACTGTGTGCAGTTGAAATGAGGTATCTGAGAGGTGGAGGTGTAGCTGGAGTTACGAGACTTGACTGTATTCCAAATGTTGTAGTGAGAGATGATTGTGAAATGCAACGTAGTGTGGCTGATGTAGTGGCAAAATCAACATTGAGGTGGTTTGGACATATGGAACGCATGAAAGAGGAACGACTGACGAAACGACTGTATTTTGGTAATGTTGATGGTGGGCGAGGAAGAGGGAGACCGAGGAAAGAGTGGAGAGAGCAGGTGGATGAATATCTGAAGCTATATGGGTTTGAGAGCCTGAACAAGGGACGTGCTTGCATGAAGAAGAGAATGACTGTGGAAGAAGCTGGGATGGAGTGTAGAGACCAGAATGTGTGGTACCGATTGATTAGCGAAGAATGATTTGGTTGATCCGTCCCCCCCCCCCCTTTTTTTTTCTTTTCGTGTGCTGCCCACCCTTTTTGTAGGATAGGAGCGTGATGTTGATTTTTTTGTAATTAAATATAATAATGTATTATTACCAAAATCACCCATTTGCGTATTATTTTGAATGTTATACTCTATAATAAATGCGATTTTCTATAGTAACATATTTTTTTATACGAATCTTGAAAACTGTTGGGGTATGAATACTTTTGTACATGGATGCTTTAAATAACAGCCAATCACAAACGATTTAGGCCATTAAATGCAGTACGTATATTAACAAAGGAAACAACAAACTCTTAGGCCTACCCTTCCAGATTAGAAAGAATCAACACGTAGAACGAACTCTATTTTTAGTCATCAAAGAAGAGAGTGAACCTTAATTTAAATACAAAAATTGAAGTAATAGATGGCAATGAAAAAGATAAATTCAGCGTTAAGGAAATTGTGGAAAAAATTTAAAATTGGAAAAACACGGGTTTACAACATCTTAAAATGCCAAATCGGAAATTAAGAATGAATGGCTGAATTCTCCGAATGGTATAAAAAAAAAAAAAAGAAAGCTCAGAAAAACTGGAAATGAAGAAATTAAGGAAACTGTGTGGGAGTGGTTTGTCAGTGCTAGAGCTAAAAACTTCAGCATTTCTGGCACAATGATCCAGGACCAAGCAAAAGAAGTTGCGAAAAGATTAGGTAAGCAAGAATTTACTGCTTCTAATGGATGGAAGATAGCTTCAGAAAAAGACATTGCATAGTGTTTAATGAAGTATGTGGTGAAGCACACCATGTTTGTCGGGAAACTCTTGGGTAATTGTAGACAGATATCACCCAAAGGACATTGCAAATGGTGATGAAACAGGATTGTTTTTCCACGTATTACCAAATAAAACCTTGTGCTTGAAAGGAGAAAAATGTCCAAGGAAAGGTTGACTGTATTCCTTTGTGGTTTTATGAACGGTGATATGGAGAAGCCTTTAGTAATTGGGAAGGCATCTAAGCCACGATGTTTTAAAAACATAGACTTGAAAAAACTGCCTGTTGATTGGAGATCCAACAAAAAAGCCTGGATGAATTCGCAGATAATGGAGGAACAGTTGACTGCATTTAATGCAAAAATGAAAAAGCACAACAGGAATGTTCTGCTATTTTTAGACAATGCTGCATACCATCCGCACATTCAACTTTCCAATGTTCGCCTGACATGGTTTCCACCCAACACAACAAGTTTATCCCAATCCTTGGATCAGGGTGTGATAAAATACATGAAAGTAGCTTATCAAAAACTCCTCATGTGATCACTTTTAGAAAATATGGAGTCTGCTATGTCTTCGAACATTCTTGTGAAATCTACAGGGTGATTCAAAATTCAATGTACAAACTTTTAAGGGAGGTAGTACGGGTGATTCTACGCAAAAAACGTTCATATGACCATGGGTCCGAATTTGAACGCTAACTGAGATAAGAACAGAAAGAAAAATGCCGCCACCAAGATCAACAAAGATTAATAAATGGAGGGTCTTAAGAGGATTTTTTTTCACGTCAAACCTCAGATGTTGAAATTATTGATGAAAAATAGGAAAGAAAATTCCACAGCCTAGCATCGAACCAGAAACCTTCTGCTCACCGTGCAGATGCGCCAACCAATTGCGCCACTGCAGACATGGAATCATTAATGCTATCTACATGCCCTTAGGGCTGGTTGGAGCAGTACCCAGTTCACAGGCTGGGACTATCTTTCCTACTGGTGTATGATCGTTAAAGATTAATAAATGAAGGGTCTTAAGAGGATTTTTTTCACGCCAAACCTCAGATGTTGAAATTATTGATGAAAAATAGGAAAGAAAATTCCGCAGCCTGGGATCGAACCAGGAACCTTCTGCTCACCGTGCAGATGCGCCAACCAATTGCGCCACTGCAGACATGGAAGCATTAACGCTATCTACATGCCCTTAGGCTGTGGAATTTTCTTTCCTATTTTTCATCAATAAGATCAACAAGTTAATAACTCAAGTTCTGTAATGCTTAAGATAATGAATTATGGAGGAATAATGTGGTCCATAAAACCGAATACACCGTTAAAATTTGATCTTATTCCAACAAGTAGTTTCTGAATTACGCATTCAAAATCGTAACAGTGCTCACATGCGTATAATAACCAGCACATGTCAAGATGTTGTCTTCATAATTCGGAAACTACTCAGTGGGCTTCGATCAAAGTTTAACGGTATACATAGTTTTATGTACCCTATTATTCCTCAAGATTTCATCATCCTAGATGTTATAGAACCGCAGTTATTAACTCGTTGATCTTGGGGGCCGCATTTTTATTTCTGTTTATATCTCAGTTATCGTTCAAATGTGGACCCATTTTCATATGAACGTTTTTGCTTAGAATCACCCGTACTACCTCCCTTAAAAGTTTGTACATTGAATTTTGAATCACCCTGTATATCGGTGCTCGATGCAGTTGTTTGGCTTGGAGAAGCAACGAAGCAAGGGTCTCTGTAACAATTCAGAAAAGTTTTCTAAAAGCAGGATTTTCAATTTCTAATACGGATTTGCAAAATAATGAAGAAAATTTAGACTAATGAACTTCAAGAACTCCAACAATCACTACACCTTGTTGCTTTTGAAAGCGTTTCTGCCGAAGATTATCTCTCTATTGATGATAAAATAGAAACAGAAGCCAGTCTACTAGAAAAGAGATGACTTAATAGCTAATCACAGAACAGAGAGAGCACAAAGGAGATGAAGAAGAGTAAATACATACGCACCCAGAGAAAATATGCAAAATCAAATCAATTCGTGATTTATTAAGCACCATTCAAGATATACAAGATTTTGCCCTTAATAGAAATAGTACAGAGCTTTTAGATTCTATTAATAAAATAAAGTTAATAGCTGAGAAAGAAGATCATGTAATAAAAGATGCATGCAGACAACTGTTACCAGATATTTTCAAAGTAAATGAATATCCTAAACAGATGTTACAATATATTAACAACATAATAATATGTACTTAATATAATATATTTTTATATAAAGAAATGCTATACTATAAATGACGTTATAAAGAAATGTTTAAACAATATTCCGAAACCTGGCTACAATGGAAAAAAAAATCGGGTACACTAAGCTTCCGTTATAGGCAGGTTTTACTGTATATTTAAAAAATAAATTGAATAAATAAAATCAAATTGATGCATAATCATGATTATGGTACACAAAATGTTTCTTTAAATTTATAATTAATTTATTAAAAAGAAATGAACACAGCGTGATATGAAAAAAAACTGACTTTTTGGATAGAGTGAAAGTGATAATAGGGGCTTAAAAGACGTCTTATGCATATATACAGAAAATATAGAGAAAGTAAGGGATGAAAAATATAGGGAGGGAAAGCCATAGGGAGGGAAAGCCAAAGAGACGGAAAGAAACTGTATAAAGGCCCGTGATAATTTGGGAATTATTTGAGGGAGAGGGGAGTGGGGGGGGGGGAGGTAATGAAAATGGTACCTTTGCAAAAGTTAATGTCACTATAGGGAATTGAATTTCCAAATGAGAAAAGGACTCGAATTGCATTTTTCTTTTTTTGTTATGGAAATTGTTATGAAGAATACTAACGTCCTGTAAAGTAATAAAAACAGATTCAGGAATAGCAATAGGTAGGGTCTTTAATAAGCATTTGATGACGTTTCGAGCATAACCTCATCCACAGGAACTGTGATTGACTACTAACAATTCCTGAGGATGAGGTTATGCTCGAAACGTCGTTGACCCTACCTATTGCTATTCCTGAACCTTTTTTCATTACTGTCACCTAGCAATATAGACCGCAATGCAATTATTAGTCCTATTGTGGTAATGTGCCGACAGTCCTTCCGAAGAAGGGTGCAAATTAAAATTAGGAAAAGGGTGGGACTCGTGATATACGTTAAGAAGTTTTATTTACAAGAATATAAAATCTACAGCCCAAATCGACAACTGAACTAGCCCAAATTATAGCCCAAATCATCATTCCACTTTTCACCAAAATCTTCCATTTTATGGTAGGCACTGAAAATCGATTTTGCACTTAGGATATCATTGAGCATTTCTGAATCATTTCTTTGTATTTTTTTGCAAACGATTGTAAAAAAAGTTTGAGAAGTGCAAAAAATATTTGACTTGCATTATAATTAATATAAATATATGCTGCCTACCACAGTCGACTCCACTTATAAACGGAAACTTTTTCAAGCATAGCTAAATAACACTTATAACAATAATAAAAAATCAGGGAAATGAAAAGTTGATCTTATAAACGGAACGCTATTTTATCCAGAGTCGACTGTACTATATTTATCCAAGTACTTTTAATAAATTTTAACATTCTGTGACGATGCGGGGAATGAGTTTTTCCTTGGCCCCTAATTAGCCCTAAATTGGGTAGTGTCATGTTCCGACCCAAGTGCCAAAAGCGCTGCCGTGTCTCAAACCACGCCCGCATGTCATTACTTATTCCCAAAAAGAAAAACAAAAAAAAACTAACGCCCTACCCTAACTGATCGTATAGTGACTTATTATGAAATTATAACGTAATAAAATTAACCTACCTTGTGGCCGCAAAAATAAATCAAAACCAAAGCCTTAGTCTACCAATTTATAAGCTAACTCCCCATCTGGAATAGAATTAAATCCCTAAACAACCCAACTAAAGTCTGTTATGAAGAATTAATAATCCGGAGGCATGGAAGATTACGTAAAAACTCTAAGGAACACTTTTATTTAGATAACATAAAGTAAATAACTGAAAACATAATACATACATACGATAATGATAAGTAAAATAAAGGAATTTGGAATTTACTGCATAAATCATAAACTAATATAACAAAGATACATTATCCGTTCGATCTCAAAGATTTAAATAATACACAAAAAAAAAAACGTAAATCGAAATCCCTACCCCCAATGATTTGGCCCCGTTATGCATAACACTACTTAACTCAGTTGCAAATGAAAGTTATTTCGTTCGATAAATACACTCTAGTTCGGAATTACACTGTCAATTGACTGAATCCATACCAGAGTTCCGTTCAGCACTTCGTTGGGCTGTCAATGCACTGCAACCTCCAAAGGGGTCCATGTTCTCCACCGCTGCCACCGTTGTCCGCTCCACATTGCTCAGCTCGCCTGGCTACCAATTCGCTACGCCACGGCGTGCCCACGAATCACCCCGCCAGCGCGGCCTCCCTCCGATTCACTTCTACCTGGTGGACAGCCGGTGGTTCCCACTTACAGCCACGGAAGCCGCAGATGCCATCTCCGCCGTCGCTAGGTGCCTCACGGACTCTGCTGCCTCGTCGCTTTGTTCTCCGCACATAGCCGTCGCACGCCTTCCATTTGACGCCACACTTGTCCGGCCTCCACGCCTAGGCAAGCCGAGTCTCGGCTGCCCGGCGCGGAGCCGAACTCTGCTACCCTGCTTCGTGTCCCGCAGTCACATGGTCGCTCGATACAATCTCAGTCCACACGTCTTGTCGTCGTCAGAGCTGTGTCGATTTTTTTTCTATTCTCTTCTCTTTTTCCCCAAAAACGTTTTGCAACCGTCCCGCAGAAAGAATAAAAAAAATAAAAAAATAACTTAGCCAATCGGTATTTCGTGCACTTGCTCCCTAATCCGATGACTAATCGCCTACCCCCTCCTTTCCCTTCCTATCAATAAAATTTTCCCGCCAAAAAGAACAAAGACAAGGGCCAGTAGCGAGGCCTAAAATACCGACTGACTAAAGTAGAATTCCACTACATTAAATCCTACAGAATAAATAACCCTGATAATAATATCCATTGCAAAATGAACAACATATTTTTGGTTGTAAGGAGATAATCCTCTATGCCGCCACTTAATAATTAGGAAAACAACACATGTTTGGATAAATTATACAAACATGTAGTGACATATTACAATATGTCACAATTCGAATTCTCTTTTGTGAAGGCAAAATTAATGTCTGTCATTTTCAATATTATTTGAATATTTTCCTCTATTCCTTTGAAACATCATGAAATAATATGCAAAATACACATCAGTAATAAACTTAATAAAATCGTAGCTTGTAAAGAATGAAAACAGTATATTTTTTTAAAATTCATTTTTTAAAATAAAATCAGTTAAAATTTTTAGAACTTAAGCAACCTTGAATCACAAGGAGTTAAGCAACCTTGGACGCGGTTAATCACAGGTTGGGTGACCACCTGGAAATGTCCATCGCCCCCCGTGCTTCGGAGGGCACGTTAAGCCGTCGGTCCCGGCTGCTACTGTTTCCTGTAGCAGTCGTTACTGGGGATAGTACAATAGACTGAGAGAGTAGTAGTGCTCAAGTTTCCTCTTAACCACTTCGGTTTCTAGTATAACCACCCCTTACAGTTCATTCATTCATTAGAATAAAATCAGTGGTCAAAACATCGATGTCTTTCTTAACATCGACCATCATATATACAGGTACCCCTTGTTAACAGATATCTACCAGCAGAACATTGGAAATAGATTTGCAACTAACCTTTCAAAATAGGATCCTCTTCCTATCTGCTACAATATCGTTTCGTGTATTTCGCCCATTTTCCCATCTTGGACCTTGCAGGCAAGAGGCTGTACTGACTTAACTGCTTAATGATAATGTGCAGACTGACAATTTCATTCGCTTTTAAATTGACGTGACATCGCATTTCGACCAATCACAACCATTCTTTGCAGAGAATTATTTCTTATTAACTGCGCAAGCGCAAATTGTTACTTTCCGGAACAGAGTAGTTAGCCTACTCCCAGGCCTGCCTACTTTGAACTTTACGGGCATTGTGTCAAGTCTTGTAGCCCAAAAAATAGCCAATACTAGCCCAATAGCCCAAGCTGTTTTTTTCCCACCAACAGGGTTTCAAACTAGCCCAATTGGGCGGGAAATAGCCCAAACTGGTCACCCTGTATAAAATACAAACAAAGGAACTAAATAAATAGCAAAGTACGTAATTCCAGGTTGCTTCCACACTGCAATAACTGTATAGTGACATATTAATGATCAGGCAAGAAGCTAGCATAAGTCTAAACTCTGGAGACACCCAATTAGTTATGCAACGCTATCATGTCAAACCTTAACAAGGAATCAAAATTCCCAACATGCAAACTGGTCACCACACACGAACCTCAAGTCGTGTAACGCTTAAAAGCAAGGGGGGGGGGGGTGGTACCTACAGTAGTTGAAAACCTACAAACCGGTTCACTAACACTAAGACCGGTAGGCTAACATAAAACCCGGACTCCAGTCCGAACCTGACGGGACTAGCCCTACTGTCACGGGTCAACACCTCCACTGCCTACTAATTTAAATAATCCGAACCCCACACTAACACACACAGATACCAAGTTTGCACAACAATTAAGAAAACACCCAAACACTCCCCAGCAAAAGTATCAGTTTATATCTCCCCTGTGCTAGCCTCAACCTTACACTAATTGCCTTACAAGGTAAGCAATCCATCATAAACAAATAGCAAAAAAATAAAGAAGTTTTCTGACTACACTAATTTTCCAATCTCAGCTAATACAAAATTATTCACAAATCATATTAATCTCATTTTTCTAATTCAAATCCAAAAACAACAAATTAAATAAACTGTTTACAATGCATCCTACATGTAGTTTAATTAAGTTTAATTGATTCTAAACCCAAAAGTCACTATTTCTACAATACTGTAATAACAAACTTGACAAATCTTAGTCAATTCCTAGATAGTAATACAGTAAAGTCAAAACTTGATAATCCTCGATATAAATATAATGAATTACTAATTCCATCCATAATAGTCTGACAATTCTTAACCCTCTCACTAATACACTAAAACAAAAGTTACCCTCTATTAATCCAGCTAATATAGCTATATATCCCATTTAAATTCTCACCCTCTACAAAAATATATATCCAAAAATCTTATTTCAATGAATTATTAATAATCCTACATAAACATTACACTAAACTTCTCTTACAAGACTAAATAATCAAAAGCTAAACAATTTTCAATTCAGGTATACCATTAATCCCTTCAAACTGATCATACAAAATAATAGAAAAATTACCATAATAAGAGAAGGTTAGGCTTAACCAAAGTCTAGTGTTGAGCGATACCCGATACTCGATATTTTAGTATCGTCGATACTTCGTTTGAAATATCGAGTATCACGTGATATTTCTCAGATTCCTTAATTCTGGGCTGATTTTGTTTTTTAGTTCACCTTTCATATATGTTAAAAGATCTGAAAATCCTTTAAAATATTGGCAGGTTCATGAAGAAAATATTATATCACAGCTAGCACTAAAACATTTGTGTTAGTGCAATGTCTGTGTCCTCTGAATGCGCATTTAGTAAAGCTGGAGGGTTAATATCAAAAAAGAGGTCAAGATTAAATCCAAAAAATGTAGATAAATTGCTATTCATAAATTCAATGTATAAAATGAATGAGAATAAATAAAAATATAATGTAAAAGTAATGTCTTTTTTTTCTTTTTTTTTGGTATCGAGTATCGGTAATTGGTATTGACGATACCCACCTGGGTATCGATGGTATCGAGTATCAAGTACTTCAAATGAGTATAGCTCAACACTACCAAAGTCTACATCAGCAACTTGATAGGAACCTTGTCCGACGAGAACATGCCTGTTCCGTACTCCATAGCAACTGCATCTTCATCGTCCTCCTCGGCCACTTCCATATCGTCCACTTCTAAACTGTCCAACAAGTCTCGAGTCTCGATCTTGAATGCCGTTTGCTTCCTGCATCCTCCTTGTATATCCCAGGCAGGCTCAGTGCTGCCTCCTGGTGGTGACGTGGGTGAAACTGTCACTCCATTTCCAGATTCCAAGCGAGTCACTTCTAGGCTCTAGCAGAAATGATGTCATCGCCAGCACGCTGAATTTGAAGTGTGGGCGATTCTCTAACAGTAAAGATTCTTACAATACATACAATAAAGATAAAATCTTACATCTTTAAATTCAAATAAGGATAAAATCAGTAAGTACCAAGCTCAGAATCTTCGAATAATCAATTATAATAGCGATTCTAAAACAGTTAATCCAATGCAATTAGGGCTGGGCAAAATACGGGAGTTAACATTCGACAAAGGAGTTTCTGTCCAGCTACAAATGGAGTTTCTGTCCCAACAAAGGCAAAACGGAAATGATAAAAGGGCAAACTACAACATTGGAATTCAGATGAATTCTAATACAAAATGACACATGAACATGGTACTTGTCATGTAGTCCTTTTCTAAGGGAGGACTACTGTAACCCTTTACAAAACTTCTAATAACACTGAACAAGAACAAACTAAAAAGCGACAACGTCACAATATTCACCCCTTAACAGAGGATATTGGCTTCAATCATTAGAGATAAGCCAATATCTAAAAATTGCAACAAAAGACTTAAGCCTAACTATATGACACTCAAGCCATAACTACTACAAAGAAAATTACTACACAAGTGACCACGTCACACTGTAAAGAGTGGCCACGGGAATTTAAGTGTTTAGCGACTCTATTATATCTAGACTCGTTTTTATTTTCTGGCTAGAGACTTGAGGAGAGATGTTTGTAATGCAGTGAAAAGTAAAACAAATAAAAAAAATTTGCAAAATTGCTCTCTTAATATTTGAACTCTTTCTCTGATTATGCGTGAACTATTATTATTTTTTAAGAGTGAACGGATATATATTAAGAGAAGGACGAGACACAAGAACCCTGGAATACAATAAATAATAAATATTAATTAAAAATACAAATTAGATAAAAAAATAAGGTATAATAAACAAAAATAATTAATCTAAATCAAAATAAAAATAAAAATAAAAAGCTGACGGTTAAGCTGGCATTAACCTTAGCAAAGGCACCATTCCCTCATTACCTTTCCCATGTCCCTTTCCAACTTCAGCTATTCCTTAATTTGTCGCAAGCCCTATGGGCCCTTTTCTTCTTTCTTTATCTGATCTTTTATTTCTTCTTTTCAATGTTCTTCAATGTCCTTTCATATTTTTCTACCTTTGACCCGATGCTCTTACATGTGGGACTATTTTACAGGGTGACTAGCGACCGGGAATGGTCAGGGAATTTTTGAATTTTTTATTTTTAAACCGAGAACAGTCAGGGAATCATAAAATCGAAAATTTTGAACAATGTCAATAATATTCTTTCATAACAGCCCCCTTTTTTGTCTGCTGATAATCAGGAATTATTATACGAAATCTTTTTGCTAGGCACTCTATCATTCCTAAACGTTTTTATAATTTCACTTTCATATGTTTCATCCTATTACATTTTTCTCGCCGCCCCCTTATTATTTCCTATTTGTCCTCCATCCTGTCCTATCCCAACAGTTCGTCTAATTAATCTCATTTGTTCTCTTCTTTCTTTCAGCCAATACCGTCTTACTATTCCCCATGCAAACTATATATAAACCCGTCCGTTAGTACAACTTTCATAAATTCAGGATAATTCTCTAATATTCTATTTGCTTTTAGAGAATTATCCTCTTTTGCTTTGATAAAGGATAGGCTCTATCCGAAACGTCAGCTTTTTATTTTTATTTTTATTTTTATTTAGATTAATTATTTTTGTTTATTATACCTTATTTTTTTTTATCTAATTTGTATTTTTAATTAATATTTATTATTTATTTTTTAAGAGTCTAATTCTGTTTTAAATTTATTAATAATTAAAAGCAATAAAGTTTAATAAATACAGAATTGAAATTTTATTTTTGATGTGATATCATTCATTTTAGGTTTTATCACTTTGTAAATAAGAGTTAACAGAAAAATAAGCGTACAGCCAAAACAGCAGTGGCACCATCATGCGGTGGAACACAGAACTACAGAGTTTTTCTACTTCCCTTTCTATGATTATGGTTGAAGTGTACATTACAATGGCAGATGAGAAGAATATACTCTTAATAACCAGACAAAGTGTCGCTATTGAATTTTGTGTCAAGTTATGCAAAAGTGACCAGAAAGCATTTGAAATAGTCACAAACATGGTGAAGAAGCAATGTTAGATCGGCAATATTCAAATGATAGAAAGACTAAAAAAGGCAAACAGTGTGCAGACGAGCCACGAAGTGAACAATGAGAACACTAGTCGCGTTCACAACCTCTTAACTTTTCTCACTTTTCTCACTTATCTTGCTTAAATCACTTTCAGTGACGTCATTTTCAGGAAAGCGAAGTCTCAAAAGTCACTTTTCTGACAGCGAGCCAGTACCCACTTTCCCTTCTGCTTTTCTTACTTTTCTGGCTTTACAGCTACTAACTTCTGGTTTAGTGGTAGCCATATTGAATCGCCACTTCGCTCGTTTTGATGATTGCCCACCGATAAAACTTGTAATTTACAGGCGTAAGTAACGTATTTAACGTTGTAAATTTTTATGGTTATAAATTAAGGAATAATAAAACCATGGAGAACAATAAAAAACATTTTTCACAATCAATAAGTCACTTACTATTTTTCAAACAATTTCAATATGTTCATCATGCTATTTATGGCTGACAATGCAAAAGTAACAAAAGCAGCAAAAGTGACAGCCCTTTCTCACTTCCGGTTTCATTCACAATGAAAACCTATTTTCTTTGCTTTTCAAAAGCAAAGATAAAGTCACTTTCCCTTAAGTATTGAATGCGACTACTGTTGAAAGAAGATAAATGTTTATCAATTCATGAATTGTCAGGTAAACTGAATGTTGGTGTATCAAGATGTCAGAAAATTGTTCAGAAACATCTGAAAATGTCTCATGATTGTTGCATGATAGGTACCACATTCACTGAATGAAGAATACCAGCTGCATCATGTTAATTGTTGCCAGGCATTTCTTCAATGAGTGGAAAAAGAACCTGAATTCTTGAACAAAGTAAATCACTGCTGACGAGTCCTAGATCAGATATGATCTCAAACCAAAGTATCAGTAATCGTATGGAAACCAACCATGACCTCACAAGAAAATGAGGGTTTCAGGTTTCTCAAAAAAGTTAACAATGATTTTGTGTTTTGTGATATCTTTTGAATAGTACAGCAGAACTGGGATCCAGTGAAGTAAACTGTAAATGGAAATTATTAGGGTGAAGAGAGTAATTCACAAAAAAAAGACTTGAACTGTTTCATGAAGAATGGCTTTTCTTCAGGACAATGCTAGGCATATGTGGCACAACAGGCTTTAAAAGAATTCTGATGGCCAGTCTGTAAACTATCCACCACATATCCCAGATCTCACTTGCGATTTCTGTTTTTTTTTTTTTCCTTCCAACACTTAAGAAGATTCAAACTCAAAAAGAACCCAAGATACTGAAGAAAATTCTTCAAACATTTCATAATTACCATTAGAAAAGGGGAAGGAAAAAAATCCCTGATCTGGACTCAAACAGAGGCAACAACTTTCTCTGTTGGTGTGTTAACCATGGACTGCCATGATGTTACAATGTGTCCTTATGGACTTCCATCAATCACAAGACAACCTAACTGGACTGAAGAGTCCAGTCTTTAAAAAATTTTTATGATTACTTCTTAAAATTAATAATTAATTAGAGCATTCAATTTCAAATTAACCCAGTAAAAGTTCTCATGATTAGATTTACTGTCATTTTAAAGAAATGTTATGTTAGCGAATTATTAAACATTTTCAACATTTACAACATTTTCACTTCCACAGTTAGAAATTATTTTGGTTCTCATAACAATTTGTAATCACTTTTTTGAGATGTTTAGTCTACCCACATTCTCTGAACTTGTCAGATGGTTAACAAACCATAACAGGCTCTTTTATAAACACTTCAGGAAAGTTATTGTTTGTTTAGAAATGATTGATTACTTTGTGAAAGGGGTGCTGTCTGTAAGGTTGTGCATATCATGTGGGATGCTGCTGTACAGGTTTCCCTAATTTGTGTTTTGTCACAAATTAAGCATTAATTGCATATAGCGAATCGTTACTGTAAATAAGATTAATGTGTAATTGTTGTGTTTTTGGTTTTACTTCGTTAGAGGTGAGAAAGAGCGCTTGATTGTTACAGCACTTTTTTTCAGAGAAGCGTCGATCTTTTAAAGCATGGGGGGGATAAAGAATCGATTGTTAAAAGTGAGTGAGCAATCCGTCGTTGTACGAGAAAGTTGAAAAAAGCTATGCGGCCCGTATGTATTTGATGTCAGACATTTTTGTAGTTTTCTCATTCAAGCTGTTCCTAAGACTCCAGTAGAGCTGTTGTCAGCTATGTAGTAATTTGCTAATTACTATTTGTCATAATTGATATCTAATAAGAGCCTGAAATGTAGCCAAAATATAATTTTATCCGCATTTGCGACATTTTAAATTTGTACAGAGGCGATTGAAGCGCTGATGTTCTTATGTTTGCATCGCGCTTAGCCCAGTGATGATATTTGTGCCTTCAGGGCGGAGCACATAAAAGTTCACAACCACCCAAGATGAGATTTGCATTCAGAGAATAATTTCGTCCAAGATGAGAATTCACCCACATGTGTGATGAAAAATGGTGAGACAATTTTAGTTGTTTTTGTTTCGAGGGACCGAACCGGTCAACCAGGAGGTGATTCGCCCTTCAATGTGTGCTGTCGTTATAATGAGAGACCCATGCAACATTTTTGCTTTGCTGTTGAAACCGCCTAGAAAACACTTATGCTGCAAAAGTAATCCCTGCACTAGTAGAACAATAGGTGCTGTACCCCACTGTTGGATCAAGTGTTCCTATCTGATTAATGAGTTTATGTTTGCCACAAGCAAGCAACTCATAGTTGATGACCAGCATTTTGCTGTAGTACGTTCATGCTCAGATATGTGAAGCTGTGTTTGTGCGTCTGCCCTCTGGAGGCAGCGCATAAATATTATTAAGTTGCTTGTTGCTCTATGCTGGCGGGTGTTGGTTGTGCTAGAGGTGTACGCTCATAGTTGGCAATTGAATCCATGGGCGGCCGAAGTCGCTCGGCATAGTTGCGTAAGGTTCTGTTTTTTCTGTCTGGTGACTGGGTCACTGAGCTGAGGGTTTCTGTGTTCCTCCCTCCCTCCCAATTGCACTTTCAGTGCATAGGAAAAGGGACATGCGATGCGTTCTAGCATTGCTGCAGCAGTGGCAATTGAGTGGGCACACCTAAGAAAACATTAATGCAGCCATACACTGGCAGGTGCAAGAGTACTGGGGCAAAAATAGTTCCTTGATGTGAACTGCTACCTTGAGAGCAGGCGTACAGGCGACATGCCAGTCAAATGATGATGCAGGCATAATTAGCATAATATGATGATGTGAGATGCATGTTATTGTTGAACCAATTACTGTTTTTGATTTTGCGCTTAGTTTAATATTGCTGTTGGCAGTTGCTATATTAATATTACTGTAGGGCCCTGTTAATTACTTGTTAGTTTTAAATACCATTAAATTTGATTAAATAATAGTTATTAATTAAAAAATAAAAAATAAATAAATAAATAATAATTAATGAATAATAAATAAAATC
>JAHWFO010011313.1:77638-110078 GCA_023313115.1 Rhysida immarginata
AAAGGATAGTCTCTATCCAAAACGTCAGCTTTTTATTTTGATTTTATTTATTATTTATTAATTATTATTTATTTATTTTTTAATTAACAACTATTATATATTGTATTCCAGGATTTTTGTGTCTCGTCCTTCTCTTATATATATTCGTTTATTAAATTTGATTGATTAAACTATGTTTTCTACATCCAAACCCCAGTCTTCTGTCGGTATTCCCTAGAATTGGATGAGTCCACCACTACCCTGGACCCCACCCTCGTGCGTGTGGCTGTTGGTCAGCGAGCTCCATGCTCCCGCCACGAGGGCGGGTCACAATTTTATCACTCAAAATGGGAGACAGAGCATTTGAGATCATTGCCACCATCTTGGATTGCTAAGACCAGGGACAAGCAAGAGAGGCTTCGTCTTCCATAGATGTACAAGGTTCAAAAACAGCCATGTTTTCCATCGGAGCTGTGATCTGGCAATAACGGACATCCAGGGAGGGCAAAATTATCTGTTTTCCAATCAATTATGTTCTTTCAATAATTCAAAAACTTATAATGTTATCATTGCGTAATTAGGGCCTATCTTTTGGGGCGTCATCAAGATGATTCATGTGTTCTAGCAGATCAGAGAGTTGATGCTGCTACAAGAAATACTCACTTTAGCGAGAACCACATGCTTTGTGCACAAGGCTCTTTTCTTCACGAGAGATAAATGGCACAGAGTGAAGACGTTTCTATTTTTTAATATTTGTAGTCCTCCCCCACCCAAAGGAAAAGAGAGGAGTTCCGATCATCTTGGTAATTTCAAGTTACAGTAGGTTGGGGAAAATAGTTCCCTTAGAATTATTGTTTAATTATGAAAATAACTTAGAGTGAATTTGAACATTATTCTTACGGTTAATCCGTTCAGTAAATATTGAGAAGGGAAATTGAGAATAGGAATGTGTGAACCAGGGACGACTGCCGCCAACTGGAGCCATGCATCAGGAACATGCTTAGACCAAAGCCACGAGATTCATCATAGGTTGACCAGCCACCATCACAGAGATTCTACCACATCGTGGGTCGTTCCATCATCTTCAATGACGAGTTTTGGGGTAAGCTCTTTTACTTAATTTCTTATGGCCGTTACTTAATTGATAATTTCATATAAAAATGTGTTTGAAATTTCATTCTTTCCTAATGGGAACAGAAAATTAAGGGTTGAAATTAAGAGTAATTAAAGGGTATGGATCTGGAATAAGGTTATTTCTTTAAGGGAACAGAAAAAGGAGAATATTTGGAATTAATTGGAAAATGGGAAATGGGAATTTATTATTTACTTAACCTGACTACTTTTTTAGCCGGACTTGTGTGCCAGCTTTCTTAATGTGGAATGTTTGAGCCAAATGGAGTCACTGAACCCCACTCAAATATCAGATACACTTTATTATAATTACACAGTTTAAGATTAATATAATTATTTTTATTCCAACTGGGAGCCCAGCGTCCTCACAGGAAGAGCAGTTTCCTGGGTCGCAGGCAAGGAATCCTCCTTAGGAATCGTTCACAAAATATGTTCGCTAAAATGATACCCCCCCCCCCGTCATTTTAGCATTCACTTTTGTCACAGGTTCGAAAAACCTATTTCCACTATCTTTTCTGAAATCAATGAAAGAAACCAATCAAAGGCTCCTCAGCTGGTCGATTGAGGTGGAGGAGTACAATCTCAAGGTGGACCAGATAAAAGGAAGTGATAATTGTATTGCAGACTTGTTATCATGGTCTCCTGCTGTGGAAGTTAACACCTCGCATTTAACTGATGATCTGGACTGGAAAGAAAGGGTAATTCAATCCCAAATACTGGACCCTGATATTAGAGAATTGTTAAACAGAAAGAAGAATGGAAAGACTTATACTATTCAGGAAAGCATAGTATATTACAAAGGGAAATCTTGTCGCGGTAAAAGAAAATTAAAGATATGGGTTGGAGAGGAGGTCAGAATTAAACTATAGAAATGGCTCATGGCAACAATCTGGCAGGTCATAAGGGGACAAACAAGAAGTGGAAAAGAATCAGTTCCGGTTATTACTGGCCATCTATGTACAAAGATGTCTCGGACTATGTCAGAACTTGCGAGACCTGCCAGAGGTGTAAACTTCATAAAGGGAAAGCTCCTTTTCAAGAGGGCATTAACCTTCGCCCACCAAACCTGGCCAAATTCAGCCAGGTACAGTTCTGTTAGATCCAGATAACACATTACAAAATTTAAATGCATATACACTGAAAATTCTATTACAGATAAATTGCTATTTTTAAAAAATTTTTTTTTTCATATACACTTCATTACTAATATATCCCTTTAAATTTTAAAATCAAATGATAAAATATAATAAAAATAATGATTTTCCACAGGTGTTGTCAAAGGAGGGGGGGGGGGTGAAATCATGACAATAAAAAAAATCTTATAAGAAATTCTCTATCAATGATAAAAACTTCAAACTGCATTTGAATTCTTGAAAGCTTCATAATTAATTACAAATAAATTATATACCCCAAATTTATTAATAATCAATAATATTCAACATTTTAGAAAGCATGTGTACTTGATATGGAGAAACATAGCAACATCTAAAAATTGGAATTTATTATAAAATTCAAGGGCACAGTTGAATCATTTAATGATTGAATTATATTAACCCCTTGCGCTCTGATTTGACCTTGAGTTCGCAGTGTCAGAAGTTTCTATTTAAATGGAGGAAAAATTCTTCGATAGACAGTGCAATAAACAACATGAAAAAAAACACTATTTATTAAGATATTTGTATGAAATTTTTATAGGATATTACTTAGACATTATAGTTAACATTTTTATTAGTCAAAAATAAGTATGATAACGTTTACATAATCATCATATGTTTTCTGTTCATACGTTTGGCTATCGAAACATTGTTTGGCGTATTTATTAGTTTCGGAAGAAATCATTTCCCAAAATATATCTGGTAAAATTACAGAAAACACATCTAAAGGTCTGGGATTTGATCCTAATCAGTTTCTGAATCATTACTTTCGTATAAATATCTTTCAATCTCAGATTGCACATGGCGAAGTTAGAAACGAGATTGACAAGCATTAAATTCTTTTCGATTTTTGTGCCACCTATTGAAGATTTTTAAAAACTATAAAGTGTATATGAAAGAGAAAGAGATACAGAATGGTAAACAATCGCCATCTCTTGTTAAAATAAAAAAAGAAAACGGCACTGGAAACTGAAACTTCAGAACGAGTCAGACTCGTGGTCTAGCGATAAGGCACTTGAACCAGACAACGAGTCAGACTCGTGATTAGTAGTCAAGGGGTTAAAATGATTCTTTATATTCATGTTTTAAAAGTTTTTTTTTCATAAATTATGTTTTTTTCATAAGTTATTTCACAAAAATTAAAACCATTGCAGAGGAGATATACATGAAGGGCGAGAAGAACGTTGTTGCAGACTTTCGCCCCCCCCCCCCCCCTGTGCGTGAATGTAATGGAATCGTCAAAGTGAACAGTGAAGTGTAATCGTGAATTATTTCTGGGATGATGACATAAAGGACTCTCAGATCTCCGATTCCATGTTTAGTGAGATATATAACTCACTAACTAAAAATAATAAAACTCCTGAACAGTTTATGAAGTACGGAGACTTTAGAATACATAAGGGAACACTAATATGGTTCCCTAATAAGCAAGCTAGGGGTGAGTAGGGTGAGAGAGAGAGAGATCGGGGCAAAGGTAGGGTGTGCATAGGGGAGGACATTAAACTCCGTGTACTCGAGATTGCCCACAGAAATAAACTGGCTGGCCACAAAGGAGTCACTATAACACTAAATGAACTAAAAAGACAATATTTCTGGCCGTCAATGGGTAACGATGTTAACACATACATTCAAGCTTGCCAAACTGCCAGAAATGCAAGTTGAAAAAGGGACCTGCCCCCTTTCAGAAAGGAATAAATGCCAAATATCCCTTTGAGAAGGTGGTCCTGGATATCGTGGGCCCAATGTCTGAGACGAATAATGGAGAGAAATACATCCTTGTTTGCATAGATATAATGTCCAGGTATCCTGAAGTTTTCCTTTTGAAAGATCAACAGGCCACTACAGTTGCTAAAGCATTTATGGAAGGTATAGTTTGTCGCTATGGGGTGCCTAAGGAAGTGATATCTGGCAGGTGAACAAATTTCACCTCAGAGGTGATGCGTAATGTACTCTAAGATCACAGCATCACTCATACTTGTACGACAGCCTATCGTCCCAATTCAAATCATCTTGTAGAGAGGATGAACCAAAACATCCTCAAGACTTTGAGGCGCCTCTGCGACAGGAAACATTATGCATGGGACAGATTCCTGAGCGCTGCCCTCTTCAGTATCCGGACGACATACAATGAGAACACAAGAGACACTCCAGCCTCTCTACTGTACGGGTTTGACACAACAACTCCTTGGGATGGGGAATGGAAAGGGGAGACAGGCATGGATATGACCACCTATAAGTCAGAACTTACCGCCAGACTGAGAGTTGCTCGTAACATAGCTAACCGTGAGAGCGACATCTGTAGGGATGCCAAACTTAGGCAGCGTAATCAGGGAAGGCACATGAAAGGTTTCCAGGTGGGGGATAAAGTACAGTAAAATCCTGTTACAACGTACTTCAAGGGAACTGGAAATCTGTACATTATTCTGAGGTGTACGTCATTCTGAAACTGGGGGGGGGGGGGGGTGAACAATGCCCATATTCATAGAAAAACATAAGAATGCATGAAGTGTAGCATTTTATTTTATTCAATACAAATACACTATAGCATATAAGTAGTATTACATTCATTTTTTAAAAAAAATCTGTAATGAGTGTCTGCTTTCTTTCCATAACTTGCTTCCCTTTGATTGCTTTCGGCCTTTGCAGGTTTCATTCTTAAAGGCCATCGTCTTTTGGGGTAAAAGGTGGTAAAAAAATGCGGTCTCTTCCGCATTAAAAATGTCGTCCGCTTCATACTTTGAGAGAATTTGCCGTAGCCTTCTCTCTCGCCAATTTTCCGCTGCTGCTAAGTTGGCATCTGAACCTTCTCCCGAGATTTGTCGCCAAGTAATTCCGTTTCTCTCATGGAATCTAAAATGCCATCCATTACTGGCTACAAAGTTTTGGATTCCTAAAATCGTGGATACTCTTTGGCTTTTTCCTGTATCACTGGGCTGAAACGGGTATGTTGCTTGACCTTATGTCTTTGAACCATGAAGCTACACAATCATCAACTTCCTGGTGATCTCCTACACGAAAAAAAGATGATTTAAAAAAAAAAAAAAAAATGGAAATAACAATGAAATGAGAGTCCTGACCAACCACTGACCAACCAATGGAATGTGAACTCGGCTTAGTTAGCCCACTGGCCCAGTTGCAACTTTTGCATGGGCTGCATTGACCAATCAGAGCAAGACGTTCGAACGATGTATGTTGTAACGAAGTGATAATTTAACCAAGGGAATGTAAAATTTGTACGTTATTCTGAGGTGTACGTTAAGTGAAGTACGTTATTCTGAAACTTTTTAGCATTAAAATACCTACGTTTGGGACGAGGATTTTAAATTTGTAAGTTATTCTGAAATGTACGTTAATGTGAGGTACGTTGTAACGGGATTTTACTGTATTACTTCTCATTAAGGGAAGGGGAAAAAACAAATTAGGGTTTAACTATGGGGGTCCTTATCGAATAACTCAGAAGCTGAGCTCTGTAAATAATTTTCTTTCCTATTTTTCATCATTATTTCGAACAGCTGAGGTCGGCGTAACATGAAAACCCTCACAGATCAACTAATGATTTATTCTTTAAGAATTTACGCCTTAGGAAAGATAGTCCCAGCCGGCGAACTAGGTAACTGCTCTAACCAAGCCCTAAGGTCATGCAAATAGCGGTTCGCTTTCATGGCCGCAGTGGCGCAATTGGTTAGCGCGTTGGCGGTCCGAGCCAAAGGTTCCTGGTTCGATCCCGGGCTGCGGAATTTTCTTTCCTATTTTTCATCATTATTTCGAACAACTGAGGTTGGCGTAACATGAAAACCCTCACAGATCAACTAATGATTTATTCTGTAAATAATGAAGTTCAGGGATCTGGTTTACGGGACAGACAAGCCGTTCACATTGACAGGTTGAAGGCAGCTTGGGGAAGCATGGGTTCTAGGGGAAGTCGTTTCAGATCAGAAGTTCATCAACCCTCACCAGGCAGTGACAATGGAGACCCAGAAGAAGAAGAGGATGGAGATCCCATACCCTACCAGAGTGGTACGCAGGAGCCTAAAGAAGAAGCCAATGAAGGAACCGAACCAGCAGCACCACCAGAGTTAGAGAATTGCTCAAGGAATCAAACGAGATACAATCTCTGCCGCAGGCCAAGAGTGGATTACCGTCGGCTCCACGAGGGAGGCACGGTCGTAAACCAGATCCAGGAGGACCGAAGTAGCTCATCCAGTGATCAAAACGTCACCATGGAGGAAGAGAGTTGTGACATTTGTCAATCGCAACGAGTTGCGACTTTTTTTGTCCACCTCTCCCCACATGGTCCTGATGTTGGCGCCCTTGCACGTGGCAGTAAGACCCCACACTTGGAGCTTCAGAAGAGTTGTGGGAGTTTCCAGCAGCAACCACCAGGCAGCGATTGGAGCTGGCCAGAACACAACCAATCAGGAACGAGATGATGCGAGGGGACTGCTGGGTAATGCAGGAGGGATATATAAGTCGGGTGATGAAGAGGGAAATTCATTCGGAGCCCAATCCAGCTAAGACGTAATGAGAGACGATGTCTGCCAGCCTTCGAAGCCTCCTCTCCCAGATCTTACCCTTCTTACCCTTGCATTACCAACTGCCTAGTCGTATTGCGTGAACGTGTCCAGTTCAATCCACTTCCCAGACTTTAGACCACCATGGGGGCACTGTTAACTTTCTAATTTGGAAATTATTTGACCTTGTGATAAGAACATTTGCATGTTAGGGGTGGTAATGTTCCTCCCGATAGAATAATGCAAACGATACTTTCCGTGTTGGATTCAATTATTAATATTATGTCAATTTAGCCAAGAAGTTGTTCTTCTAATTTATTCCTTGTATTTGCTTCTCTATACTTGTTACATTAAATTTTACCGTTATCTTACACCTACCTCTTTTTTATCCCTTAGCATAATCTAAGTTTCTTGACATTAATTATCAAGATATCACACTTTCTTGATGACGTCATTAGAGAATGTTCCCTTCTGAAAACAAGGAAGTTAGATAATGCCATGTCATTGCTTATAACAAAAGGGTGAGGGAAATTCCTATTATGTGATTTTCTAGCTATTGTCATGCAGGTGTGACCCATTTAACAACAAATTACGTATATCTTCGAAAAAAAGTAAAAATATTGCACATTCAATTATATAAAAAATCGTTAAAAATAAACAACTAGAGATATTAAAAAAAAATTTTTTTGCATTATTTAAAAAAGACTCCTCCCTAAATTTTGGCTATTTTTAAATTCGATATTATTATATTTGTAAGTTTTAAAAAAAGAATTGAAACCAAGCATTCCAAATAAAAAATATTATTATACATTTTAATGTATTGTTAAAAAAAAAATTACTTTTAATCGATCAAAAAAATCAGAAGCAGTATTATTCAAGATGACAAAAATAAAATTTTAAAGCAAAATGTCAATTATTGAATTTTTAAAAACATATTTTATATCCCCATGTAAGAAGTGTTATTTTCTCAAGAAAACAGATCGCTGCAAAAAGGTTAAGGTAACCTACCCTTTCAATAGGTTGCTATGGATGTGGTGGGACCCTTAGCCAGAACTGAGCAAGGGAATAAGTATATCATTATATTTTTAGACATTTGTACTCGATATCCCGAAGCAAAGGCCATTCCAGATCAGTCCAGCGAAACAATTGCAAAGGCTCTTAATGAAAAAACTATCTATAGGTATGGGGTGCCCAAGAAGTTGCTCTCTGATCGAGGAGCAAACTTTACATATGGTTGCCAAAGATTTAAACATAAACCATCATTACTCTACCGCATATCGCCCAACATCAAACAGCTTGGTAGAAAGAATGAATAAGAGCACAGGAGAAACATTATGGCTTTATGTAATAATAATAAATCACGTTGGGACAAACTGTTAGAAGCGGCTTTGTTTTTCATATGCAACAGCTCCAATGAAACCACCGGGGAAACACCTGTATAACTATTGTATGGGTTTGACCCAAGGTGATCTAGAATACAAGGTGGGGGTCAGTTTGCCGGAAGTAGTAAAAATTGCCTTACTGCGCAAGCGTATTTTGACGTCACTAGCATACATCGAAACCTATACCCGCTAAATCGAAACCTCAACAGAAACTAAAACATGGCGGCAATGAAAGCAGTCGTGCGATAGCCACACTTGACGACTCGTTCATTTCCTTCACAATTCTCATTCTTTATACTATATATTTTAATTAAATAACAATGCCATTATATGAAGGGACTTACGTAATTTATAATTATTATAAAATGTACTTAGGTATTATCTTTTTAATGTGAACACAGGGTTGATGTTAACTATCAGCACATCGCGCGATAACTGATCATGCGACCAAGTTAAGTGAAATTTACTGAGACTAAATAGAAAAAGGGTTATATATCAGTTCGTTAGAAGGGGAGTGGGTGTCTTTAAAATGTCCGTAAAATCATTTACCTTGGTCTCGTGTTCACTCATCGCGCAATGTGCGGATAGTTAAGCGAACACAGAGACAAGGACGATAACGTATTTCTCATTATCATTAGGCCTAGTTATCCCAAGGCTTGAGCGGCTACTGGGTGCGTCGGCAGGTGGCGGATAGCCGAATATCCTGAGCTGCTTACTTAGGACATCCCCGAATACCAAATAAGGGGACGCAGACCAACTCCCGAACCCAAGGTGTTATGCGACCCGTGCTGAAGGGTGGATGGCACTTCGGTTATAGTGTCTCTAACGGAGCCTCCTGTCTACCTGGCGACACTCAGGAGTATGTAGCCTTGTCCCGGCATGCAGGCACTCCCGGGACGGACCGTCTATCCTGCATTTATTACTCCAGTTTATGGATTGTGATAAAAACCCCCCCTTACCTGGAGACCCTGCGGGGAAACAGGTTTCCACAGGTGATACTGATGAGGTTGTAATGACCTCAGTGGTGTCACCTGACACCGATAAATTTGCCACTCCCAAACCTGAGGTGCCACCTGCTGCAGAGCGGGAGACCTCGGGCGAGGGTAGCGGCGAATTCTTATCTAAACCGCTTTCTAGAGCGGCTAAACGCCGTTTAGCTAGGAAGAAAAAGTTGGAGGGCACTAAGGCAGCAATGCCTAAGGTCGGCCCTCTGTCACCTGTTAGGGAGGTGCATACCCCGACCAAAAGACCCAGGTCTAAGGGTAACACTCCTTCATCAGATGATAAGAAGCTTCACAAAAAACCCAAACCTGGGAATTTCAGTGAAGCTCTCACTACAACAAAAATGGCAGTAGTTCTGGAAGGCTATCCAGACAAGCAGCTCAATGAGCAGCAGTTGGAGGCCTTCCAAGAGCTGCTGATGAACCATATGGGGGACATGCTCTCTGGCACTGGACCCCAATTCAAATACTGTCGTCTGGAGGCCGGAGCTATTATTTTACTCTGTGCCGACCAGAACACAGTTGACTGGCTGACCTCTACAGTCAACCGCATTACCCCCTGGGACGGACAGGTTCTCTTGGTTGGTGAGGCGAAGACAATCGTCAAAACCACCAAGATTATCTTGAAACTCCCAGCGATTTTCAAGAAGTATTCTGGTATGGATATCCTGAAAAGGATAGACATTCAGAATAAGGATATTTCGTCCACGCATTGGAATATCCTTAACCTCAAACTTGAGGATCAAAGTGCAACTATGGTACTATCTATCCCAGAACTGGATGCGAAGATTTTGAGTAACAGAAAATGGCTTTTGTTCATTGGACTGTCTCAAATCCAAGCAAAAGTTCTAGGGAAACCCCCTGACAAGACACCATCTAATGCTGAAGTGCCTGCAAGCAAATCTTCAGCATAAGAAATTGGCCGCTGCCAACCTCAGCAATACCTTCTTAGCTGAGGACATACAGATCGCTCTGATTCAGGAGCCCTGGATTTATAAGGGCGGAATCAGAGGCTTATCCAACTGTGGAGGTAAATTAATTTATGATTTTAATTGCTCTTCTCCCCGTGCCTGTCTGTTGATCAAAAACAGTATTAACGCACTTCCTATGTATCACTTATGTTTTAGAGATCTAGCAGTGGCGACAATTACTCTTCATCTGGACGGTCTGGACCGAGACATAATATTTGTCTCGGCCTACCTTCCATACGAAGAAACTTCTCCCATCAATGAGGACATCAAGAAGATATGGGAAACCTCGACTTCTCACAAGGTAGCGATCATCTTTGGATGTGATGCCAATGCTCATCATACCTTGTGGGGCAGTACCGACACCAATCTCAGAGGTAAACTCCTTTTCGATTTTATCCTAGAGAATAATTTAGACTTATTTAACCAGGGTAATAGACCAACCTTCATTACTGCGGTAAGAAGGGAGGTTATTGATGTTACCTTCGGCTCTTCCATTTTGAGGAAATGGATTAGAAGATGGTATGTAGATGAGAAACCATCTATGGCTGATCATCAGCATATCCGATTTTCATTCATCACTAGTATAGACTGGAATAGAACGTTTAGAGATCCTAAACGGACTAATTGGTTACAATATCGTGAGGACGTTCGTTCTGCGATTTCCGGTCTTCCAACTAGAATTAATGATACTGTTGACCTAGAACTGCGCGTAAATGGGCTGCAGCAGGCCTTGGTACAATCGTATCATAACAATTGTCCCCTGTTGAGGAAGAAATGTAAATCCCACACTGTTTGGTGGAATCATGATCTCTCTCAACAGAGACAACGACTAAGAAAGCTTTTTAAGAAAGCTAAGAAGACCAACGAGTGGCTAGTATATAAAAATGCCCTCGCTGACTACAACAAAGCTGTTCGATCTGCTAAACGTACATCGTGGAGGAAGTTCTGTGAATCAGTCCAAAAGACTGTGGAAGGAGCTAGACTCTACAAACTCTTGAGAAATGACAAACCTAATATGATTGGTACTCTCAAGAAATCAAATGGTGAATTCACCAGGAACAGTAAAGAAGTCCTTGAGACTCTAATCATGACTCACTTCCCAGGGGCTGAGCTCATCGATCCGCCAGACTTGGAGTGTCTTGACTCCTTTGTTAGGACATCGCGGTTTGGATGGGCCGCAGCTGGTGAGGTGATCACCCGTAGTAGGGTCATGTGGGCTATTAAATCCTTTGACCCCTACAAATCACCTGGACCGGATGGAATCACCCCAGTACTTCTTCAGCAAGTATCGGACGTGATCTCACCGATCCTGTGTTCAATCTTTAGGGCTAGTTTAGCTCTAGGGTACATCCCAAATCTCTGGAGGCAGGTCAAGGTGATTTTCATATCAAAACCAGGTAAGAATCGCTACGACCTAGCCAAGAGTTATCGACCCATCAGTTTGTCTTCTTTCATGCTTAAATGCCTTGAGAAGATCATTGATAGGCGAATTCGTGAAGTTTTTGGGACTTCTGGACCCTTTCACGTTAACCAATTTGCCTATCAGGCTGGCAAATCTACTGAGGTAGCTTTACACCACTTAGTGGTAAGGATCGAGAAAACTCTGGAGTATAAAGAATTTGCTCTAGCTGTATTTCTCGATATTGAGGGAGCGTTTGATAACACCTCCTACGACTCCATTGCTAAAGCCTTAATTGCTAAAGCAATTTCTCCGCTAATCTGCAATTGGATTCAGGTCCTCTTAGCGGATAGAGTCATTAAATCTGAATTGTTGGGGGAGGGAATTGTTGCTCGTCCCTCCAGGGGCTGTCCGCAGGGTGGCATTCTTTCCCCCCTGCTCTGGAACCTGGTTGTGGACGACCTCATTTCTTTCCTTAACAATCAAGGAATTTATGCCCAGGGTTACGCGGATGATATTCTCATCTACGTCTCTGGAATCGACAAACGCACCATTTTAGATCTTGTACAAATGGCTTTGTACAAAGTTCAATCATGGTGTTCTGAGCGGAATTTAAGAGTTAATCCCTCAAAGACTACTCTAGTCCCTTTTACAGGTCGTAGAGAAACCATTTCCAATGATCTCATACCAACTTTGTTTGGCGAGAAAATCATTGTTAGAAATGAAGTCAAATACCTAGGGGTTATCCTCGATAGTAAGTTGACTTGGAACCAACATCTGGATTATAAAATTAATCAGGCTAAAGTTGGACTTTACCGTTGTCGTCGAGCCCTTGGTAAATCATGGGGTCTTACTCCTAAGTTGACTTACTGGCTTTACATCACGGCGATCAGACCTATTCTGACATATTGCGCATTAATTTGGTGGCGTAAGTCTGAACAACTGACCAAACTAGCCTCTCTTCAAAGATTGGCGTGTTTGAGTATAACGGGTGCTGTCTCTACTACGCCAACTAAGGCTTTAGAAATTATTTTATCCTTGACTCCACTTGATATTTTTATCAAAGGTGTAGCCAGGAAAAGTTCTTACAGACTGAGTAATCAAGGACTATGGGTGGACTTCCCTGGGGCGAAGTCTCACACCTTCATTAGCCAGATTTTTACCAGTCACATTCTTCAGATGCCTTCTGATATTGCAATTACTCAGACCCTTCCTGAGCCCTCGAGCGAGGTCATCATTGACCCCGTGGTAGAGCCAGATGGGTCTTTGCAATTTCCCAAGGGTGCCATTATTTGGTATACTGATGGCTCTCGTCATCATGGCCTTTCGGGCCTGGGCGTTTATTGTGGCAGTCCCAAAACCCTCCGCTTTCGTCGATTGGGTTCTTGGGTAACCGTCTTTCAGGCTGAATTACTGGCCATTATTTACTGTCTGCAGATGTGCATGAACAAACTCTATGTACATCGCCGTATTTTCATACTTAGTGACAGTCAAGCGGCCCTTAAGGCTATCAAGTCCTACAGGGTTAATTCCAAACTTATATTGGAATGTCGACAGCTCCTACAGGACCTTTCTTCACACAATAGTGTTACCTTGAGATGGGTTCCTGGACACAAAGGTGTTGTTGGTAATGAAGTGGCTGATACTTTAGCCAAACAGGGTGCCAAGATTACTTTTACTGGCCCTGAACCCTTCTGCGGTATCTCCAAACAAACTGCAGTTAGAGAGATAAATATCATCTCTCATCAAGAAATGATGCATAGGTGGGATCACACCACTGATCAAACACATGCCAGACTCATGATTAAGAGATCCTCTCTTAGTCTAACATCAGGCATTCTACGACTTAAAAGAAACAAAATACGGATTATCATTGGCTTTCTTACAGGTCATGATTTACTCCGTAAACATCTACATAGAATAGGAATCCTTCGGGAAGAACCACTATGTTCGAAATGTGGTTTGGCAGATGAAACAGCCTACCACATTCTTTTTGATTGTGTCGCTCTGACACATCTTCGTCACTTCACGGTTGGTTTGACCCTTCTTGAAGATATCCACTTGGACCCCGTAGGTAGCTTGACTCGCTTTTTAAGTCTGTCCGGCTACCTTTAAGTGATCTTAGTTCAACTTTGGGTTTGGCGCAATATTCCTTAGAGGAATAAGTGCCTTTGCGGTCAACTGCCCTTTGGCTGTTGACTGACAGCCCACTTATAAGATAAGATAAGATAAGATAAGGCCTAGTTATCATTCCTCGTTAAGATTTCAAAATTGATTCGTCGGAACCGCTGGCAGTTAAGAGACAGATGATAATTTCGATATTATTTCTTAATAACTTTATTTATGCAGGCATTAGGAAATTTTAATTTATAAAATAGTAAGTTTACAAATAAACGTTTCTTCAGAAATCAACGTAAGAGTTTTGTTTTTTTACGTGAAAACGTTTTCTTTTGTGACCAAAATAATGGCTACCGCACACGCCGGAAGTAAAGCCATAAGTCATCCCGTGACGTCACAATATGCATGCGCGTTAAGCACTTCTGACAAACTGGACCTACCTGTTATTCTAGATTACCTTGGGTTTGACCCTATGCTTCCATTTTCTTGGAATCAGGAGGTTGAGGAAACGAAACTTGATACCTATCATTCTAGTTTGGTAGGAGGGCTGATGAAGGGTCATCATCTTGCAAAAGTACAAAGTTGAGGTAAAATTGACAAAGTCAATGTGGCCAGATCCATGAGGGAATTTAAATTGGGGCAAAGGTTTGGTTACTTAAGAAGCGGGGGTGGTAAAAATGAATTGGGTTTTAGATACCTTGGACCTTTCAGACTGCTGAGAAAAGTCTCCCCAGTAAACTATGTAATTGAAAATTGAAGGTATTCAAGAGCATGATCGGCAAACCATACATGTCGATCGCCTGAAGTCCTGCTTCAGCGACACTACTCACCCTCGTCAACACATGACCAAGAGGAAGCGGTAGACCCAATACCAAACACCTGAAAGTGAATCAGAAGATGAGGAACTGGAACTAAGCTGGGATACAAATTATACACCTCAACGGAGACAACAACGTCCAGCCACTGCTAAGGCAAGACCTGAAGATACTTCAGGATGTGTTGAGCCAACTCCACAGGAGCTGCCACCTAGACTAGATAGAGATACACCATCAACGCAAGTCCAGAACTAGGCCTTGAAGAACGTCTTGTATAGATGACGTCTTGCCTGAAACCTCTAGTGAACTGGAACCAGCTATAAGCTTAGAACTGGAGACAGCCTCGACACCAGGAATTCCCATCACCTTTGACCCACTGCAAAAGCCTGAGCCATTGATTGAAATGACAACATGCCCAAAGAAGAGATTGAGATGAGAGCAGCCCAGCAGCCAATGTTGACCAGTGAAGATAACCAAGGCCAGAGAGGAGAGACATCAGGGAGATAAAACCTGCGACCAAGAACAAGAATTGACTACAAGCATTTAGAACAAAGCAAGGGTGAGTCTCATTAAGAGGAGACATGTGTGACAAATTTGTCAGTTACATTGTTTATTTTAGCATTGAACAAAGCCTCAAGCTGTGCTGTTTCCGTTAATGTCTGTAATCACTCAAGTAAAAGAGAAAAAATATATGAAGAACATTCCCTCCCTAACTTTTGTATCGCTAGGAGCAGTTGTATTAAAAACTCAAACTTCGTTTGGGTTAAGTTTCTTTTAAGTGTGCAACGAACGAACCTTGAACTCTAAAACGCTGGGAATGTTAGGCTTTTGGACTCGTTCATTTGCGTTCGCACCACCAGCCCGCCTGGAAATTAAATGATGACTTAGAGACTTTGCCACCAGAGGGCTCTGGGGGGTCTGAACCAATTACAAAGAGCATAGGCTAACCGGACCAATCAGAGACGTTTGTAGAAAAATGCACGTGGAAAACAGACTCCAAAATCCTACCAGATTGTAGTGCGACAGTGAAAATTAGCTATTTAAGGAGGCAAATTCAAGCAGACGACACATGAGGTCTTGACAGCAGAAACTTATGATGAATTGATGTAATGCTCTGTTACCATGTTCATTGTTGTCTTGGAAGGAATATCGGAGATTTTAAGTGTTAGGCTTAAGAATACCTAATCGAACTTGACATAGACTTGAAACTTAGCACTCTGAGTTTGGATTATTGGGACAATAGACCCTGACAATTACTTATTTGGGACTAGGGTTACAGTATTCCTCCCTGTTAAAAAAAGGAATACAAGACACGTTTTGTGTCCATGTTTAAAGAAAATACACAATAACCCGTTTAATACGAACTTCTAAGGAACAAAAAATCGTTTAGTAATATCAGAGAAAGACAAAAAAAATACAATTTAAGATATTGCATTTAAGGAAATACACTAAAAAGTTGCACGTTCGCATGCTCAATTTCTTAAGAAACTTGCATTTGCGTGCCTCGATTAGATTTATTAATGCATGGCTGTAATTGAAGTATTACTAGTCGATAGTATCGATATTAGCCAATTTAGAGATGTTCAAAAAGTATCCGCCATCGAATTTTTGATGCTTTTGCACCATCGATGTTTCTTAAACCCGTTTGAAATCATTATCTATTATATTGAATAACTGTTTATGTTAAGGTAATTTAACGAAGGAACACATAAATATACTGGGACATTTATTATTTCCAAATAACATATAGACTAAGAAATTACAAAAATTTGATGTTTTACTGTTTAACATGACGTTTGGTTGCTGATTAAAGCTACGACCCGTAACATTGATTAAACATCGATGTTAGTTTTTCTGACATCGCCTTACAAAATTTCTACCATTTCTTAAGTCAAAAAAATTATCACTGAAAATTGCTTGACTTTTAAAAGCAAATTATCCGTATTTGTCGCTTTTGTAAAGAGATTCACAGTGTGAAATTCACATGATCTCTTCTCGTTTTTGTCCAATCACATAGTTATGCAGGGCCCGGTGCCATAGTTGGCAATGGCTTCTGAGATAGCAATAGCAGTGGAAGTTCTTAAAAAAGTTTATTTCTGCGTAATTTCTTATGTTAATAAACCATTTTGAACTATAATATTAAAAATAAAAGATGTGATCATTTTTACAGGTTTATTACGGAAAATTGCTGATCATGTACTTAGGCTTAAAACTGACAGATTTTTAACAGCTGCTCTTCTATCGGGAGTAGGGTGGGGTAGACCAAGTTTTTTTCCAAATCTGCGATTACGATTACGAATATAAGACGACCCCTGTTTTTTGACACCTTATTTTCGCGAAAAAACCTTGTCTTATATTAAAAAAAAAACTTATTTTAAACAAAAAAAAAAAAAAAAAATTGCCAAAAATTTTTCATATTAACCGAATATTCATAAATAGTGCTCGTATTATTGGGGCAATTTTATAAGTAAATTACATTGATGGGGTCAGGGTTGAGAATAATTTTGTATTAAACAGAATTTCGTATTAAGAGAGTTCGTAGTAAGTGTATAACTTATAAATATTTATAAGATTTACTTTGTTCTTATACAGGGTGGTTATAAAATAAGTTTGCCTATTCAGAGCCCTCTACAGCCCAATCTAATGAACCGATTGTGATGCAAATTGAAATGTAGGCTATTCAGACCATGGAGGAGAGAATTCCGAAAAGAAAAAAATTAGTGCAAAATTTTCACTACCAGGTGAAATGGGGATTTTAAAAATAGTTTTATTGGTTTAAGCAAGCAGGCAAGGTTTTTGTTTGATTATAGCATATGTTTGTTCTCAATATCGGCCTTATTAACAGAAAGTTTATGCAAATTAGATAGTCAACATACTCAAAATGGAATGGATTGATCCATTCATTCATTATGTTTAGTGAAAAGCTTTGACGAAAGATCATGGTTTTAAGCAAGAAAGAACGCGCACTGTTGGTAAAGATTTTTACTAGATTGATAGCAGCAGTCCAGCTGCATTGCGAGCATATCGTCGTCTAAAAGGACTGCGAAAAGGGCCCTTGTCAGATACTGGGTAACGAAAAATGATAAAGAAATTGGAATCGACTGGCGATTTGGCTGTCGCACCAGGAAGAGGACTGCACAAGATAGCAAACGAAGATGTTGAGGATGTGGCTGTTGCAATGGTGGACAGAGCTTCCTCTTCTCAACATTATGCAACAAGTGCTCGAACAACAGAACGCGAATTGTCCATCCCTGCTTCCGTGATTTGCTTATCGCTTTCAGGAGAGGATGATTGTTGATGACCTGTGGCCATGGAACATTCTATGCTCAGACGAAGCATATTTCACCTTAGAAGGAGTGGTGAACACGCAGAATTGCCGCATATGGGGCGACTCGCTCCCCCATATCGTGCATGAAAAGCCACTGCATTCCGAAAACGTGACTGTATGGTATAGATTCATCGCCGATTTTATTTCAGGCCCCTTTTTCTATGAGGAAGTGATACAATGAGGTCCTGTAAGATGTTCTGTGACAAGTGCACGTTATTGTGAACTTCTTTCACAGCATGTGATTCCTGCCTGGTGAGAACGACGATGTTTGGAAACCACTGTCTTCATGCAAGATGAGCACCTCCTCATATTTGTCGACAAGTGCAAGAACTGCTTTGTGCAAACTTTGGAGATGATCTTGTGATCTCCAAGATCAGCATTCGACTTAGAAATTTTCCAGATGCGTGGCCTCCATTTTCTCTGAATTTGACCCCGTGCGATTTTTAGCTCTGGGGATATTTGAAAGATCGGGTCTATCAACAAAGCGTACGGACTGTGCCTGAAAGCCAGCATTAGATGACATATCTGAGACATTCCCTGGTAGACGCTTCTTACAACAATTGATCATGCTGTGCTACGCTTCCAACATGTCACTGACGCAGGTGGCAGACATATTAAACATATACTGTAATCAAACAAAAACCTTGCCTGCTTGTTTAAAATAATTAAACTAGCTTTAAATCACTATTTGTTATTCCACAGCGCCACTTTTCACCTGGTGGTGAAAATTTGCACTAAGTTTTTTCTTTCCGGAATTCTCTTCCCCATGGTCTGAATAGCCTACATTTCAATTTGCATCACAATTGGTTCATTAGATTGGGCTCTAGAGGGCTCTGAGTAGGAGAACTTATTTTATAACCACCCTGTAGATTGTCAGCCATCAATTTTATCTTGTATTGAGCCCTAATTCTTTTCCTTTGTAACTCTTAGATTGAATTGCAGTTTATTTGAATATTTATTAATCTTATTCCTCCAATTTTACTTATTTATTGTAACAAAACAGAGTTTGTTTTATGATCTTTAATAAAATTTGATTCTTTTTATACTTTGTCTCTCTCCTCATTTTGCCCACTATTTACCTATCTTTCTATCACACCTCCTTAGGGAACGTTCACAAAAAATGTTCGCTAAAATGACAACCCCCGCCATTTTACCATTCACTTTTGTCACAGGTTCAAAAACCTATTTTGTGAATGACCCCTTGTCAAGTGAACCCTTTTTTTGAATGACCCCTTACCCCTGTTTTGGTTCACTTCTCTTTTATGTTTGAGTTTGAATTTGAATTTTCACTTACGACTTCAGTAATTTACGGTAATAATGCTGCGGCTTATCTATTAAAAAGTTATAAAGATGCCTGTGCGGCTTAACTATCGGTTTTTTTCCTAACAGCATGACAACAACGATTTCAGAAAACTGATACTGCTACGATGTGATGCAGCTGCATTCTGTCCTGATGAAAATCAAAAGAAATTAGCATATAATATACATTACAGTACCTTAATTTTCCTGTATACACACAGTGAGCATATTATTATGACCGCCCGTGTCAGTATCTCGTTGGGCCACCTTTTGCCTTTAATACTGCGGTGATTCTTCGTGGAATTGATTCCACGAGATGTTGGAAGGTGGTGGGAGGAATCTGACACCATGCCTGATGGATAGCACTATCTAGTTGTGCTAGATTGGACGGTGGTGGATCCAGCCGTTTGATGGTTCGTTCGACTTCGTCCCACAAATGCACAATTGGAGTGAGATCTGGGGATTGTGGGGGCCACCGAAGTAAGATAAAGTCCCCCTCATGTTCCTGGAACCACTCCTGCACAATATGCGCTCTGTGGCATGGCGCATTGTCTTGCTGGATTTAGCCATCGAGGCCGTTCAAGTATTACGTAACGCAATTTTTGAAAATTTTTGACCCCCCTACCCCGTCTGTAACGCACCGTAATGTTTCGGCTTGGCCCCCCCCCCCCCTCAAACGTTACGTAACACCTAAGTGACCATTTTTACCTAAAAATGTCAATTATTTCACGCGACACACTGGAAAAAATCACTAAAATATCGTTTATTGTTTCCATCGCGTTTACAGTAACAATAAATAAAACGAGACATGTCTATTAATTCAACACATTCAAGCGTACGTCACTTATTTTATCTATTTATATTGCTCTATAAAAAACAATCACATAGAATGTAAAAAAGCGTGCTAAGTTTTACATTTAAAGGTATCTGAAGTAAGAGTTAGAGAGAGTAGTCAAAATTTACTCACAAAATCAAAAACTTGGGTTAAATCAGCCTACTCCTACACGGTGTCCATAATTAAAGGACCTTATTGCAAAGCTGTCTACAGATGAAACCAGTCATCAGAAAAGTGTGAAATTTTGTAGAGGACTAATGAAGGGATGGGAATTTGTTTCAGCAAAAATTAAAAATTAGTTATGAATTTCGCCACAGAGGGCGTTTTACATTGAATACCTATAGAGTGCGGCCACACGTAGGACAGTTTTCTATTGGTTGTTCATTGTCATATGTTATTTTCCGCCATGTTGTGTCCAACTTACGAATATTTAGCATAGAGCATAGTTGTGTGGAAGCAAGACGGTTTTCACGTGTTTTTTTGTTATTTTAAATGATTTTAATGACCACAAATGTTTTACTGCGTGGCATTAAGGTATTCGAATCGTTCTGAAGTTGGTTTTATAGTGAAACTTTCTCCTCGCGAACCAGAAAGACGTTTAACTTGGGCAGCGAAGCCGAAAAGAGAAAAGGGGAAACCTTCGAATTACAGTTGTAAGGCTCATATAGTAAAAATCAAATGTGTGTGTTAAAATAGGAATTTTGGATATTCATATGTTCAGTACTTAAGGAAAAAGAACCCGGTCGAAGCGGGAGCCACTATTCAGCGACCAAGAGATCAAACTTCCGTGGCCCACGATTCAGCGACCGCATTAGTGACTTTGATGTATAAACTGTAGTATAACTCATTGGCAGACAGCACAGTAATTATATTTATTAAATGACTTAATTATTATATGTATATGTACAATATCTTCACATATCTACAATATTATATCTCATCTTCACATTATTATATCTCATCTCCATTAACCCTTTTGCTGAATAAAGGGGATATATCCACACAAAATTTCATTATCTTTACTTGCGGAAATCTGATTCATCCCACAGGTTTAAAAAACTTCTTGTTATGCTGCTAAAAGTAGATAATTCCATCTTGTCAGGAATGAAAATGAAATTTAATTACGCAGTGAAAGGGTTAATAATGAAATAATAAGTAGCCTTTGTTTATTAACTTTCATTTGTAAAATCAATAAATTAAATATATTGATAGTAATAAATGTTATTTATTTGTTATTTATATACCGTATATCTTCTAATAGACGCCTGGGGCCCTATTCTCGAAATTTTCATGTTGACAACTCACATGAGTTGGGAGTGTCACGTGGTACAAACACGAATGATCAGACAGAATTGGTATTCTCGAAAATCAACTCCCGTGCTTTTCCTTCTCCTCATGTGAGTTGTCAACTCACGTGAGTAGACCTTATGAGATAGCAACGCACAAAAAAAAAAAGAAAAAACATGGTCGCCGTATCCGCTATTCTGCATTCTATCAGAGCATTGGAATCAACGGAAAGGCGTTGTGTGAAGAAGCAACGAGCTTTACGAACGCGTATTGATGCATTTGAACTTCATGAGGAACATTTACGTCACTTATTTTGACTATCAAAGGATTTGGCAAAATTTTTGATAGACAACCTTCGACCGATTTTAAGGGATCAAACTCGAAGAGCAGCATTAAGCCTACAAAACAGAGGAATAATTTGCACTATCTGCACAAGCCCGCGATGACTAATCACGCGACCAAGGTAAATGACATTTTATTAATTTAGCCTTTTACTCGTAACCAAATAGAAAAGGGATTATATGTCAGCTGGTTAGGGGGGGGGGGGGGATGGCTTTAAAACATCATTTCACTTACCTTGGTTGCACGATTGCATGCGGATTGTGTAAATTAGCCCTATTTTCCATTCTCTATTTGATTCTTTGCTCCGACGCAAGAATTCAATTTCCTTCCTAAGTCATCCAATAGTTCTTCGTAAACTCGTTATCAAATTTTCCTTTATACATTCGTGTATTATTTTCAATAAAATAAAATTGCTCATCGTTTCATTGCTTTCTTTTTCGTTTTGCTCATCTGTGATTCTTTTCTTTTCCCTCCATACCGAGCGATCGTTTGGGAACAGTTTCCGCTTATTTGGTTGGTTCTTGATGAATAGTCTCGATTCCAGACGCTTAGAAATGTCGAAACTCGTGTGCGTGTGACGTACGTACTCACAAGTCGTGTTCGTTTTGTAGTTTGAACTGCAGAATAGCAATCGTGGGAGTCGAAATCTCACAACTGAGATAGTGTATGTGAGATGGATTAAAACACGAAAAGTTCGAGAATAGGGCCCCTGATCTCCAATTGTCGCCGGGTTTCAAAATTAAGATTGCTAAATAAATGCCTGTCTCTAATAAACGCTGGGGATTCTCTTCTACGCGGCAGTTCACGTGAGCCGCTTTCGGGGTTCACGTGTACACGGGCTTGAGGGGATTCCCAGCACACTGCTTTGAGTTTCGATATCATATGCACTCTGCTATTCATCCCTTAGTTCTCAAGATATCCTGTTCGTAAGGACTGTTTACTATGCACTACCATATTCTGTTTAAAAAAAAGACATGCCTCCAGGGCGATCATATGATATGGCGTTTATGAAGTCGTGGAAGCTATAAGATTTGACACAGATTGCTAAATAAACGCCGGTCTCTAATAAACGCCCGGTTAGTGATTAAGTTGAAAAAATAGACGCCGGGGGCTACTATTGGAAGATATACGGTAATTTAATTAATACCGTTAATATTATATTTTAATTATATTAGTTTGTAATTTAATTTATTATGCATTTATCATTTTATTTTTTAATGATATTAATAATTATTTAATTATATTAATAATTATTTAATTTAATAAATATTAATTTGTTATTTATTTAAAAGATTATTATTTATTTATTAATTTGAAAATGATAAATAATCACAGAAAAAAATCCAAAAGCGATGACTTTTATTAATTTCAATTTGACTATCAAAATATTACTTAATTTAATTTCTTTGAATTTATATAATTCAAAAAGGAATAATTGATTACAAAAAAAAAAAAAAAAATCAATAAACAATGCTTAACATTTATATCTCTTTAATTAATTAAAACAAGTAACTTTGTTCAAATGTGAAGAAACCAAAAAATAAATTTTCATTTTTTCAGTTTATGATTTTTCTAATATACTCTTTTTCATCTCTACCTTTCATCTAGTTACCCTTAGGCAATAACCACTTTGCAGCGATAATACAGTGATAATATACTAGAGGATTATCGGGTAACTTCAAAACTTGAACAAAAGATTTTGTACATTCGCGAAAAGTGAAAGAAATGTTTTCGTTTATTGTTTTTTTATATCATATTATTATTATACATTCCGTCCCAAAAGTTTATAGACATCAGTACAATGCATGTATCAAAGGAACAAAAAGAAATACGACTGAGTTCAAATAGGTTTATTATTAAACACATACAACTTGTATTTAACCAAAACAGAAATGACAATAAACTTACATTAGCGTATTGTTATATGAAATAAATGAAAAGAGCACTGTCCCAAAAATATATAGACTGCATGGGAATCTCAAATTTACAAGAAAATACTTGGTTCTTAAAAGCAAATCGATTTTCTGTTGTTTCGTATGACATTATATACACGATTTTCCATAGAAAGAATCAAAGTTTGTAATGTTTTAGGATCTAAATTGTACCAAGCATACTCGATTAATGTCTTGAGTTCATTGACTGACGAATATTGACATCCATTGGCATAAACTTCCCGAGATAAAATGCCCCACACATTCATAATTGGGTTCAGGTCAGGACTCATCGGTGGCCAGTCAAGAACAGATACACTTTTTTTGTTTAGATAGTCTTTTGTAACATTGGATGTATGGATGGATGCGTTATCGTGCTGAAAAATCCAATTCTTTCCTCCGAAAATTTCACCGAAAGGAATCAAATAACTGTAGTGTCTCTATATACTCTTCTTAGTTTTGTCGTCCATCTAAAAATGCTAAGGACGCTTGACCATTATATGAAAAGGCCGCCCATATCATGACCGATCCACCACCTTGTTGTCTGCTAAAAAATGTTCCGGGCTCTTTCCTTAAATCATGCCAGTAGCTTGCATATCCCTCAGGACCATCCAGATTCCATTTCTTTTCATCATTGAACAGCACACTCAGCCATTTATCACAATATGACATATGCTGACGAACCCACTGCGGCCTCTTCTTTTGGTGAAGCTTTGTGAGTGGCGGTTTACGTCTCATTTTCTTGTGAAAAAGGTAACCAGCTTCTTTAATACGTCTGTGAACTGTGTTCTTTGATATATGTAAATGTGAACTAACAGTGATGTTACGTATGGACATTTTCTGGGAGGAAGCCATTCTCAGTATCCGTCTATTATCACGAGAGCTTGTCACACGTGGTCTTCCTGAACGATATTTTGGTTGGTGTGTCTCTCTACGAGTTAGAACTCTGTAAATAATACTTTTAGAATGGTTTAACGCATTGGAAATGTCATGAACAAATTCACCTTGCAATTTTAAGCGGAATATTTTGGCAACCTCATCAGCTGTTAGCTGGGAAGCTCTAGGCATTTCGTTGATGAGTAAAATGTCGCACTTGAGCCATTTCACAGCATATTTATACACCCCAAACCTTGCATCATGACTAAATATTTACATATTGCATAAAATTATGTTGTTCTATAAACTTTCGGGACATAGCATTTTCAATGGTTTATCATAAACATTTTCAATGCTTTTGTGAAAAGTAAAATTTTTGTCATGTTTGCGTATTATCAACTTGCACATGCTTTCATTCAAAACCCAAAAACTTTCCATGACGTCATTGACGTCATAGTGACGTAATCAGCCAAACATTGATGTCTATAAACTTTTGGGACGGACTGTAAATAGTGTTACTGCTTTGTGTTAATATGCATTATTTATTAAAATACAAATTATTAAATAATAAAAAAATAAATAAATAAATGCATACAATTATAAGATTATAAATTTTTAATAATTTATTGACGAACTTTTTGCACTTTATTTTAGCTCGTGATTTATATTTTATTTTTTTCAAATAAAAAATCGGAAAATAATTTATACCGGTAATTTATTTTTTTAAATAAATTTTTTTATTTTTTATCCAGTAGGGTTTCTGTCCAAAATTTCATCAACATCGAATTATAACTCTACGAAAAATGCTTATAAAAATTGAAATTTTTGAAATAATACATAAAAAATTTGTCAAGTTAATTTTGAAAGTAAAATAAATATAAAAACTTGCCGAGTTAATCTTAAAAATCAAATAAAATATTTTGCAGAGTTAATTATAAAAATCAAATATAAAAGTTATTTAAGAAATAAATTATAAATTATTTTCCGATTTTAATTTGAAAAAAATAAAATATAAATCACAAGCTGAATTAAAATAAAGTGCAAAAAGTTCGTCAATAAATTATTAAAAATTTATACTCTTAAAATAGTATTTATTTATTTATTTATTTATTTTTTATTATGTATTAACTTGTATTTTAATAAATAATGCATATTAACACAAAATAGCAACACTATTTATAATAATAATGCGATGTAAAAAAAACAATAAACGAAAGCATCTCTTTCACTTTTCGCGAATGTACAAAATCTTTTGTTAAGGTTTTGAAGTTACCCGATAATCCTCTAGTATTATCACTGTATTATCGCTGCAAAGTGGTTATGGCCTGAGGGTAACTAGACGAAAGGTAGAGATGAAAAAGAATATAGTTAAAAGCGGACATTTGTCTTTGGTTTATTGAATTACACAACTAATTCGAGATTTTTTAATGCCACATAGTAATATTTTTTGTTTTTTCTATAATCTATGCTCTATAATCTGTTTGTTTTTGCTATAATATATGACAGGTGGGACACAACATGGCTGCCATGCCTCTCATGGCTACACTCTGGATATAAAAGCACTCTAAATACCTGTAGTTAAAATGTAAATTTATGTGCCGTAATGCATCAGCTGTTACTTACTGTATAAAACCAAAGAACATTCTCGGAGATCCAATGTTCAATGTGTATGCCGCTCACAGTGATGTTAAGTTTACGCGATCGCGCGTTGTTGAGTTAAATTATTTTACCAAAACAGTAATTCCACAGTAGCTGCTAAATACAAGTTGTATGTGTTTAATAATAAACCTATTTGAACTCAGTCGTATTTCTTTTTGTTCCTTTGATACATGCATTGTACTGATGTCTATAAACTTTTGGGACGGAATGTATAATAATAATATGATATAAAAAAACAATAAACGAAAACATTTCTTTCACTTTTCGCGAATGTACAAAATCTTTTGTTAAGGTTTTGAAGTTACCCGATAATCCTCTGGTATTATCACTGTATTATCGCTGCAAAGTGGTTATGGCCTGAGGGTAACTAGACGAAAGGTAGAGATGAAAAAGAATATAGTTAAAAGCGGACATTTGTCTTTGGTTTATTGAATTACACAGCTAATTCGAGATTTTTTAATGCCACATAGTAATATATTTTTTTTTTCTATAATCTATGCTCTATAATCAGTTTGTTTTTGCTATAATATATGATGGGTGGGACACAACATGGCTGCCATGCCTCTCATGGCTACACTCTGGATATAAAAGCACTCTAAATACCTGTAGTTAAAATGTAAATTTATGTGCCGTAATGCATCAGCTGTTACTTACTGTATAAAACCGAAGAACATTCTCGGAGATCCAATGTTCAATGTGTATGCCGCTCACAGTGATGTTAAGTTTACGCGATCGCGCGTTGTTGAGTTAAATTATTTTACCAAAACAGTAATTCCACAGTAGCTGCTATACGGAAATTTCGGACTTTGAAAAAGATGCAAAATGGTTCCATGAATGTGAAAAACCTTCGGAAAATGACAACGAAATTTGAAGAAACAGGATCATTGTCAGTTTGTGCTGGCAATGGAAGAAAACCGTGTCTGCAGACGCATTAGAGGAGGTTTCAGTTCAGGTGGAAGAGGACAGAACTGCAAATCCCCATGGTAGCATCTGTCTCCGGCGTGTAGCACAGGTGTTGGATAGGCCACATTCAACTGTCCATAAGATCATGCGGAATATTCTCCGATATTATTCGTGCAAACTTTCATTTGTGCAGCGGGTGCTTCCATATGATTGTGACGATCGACTTCAGTTCTCATTTCGGTTTCTTGCTCGCGTTGAAGTCGATGTAGAATGGCCGTGGAATATCCTCTGGACAGACGAAGCGCATTTTCACTTGGACGGCGCAGTGAATACACACAACTGCCGCATTTGGAAACCAGAAAATCGACAACTATTGTACATGCTAAGGGTCCCGAACTGAATGAAGAAAACACCAATTTTCTGGTAAATACATAACACAAATTTATTGTGTGGTGGTACGGAACCCTCGGTGCGCGAGTCCGACTCGCACTTGCTTGGTTTTTTAATTTTAACAAAAACTTAATGTTATGTAACGCGTTGCTTGACCACCACCCCCCCTCGCTCCCTCCCCTGTAACGCACCGTAACATTTTACAAGACCTCTCCTTCTCCCCAAAATGTGTTACGTAATACTTGAACGGCCCCATCTCCATTGGGGTACGCCATCAACATGACAGGATGGACTTGATCGGCGACGATATGGAGGTATGCTGTGTCATCCAGACGTTGTTCAACACGTATTAACGGATCCAACGCATGCCAGAAAAACATTCCCCAGACCATAACACTACCGGCACCGGCCTGAAGGGTTGTACTCATGCATGCGGGGTCCATGCTTTCGTGCTGTTTCCGCCAGATTCTCACGCGGCCGTCTGCATGATGTAACTGGAATCGTGACTCGTCAGACCACATGATTTGTTTCCACTGCTCGATAGTCCATTCCTTGTGCTCCTGAGCAAATTGGAGTCGTTTCTGCTTATTGGCTGCAGATAGCAAAGGTGTGTGGACAGGTCTTCGGCTTCCGTATCCCATGCGATGCAGTGTGCAGCGGACAGTACATTCAGAGACCGTTTTGGAGGACCCCTGATTAAGGTCAGCAGTGATTTGATGCACAGTTGCCCTTCTGTTATCCTTCACCAGTCGTGACAGTCTCTGTTCTGTCCGATCATCAACCATCCGCAGGCAGCCACAAGGTGAACGTTCAGACCCCGTCTTCCAGCTAACCATCCAGTCTTCAAATACTTTAACGACGGCTGCTCTTGAGCACCCCACGATTGCTGCTGTTTCGCTGATACTTGCTCTATAGCTCCGAGCACCTACAATCATCCTGCGTTCGAAGGCTGCTAAATCGCGTTGTTGAAGAATGGAACAAGTCTACTGTTGTCGCTCAGCTTCCCTTTTTATATTGGTCCGGCCCGCTAGCAACATTGTGGTGACATCCGTGCGCGCATTTGCATAAACATGTCAGGTAGTCATAATAATATGCTCACTCAGTGTACAATGTAGAGTTCATTATACAGGGTGTTTTTGAATTGAGTACAGATTTTTTGGGAGATGATAGAAGAGGTCCTTAGAAGTATTTTTTGTCATATGAACATGGGATCCCTGCAGCTCCGTTTACTTGCAATACTGCATTGAACAATCAAATGACACTGGGTCGCAGTATGCATTGGTAGGCCTAGATTATTTTATTTTTAACAATTAACACAAGCAATCTACTGTATGACTTTTACAGTAATTGTTCGAAATGACTGCCATTTGCTTCATAGCACAATTCGCAACGCCTTATGATGGATTGATGTACGCGTGGAAACAGTTGATTTGCACGGTCGCTGATGTCACCTGCTGCCGCGACAACACGAGCCGACAATTCTTCTTCGGTATCTACAGGTTCGGAGTACACCACTGATTTTATGCTTCCCCATAAAAAAAAATCCATCGGTGTGAGATCTGGCGATCTCGGTGGCCAAGCAACTGGTCCGCCACGACCAATCCAACAACCAGGATATGTCTCATTTAGGTAATCTCTAACTGCTCTTGTGTTATTACAGTTATTACAGTAGATTGCTTGTGTTAATTGTTAAAAATAAAATAATCTAGGCCTACCAACGCACACTGCGCCCCGGTGTCATTTGATTGTTCAATGCAGTATTGTAAGTAAACGGAGCTGCGGGGACCCCATGTTCAAAAAATACTTCTAAGGACCGCTTCTATCATCTCCCAAAAAATCTGTACTCAATTCAAAAACACCCTGTATATTACATTAATTCGCTTCTTATTTGAATTTCCCGTCGCCAAAAACTAATACGAAAGTAACTGCACAATATGAATGGCAACTTCAAAATTACTTCAATGTGATGAACTTCAAACGAAATTAGCATATAATATACATCACAGTACTTTGATTATCCTGCGTATACAATATACAGTTCATTATATATTACATTTATTCAGTTTTTATTTGAATTTCCCGTCGCCAAAAAACAAACAAACACGAATGTAACTTCTCAATATAAATTACAACTTCAACATTCGTTTATGTATTTGAATAATTTTGCATGAATTAAAATATGTATTGTTTTTAAATTCAACCAATTCGCAAATATTCTGTTTGAGTACGAAGTAGTCTTGCCACGCTTCAGTCCGAGTACTGTTGGGGGGGGGGGGCCCCCCCTTGCATGCAACCACCAGGGGCTATGCAAGTCTAGAGGGCCCATGAGCACTCTCGGAAACAGTGATAGACTTATTTTTATTTATCATAAATTTCGTTTGAAGTTCATCAGAACAGAATACCACTTTATCACATCGAAGCAATGTTGAAGTTGCCATGGTGAAAATCATGAACGTTTGTCAATAAGGTTCCTCGAAAGTGTAAACCCAGCCATTTCGGTGACTTTCGGTGAAAATCATGAAAGTTTGGCAACAGGTGTGCACGAAACTGTAAATTAATCAATATACAGGGTGTTGTATAATTAGATGACCAACCTTGGAGGGTGGTAGTATGGGCGATTCTAAACAAATAACTCACATGAACACGGGTCCAAATTTGAACGCTAACTGAGATATGAACAGAAATAAAAATGCCCCCACCAAGATCAACATGGTAATAACTCAGGTTCTGCAATGCTTAGGATAATGAATTTTGGAGGAATAATAGGGTACAAAAAAACTGTGTATAGCATTAAAATTTGATTGAATTCCAACAAGTAGTTTCTGAGTTATGCAGTCAACATCTTACCACGTGCTGATTAGTACTCGCATGCGAGCACTGTTACAATTTTGAATGCGTAACTCGGAAAGAACTTGTTGGAATACGGACAAGTTTTAAGGGTATACACAGTTTTATGTACCCTATTATTCCTCCAAAATTCACTATCCTAAGCATTGCAGGACCTGAGTTATTAACTTGTTGATCTTGGTGATGGGATTATTTCTATTCATATCTATTCAAATTCGGACCCATTTTCATATAAAGTTTTTTGCTTAGAGTCACCCATACTACCACCCTCCAAAGTTGGTTATCGAATTATACAACACCCTGGATAATTAAAGTTCTGTGATGTATATTGTACGCTAATTTCGTTTGAAGTTCATTATATATTACATTAATTCACTTTTCATTTGAATTTCCCGCAGTCAAAAAAAAAATACGAATGTAACTTCTCAATATGAATGGCAACTTCAACATTGGTTCGATGTGAAAGTGGCATTCTGTTCTGATGAACTTCAAATGAAATTATTGTATACTATACGTCGCAAAACTGCTTGTTTACCATACAAAACTATTGCTGATGAAAATAAAGAAAATGAAGAAGAATGTTTGAATCTTCAAGAAGAATATCTGACTTTTGTTTTTCATTCCGATGTTGAATGTTTCAAATAGGGTAGTGATTTTCATTTATCTATTGTGGTATCGCCAATATTGTAAACCATTCTCGAAAGTGCAAAAACATTCTTTAAGTTCAATTTTTATGTATTTGGTTAATTTTACATGTATTAAAATATGTGTTGCTCTTAAATTAGGCCAATTCGTTTTACTTTTACATGACTATCATAAAAAGGGAGGGGGGTGCGGCTTAACTATTGCTGCGGCATAACTACCGTTTTTTTCCTTGAAATAATAAGTTTTTATCAATGCGACTTATCCAACGCTGCGGCGTTATTACCGTAAATTACGGTACATGGAAGTCCATATGTACACATTATAACAGTATTGCAGTTCACTGTCCACGATAGTTCTACTAGTTAGAACAAAAAAGTAAAAATGGTGTTCCTTGTTTGAGCCCAGATCACAGAATTTTTCCTTTCCCTTTTCTAATTGTAGTTACGTAAGAGGAAGGAAGTTTAGCAGAGACCAGAAAGTGAAAGCTGTGATGTCACTATATGCTCTCAGAAAATCGTCTGCAGCATGTCCGAGAAGCAAGTGAATTGCTCGAAACTGTATATAGTGTGTGAAGGTTGTAATTACAAAAAGGAATCCCACACCCAAATCCCTAACAACTTAGGGCATGTCTAAATAGTCCGACGTTCGCCAACAGGTTAAATGATACGATCGGCGGCCGTTTGCTTCAGTTTGTTCGTTCATGGACAGCGAGGTCGTGAGGATTTTGCTTTAAAATTGCGTCGCAGCAAGGTTCCTCATTATATTTCGCCATCTCCTTTCTCCAAAATATATTTATTACGTATCGGGCACTCGAACACTTGAATTTTCTACTTTCGTCCGCCTTTTTGATTCTATCACCGAGGCAGCTGACCGCAACCGGCGTTGGAAACGCGAGTTATGAAAACGCTCATCACGACCGGTCGTTACTTTATGAATTGAGGGTCGTCCGAATCAGGAGAAAATTTAAAATGAATAAAGCCAACTACATATGCCTGCATCGTTCCCGCTTCGATCGGACATAGTCAAAATTTCGAGTCAGTCACTGGTGGCTCCAAAACGAGCTTTGCGGCGGGCTTTGACCAGTCGTGACCGGTCGGACTTTTTAGACACACCCTTAGATTCTGAATAGTGATGTTATTTACGAACTTTTGGAATAACCCTTGAATTAGAAAGCAATAATAAAGACTTTAAGATTATGGACGTCAAAAGATAATATATATACCGTAATTTTCGGGAGTAACGCCGCGGCGGCTGATACGCCGCACACGCCAAAATTTAACAAAAATGTTAAATCTCCGGGAGTAGCGCCGCGGCGGCCGATCCCTCACACTCGGTCCGTTTTGTATAATCGCGTTTTATAAGAAATTCAATAAACAAACCAAAATTCAATATTTATAAGATATATTTTATTAGTCGAATCCTTCAAAATCCGATGTTTCCGAATCGGAATGAAATAAAGATAAACGGTCGAAAGTCAAAAGTCGTTGGAGAGAGAAATACTGGGAGATTATGCTCGTCGAGATTGAAACCAAATACTGATTGCCATGAAACCAAAAGCGACCCCTTATATGTCGCAACAGGTGTCATACAAGCGGGCGTCGATTATTCTGATTGGTTGACCTCTAGCGGGCGTCGAT
>JAHWFO010011313.1:110088-196852 GCA_023313115.1 Rhysida immarginata
CGTCGATTATTCTGATTGGTTGACCTCTAGCGGGCGTCGATTATTCTAATTGGTTGCCCTCTATTGACGAACGCGAAAATTAGACCAGTTGATCATTAGCCAAATGGCCTCTCTGGGCAAAAAGCCACACTAAAAGCGTGGATTATTGAAATAATTTATTTCCTGTTGATGACTGATTACACTGCGCGATTTGCGGAAAACATCGATGTTGGATATCATCGATGCGTGAAACCATCAAATACATCGATGTTTCCGCTGTCTTTCGATGAAAGCGTCGATAAAAACCACTGATACTATAAATTCGTCGATGATAAGAGTGCTTTATTATCGAGTGAATCACCCGCTGTCGATGGACGATCATGCTCGATCGTTATCGGAGTGAATTTTTAATCATGTGTAGAATCTATCTATCTTCTCTTGTAAAATCTCCGGTAGTAGCACCGCGGTGGCTGATACGCCGCACACGCCGAATTTTTAACTTTTAATAACAGAAACGCCGCGGCGTTACTCCCGAAAATTACGGTAATTATTAATTTAAAAAAAAAAGTACCACAGAAGTAAAAGATGTCAACTTCTAAAATATCCCATCCTATTTATTAAAACACAAAGCAATGTTTTTAACAGCAAAATCGGCACTTCTGTGCATGCACATTGATCATTGTTATCATCGTTAATTACTGTATGTAGTTGTTGTTAATTTGATCAGCAATGCTAGCAAAGTTCTTGATTGCGACGTCTTTGTGGAGAGGATTGTTTATGAAACACACAGTTGTTTGCCGTCAAATTTTGGTGGATGCTATCTAGTAAATATTAAAAGTGAATATTTAAAATTTACTACAGGTACTTAAATTCAAGCATTAATGTCTCACTTTTTTTTTCATATTGAGCCTTGTTAGGATGTTATTTCTTTCCCATTGTGAATACACTTGCTTTTCATATTCGTAAGAAGCAAAAAAAATAATGATTCCTCCAGGAATGATGTTACATAAATTACAAACAGTTCGTCCTAATTCATCTATCTGTTGAACAAAGTATAAATGTTAAAAATGCTTTAAAAACGTAAGAAAAAAGGATAGTAACCTAATGATAAATGTCACCTACTAGTTGTATACTATTTCGATTTTTAAAAGAAAATTCAAATTCTGTATTTGTTGGTCCTTTGGCTAGAATTATAGGCAACAAATGATCTTTGGGAATTATGTGACCTAAACAGAAAGACATCAAAGAGATACTTTTGGTCTTACAGAGGAAGAACTGAAATACAAGGGACTAGCAAAAAGTTCCGAGTTGTTGTCTGGCTGGTGAGCGCCGTTAAGTCTGGAAAAGGCCACTCTGTAATCAGTGCCCTCTATATCCCAAGTGCGTGCATGTATGGTTGCATTGTGTTTGAATGTGTCATTCGGGAGCTTTAGCGTGTGCTTGTAAGAGGGGGTAACACATGTTGGTGCGATGTCACAGTTTGAGCAGAGAGCAAACATCAAGTTCATGTTCAAACTTGGAAAAAGTGCTACGGAGACATGCAAGCACTGAAACAGGCATACAGGGATAGTGCCCTTAGGAAATCAGCTGTGTTGGATTGGTTCAACCGGTTTAAGGAGGCCAGGACAGTCTTGAAGATGAGCCGCAGTCGGCAAGACCAATAACCTCCAAGCAACCTGAAAACGCCACAAAAGTTCTGGATTTGGTGCGTACTGATCAGAGGATAACCATCAACGAAGTGGCTTCAGAAATGAACATTTCTTTTGGGTCCGCTCAGGTGATCTTGGTTGAGGAACTGGGGATGCGACGGGTCTGCGCAAAGTTCGTTCCACATCAGTTGAATGCAGATCAGATGGAATGTCGGCTTCTTCTGACTTTTCAACAGATTGAAAATGGGACTATGGGGGTCAACGGTTTGTGTCAAAAGAAGAGATCGAAGCAATGCAACAGCTGGTCTCAAGTCCATTCCAAAGAAGAGTTCGCATGGGCTTTCCAGGAGTGGCGGTCTCGTTGGAGTAATGTGTGTGTGCCCAAAGAAAGTACTTGAAGGGGATTAAGGCCGCGATGTCCATGCTGCATCCAGTCACTGGCCAGACCACAATTCCAGGAACTTTTTGATAATCCCTTGTACATTAACAATGTGTTTTCTCTACTTACCACATGAAAAAAATGTTAATCTGTCTTGAGGCACTCCACATTTATGGAAGAGTTGCTCAGAAAACTCTGAAATCTACATTAAAGAATACAATATTAAGGCTGCATATATAACAAAAATATTTAAGGTGCATATTTAAAACAAAGCTTTAAAGAAAGTTGAATGTTAAGTTTTAACTGGTTGCATTGTTCCTCCAGCTACTATAATGGAACGTGCTTCTCTAGCAATATCATTGAATTCTGCAGATGGGTTTAGAAGAAGGTATTTCAGTGAAGACTCTTCAACATTCTCTGAAATAAATAAATTTCAGATGACACCAATAAATAACTGAAACGGAATTAAGAATGTTACTTTTCAAATATCACTTTTTATCTATAAGGTGTGCCCAAATGAAAAGGAGACTACGGTTATATTTAACGAATATTTTAAGTACAGAATATTTGACGTACAGTTAAAGTGTAACAGGACGCCTACACATAATTGCATTTGATAATGATCTCAGATCATAAGAAGCAAATGGTGGCTTCAATGTTGAAACTCCTGGATTGCATATGGATCCTTTTCCCATAGTGTTCTGCACTTCCTTATCGCAGGTGAACCGATGACCTGTCAGTGGTTTTTTTAAGGGCCAAAAATATGGCAGTCACATGGGGAGATGTTTGGGGCTGTACGGAGGATGTCTGAAAACTTACCATCGAAATGTTTCCAACAGAAGGAGGGTCTTCTTGGCCACAAGTGGCTTAGCCCTGTCCTGGAGCAGCACTATCCATTTCGAGAGCTTCTCTCTGCACTTGTTTTTGGCTTCAGCAACGTGTTGCAATACCGTTCAATGTTAAATGTTTCACCGCGTTCTAGCCAGTCGAGGAGTATGGGTCCTTCTTTATCAAAAAAGAAACTGAGCATCACTTTTTCGGGACGTGGGAGGCAGAATGACGCTACATCTATCGACAAGCATATTTACCAACTTCGATTAAATACAACAGTGCTACAATGAAAGTCTCCTTTACATTTGGGCACATTTTTTCTAGAATAAGACAAATACGGTACTATAGTAACTACAGAGATATACATAAATTGTTGCTCAACATTTCTGCACGTAACAGACGCACACAAACGATAATATCCTTTTTAGAATTTACATATTTTGTCTTATTTAAGTGACTCAGCTGTGGTTTACGGTTAAGGAATAAAATCAAAAAATAAAGAAAAAGGAAAGAAAAAGACTCCATTAATTTAACGAGCAGAATGAATAATTACAAAATGTAAGAAACCAACCAAGAACTGTGGATAATAAACATGTTGAAAAAAGACGATAACTCTTGTCCACAATAAACAAAGTGTTTTCAATAATACATAGATGTATTTTGGTCACCCTGTGACCATCTTTCAGTGTGAAATACAAGGTTGAAATGAACAGATAGTCTACAGAAAATGAGAAAATTTGAACAAAGATAGAGGGGGAGGGTCTACCAATCAGTGGCTCAAAATATATATGACTCAATCGTCCTAAGAAGGACGGAATAACCAATCAAATACAGACAGAGGGAATTCAAATATTTAACGGTGCTTATACAATAAAAAATAAGAAAATATAAAAATTACAAGATGAAAAATTTTTTTAACATAAAAAATTCCACAATACAAAAATGTAAAATCTTTTATACAATCTTGGAAAAAAAACAAAACAAAACTAATAAATTAGATCGAACAGCTTGGAATCGCCTAGTGGACCGTTATCTGAATTTAATAACAGAGTTGGGATCTTTCTTCTTAATCTCCAAAGTTTCGAAAGCATCTAGGAGTCATTCTTGATTGACCCGTTTAAGTAATTTGTAAGTAATTTGACGTTTGCCTTGGATATTTTGTGGCCTGTATCCAACATGTGTTTTGCCACCGCCGACGCTTCTGCTCTTCCATATTTTGCATGTCTGAAAGTGCTCCTTGAATCTCTTCTTTATTTTACAATTTTTTGTTCCTTAATTTTTTTTTCCTTGTCAATTTACTGATTACAAACATTTCATCATCTCTAATCCTAAGATACCCAGGCTTTATGCTTTGCCGAAAACACACAAGGTCGGAAAACAAATGAGACCCATCATCTCTAACATCGATTCACCTACATACACCATCTCTAAGTTCTTGTCCAAGTTTTTAAGAAAATTAAAATTAGATTCGATGGATTTGTCTGTCTAACATAATAATTCTGAATTAGTAAAGAGGTTGCAGGATTTCAAAATGGAGGAAGGTCACATCCTTGTTTCTTTCGATGTGGTGTCTTTATTCCCAAGCCTCCCAATTCCAGAAACCTTAAAATTTCTAAAGGAGGTCTTAATAGAAAATAAGATCAAAACCCCCATCATCAACGAATTATTGTTGCTTACCAAACTTTGTGTCTATAACAATTTTTTTGTGTTCAATAACAAATACTATCGAATGGCAGAAGGCGCGCCCATGGGGAGTCCAGTTTTAGCAGAAGTTTTTCTACGGAAAATTTGAGAAACAATTAGTTTCTTCGGGTTTTTATTTCCCACCACTCTGGCTGCGTTATGTGGATGATGTATTAGGAGTCTTTGATAATAATGCGTGCTCCTTGAAAGCTTTTATTTCCCATTCAAACAAATTCTACCCATCGATTAACTTTACAATGGAACTTGATAAAGAAGGAATCCTCCCATTCTTGGATGTTAAGATCATAACAGCCGGTGACAAGTTTGAGTTTGATATTTTTTGTAAAAGTACGCACACAGACATTTTCATCCGCAGAGATTCCAACCACTGTTGGAGTCACAAACTGGCCAGTTTTATCTTACTGATAGACAGGGCCATTAACATTCCTTTAACTAAAGAACGTTTTGAGGTGGAGATCAATTATATAAAAGAAATTGCTAAATAATGGTTTCCAGCCCAAAATGATTGATGATATGGTAAAGAGAAGGCAGTTCGTAAATTAGGTATATAAAACAACTACCTTACTGAAAAAGAATGGTCGCAGTATCATATAACCAGAATTTGACGAAAGGATTACGAGGCATTCTCAAGAAACAATCTCCAGATCGCATTTAAAAGCCAGAACACGTTGAGATCTCTACTGGGTACTCCCAAAGACAAAACTCAACAGTTGTTGCAGTCAGGAATTTATGAAATTCCATGTAATAATTGTGAAAAATTTTACCGGGGAAAAACGAAAAGGACAATAAAGAAGAGATTCAAGGAGCACTTCAGACATGCAAAATGTGGAAGAGCAGAAGCGTCGGCAGTGGCAAAACACATGTTGGATACAAAATATCCAAGGCAAACGTCAAATTACTAAAACGGGTCAATCAAGAATGACTCCTAGACGCTTTCGAAACTTTGGAGATTAAGAAGAAAGATTCAATTCTGTTATTAAATTCAGATAACGGTCCACTAGGCGATTCCAAGCTGTTCGATCTAATTTGTTAGTTTTGTGTTTTTTATTCTAAGATTGTATAAAAGATTTTACATTTTTGTATTGTGGAATTTTTTATGTTAAAAAAATTTTTCATCTTGTAATTTTTATATTTTCTTATTTTTTTATTGTATATGCACCGTTAAATTTTTGAATTCCCTCTGTCTGTATTTGATTGGTTATTCTGTCCTTCTTAAGATGACTGAGGGTGCGTTTCTGGTCAGGAGTCGCGTCGTGAAAGTAGGCGGAGCATCACAAAATTTGACGTCATGAAGACCTGGAACGTCATCAAGATGACGGCTGGCTTAAAAACGCGCTTCTTGTCAGCTGTCCTGTCGCGAATAGGTCACCGTGACTGTCCCAAGCACTCGCGACTCCACGAAGGGTAGTCGCATTGCCCGCGACAGCGTCGTCTCCTCTTTCTTTGAGATAAGAAACAAAGAGAAGCGTGAACTTGAGGGTGATAATGGGGGCAACTGTGTCATAAAAACAGAGAACTTTTTTCCCCTTTTTAAAGTTGCAATTTTGATTTGTATTTTACCGTGCAACACTTATTTTAACATCATAACACATATGATATCAAATACATTGGTAAAATAATACAGCTCTGCAATGAATCAAAGACCTACGTTCCATGATGGTTCCATTTAAGTTACTGGTTTAAAACTTAAAAAAAAAAGATGCACGTTTTATTAATTTCACTTACATGTTAGTTGCCAAAGCATTCTGCAGCGTGTATCTATTAAAATAACCACGGAGGGTATCTATGTACATGTATTTATTATTACGTACAGTAGTTGAAAAAAAAATTAAAAAGTACCCTATAAGTATGTTTTTGATTACAGGTGTTATGGAAGTTAACCCGTTACTTTTTAATAAAAATTTTAACCTTCACCCACTCTATAAATATATCGTATTTACTCGCTTCTAAGGCGCACCTTGGTTTTTTAACCCCCTTTAACGGGAAAAAAGTGCGCCTTAGAATCGAGTAAATACGGTAATCGTGATTATTGTTTATTGCTAATACGATCATTATTTAGTCAGTTTTGAAGTCTACTTTTTTTATTGATTTTTCTTAAGTGAACTGTTCAGAGGGGGGAGCAAAATAAATAGAATTTAATGGGTAGTACTTTAAAAGAAAGAACCCCAAAACTTAAGAGTAAACGTGGCTCGTTAAAAGACTTTTATTTTGGTTTAAAAAATTGTGATATTTACTTATAAAATACAAAAATTCTGTACAAAAGAATGTTCTATACAAAATGATTTAATTGAGGAATAGGCATTGCGATCTCAATTACAAAATAAAAAATATTTCTTGGAATAAAATAAAGAAATACTTAAATGTACGTTAAATACAGCAAAACACTGTAACGAGAAATACTAATCGCTACATTGAGCGAATTGAGATTAAATATAAAAAAAAATTGAGACAGACCAATTCCTTATAAAGAATAAGGAAAAAGAAACTTCAAAATTCCCATTTAATGTCTAAAGAAAGACTGCGAAATAATAATTATTAATGGGGAATAAGATTGAAAATGTGCAGCATGGCGTCCCTTATGGTCGTTAGAACTATGGCAACATATGGCATGTGATATGTCATTCCATCGGAAATGATGAGAAAGGAAAGAAGATATGAGCTTTTTAACATTTTCTACACAATACGTTTGAGAAAATCAATTTTTTGATTAAAAAACTTGGGGGGGGGGGGGGGAGTGCAGATAAAGGGGTAAAAATAGAAGACCACAGGGAATTTATTCTTGTTAATAAATGTATAAATGTATTTCTGCTTCACTGCTAAAGCTCCTCCTTGGAATGTTTACAAGATTTTATTAGAATATCACCATCCACCAGCTAAGAAATTACCGTATTACTCCGATAAATTTGTATATTCAAATATTGAGAATAATTGAAAATAAAATTACATGTGCTACAGGGTGATCCAAAAGTCAGTTCACCCAAAGATACTGTTTTCAAGTTCCTGAGTGAACTGACTTTTGGATCAGTCTGTATAATTCTTGAAAAAATTATGATCCCTTTATTTTTATTAAGCAAACAAGTATTACTTATTTGACCCAATGGGCAGGACCAAAAAATGCAAACACACGGTTGGGCTGGTGAAGCAATGATTACTGCTCGATTGTTAACGTATTGTTGATTATCGTAGCAACAATGATTTTCTTCACTAACTCAACTCGGTGTTAGCATTTTTGACCTCGCCCAATAAAGTTTTCAGTATTGTCATCCATTCAAAGTAAATAATTTGCGAATTATTATTGAGCCAGCTCATCGTTGACTTAGTTCATTGTTGCCATACACAGAGAGACAGACAAAGCCATAAAATTTTCTTTAATAGATTACAGATTATGGGGTCCACACTTTTGGCAGTTTAATTCATTCTTGGGGAAAGAAATGTGTTTTTCATAAAATAAATATTTATCTTGTTATTTTTTTTAATAAATATTTTTTTCATATGATGTTGGTAAAACAAACAGATATAAAGTTCATAGTAACGTTTCCTAAGTTTTTCAGGCATTAAATGCCAACATGGCCGCGATCAAGATTTCAATTTATTATTCCACTTCCAGAGATATCAAACTTGCAGCATGCAACGCATTCCAATGCGATCCTAAATGAAAATTAAAATCTGTTTACAGGGTTTATGATTTTTAATTCACGGGCCGTAGGAATCCTTACAGAAACTACTGCGGCCCTCGTTTCTATACGACTTTGACAGCTCTACATATATGTAAAACGCAGAATAATAAGTATAAATGCGACTGGCTAGCCAAAACAGCTCATAAAAGTTAGGGAATGCTACTCTGAACTTTTACTCAATGAATACATTATATAACAGGGCGAAAAAATGAATAGCAAGCCCCGGGTGGCGTCATTCGCCCTCGCTACGCCACTGATAGTGACGTATTGTTAAGGTCAAATAAGTAATACCCATTTGCTAAATTAAATAAGTAATTAAAGGGTCATAATTTTTTCGAGAATTATATTATTTAATTTTCAAAATTTGAATAAACAAACTCAATGGAGTATTTAAATTTCTATCGAATGAAAGGGGGGGGGGTAAATTCACAAGTAAACAACTAATTTATTTTTTAAAGGGGAGTGAATTAATCATGATAATACAAAAACTAATATACTCTCCATTTTATTTCACCAAGGCAATGGTTATAGACTATATACTCTTTAATAATCTCCTGTTTTTACCAATCAAACAATGTTTACTTCGCCACCACATTCGCTTTAAGGATTAATAATAGTGAATCATCATCACAGTTTGTCTAAGGAGCAGGGGAAAAAAAAAAAAAAAAAAAAAAAAAAAAGTGATTTCACGTTCACAGGTAAAATCACTGATATCAAAGAGTAGCAGTCACAGTTATACCTGTGAACATTGAATCACGAATTAGCTCATCACTAATGTTCATTTGTGATGGTGATGGCGTTCTGTTTTTCCCTCTTCTCTGGTGATGAGTGTGCTCATTGGGAGCGCTCATCCAAGTTGAGTATGACATAATTTGAAGATTCAATTCCGACATATGTTTATCATCGTTATCCTTGGATAGTGGATTTTGCATATGGTGAGGTGTTTTGTTGTTACTATTTGCTCTTAAAAACCGCATGTGTTGCACTGCCCTTCGTTGCAACATTTGCCTCTTGAAATTGCAGACTTCCGTTTAATCAAGCCCCAAAATGGGAAGATTGTGCCAATTGTAATAAGACAGTTCACAAGACGAGCAAACGGCACAAGACCAGCATAGAGTGACCAAACCATATCATTGTGTGTTCCTGTGTGATATAGCCGCAGATAGGCTTGAACATACATGTGCGCCGAGAGGTTGATTCGCTCTATGTTAACGGCTGTACAGTGTCTGTGGCTACTCTCTGCCAGTATGGCAAAGTGTGTAAGGCTGAGTTTCCTATCTCATGCCCTGCGCTTATACGATGAGTTGATTTATTCGTATGAAGTCCTCACTTGTGGAATTCAGTGGCTGTGAACAAGGTTGCACGTGCATCAGTCCATTGGTTGGTTTCTCAGGCTCCGATCTGTTGGCATAGTGCAAGGGTGCATTGCTCGTTGAGAAGAGGGTTAATGTGCCCCTCCCTCAATACGAAGGTATTAAGAAAAGGGGTACACGATGTGCTCTGGCGTTGAGGTAATTGTTTGGTCTGGAAACAGGACAGTGTGGGTGCTGTCTGGATATATAGCTGCCAAAGGGATTGTAAGGACCAGCAAGTTGAGGATCATATCTGCGAATCACAAAGGTTGCGAATAGGTTCAGCCTTGGGGTGTAGGATTAGGAGGTATCGCGATTAGTGGAAATAAGCGACTCCAAAAAAACAACTCTGGGCCAACCCCGCAAGGGTGTGCCCTTCAGTCACAAGCCACACGCGCTCGAACCACACAACTGACATTACATGTCACAAAAATAAAAAAAAAATATTACAATTTCCAGAATCCATCCAAATTAGAATTGTCAGAATCTGTATAAAACATTTCATAAAGCGCAACTTCGTCTACCGCCGTTGTGTTTTAAGCGTTTGTGCGTAGTTAGTTGTACAAGTGAGCTTGTTGGTAAGAGAGGATAACTTTAATTGCGATAGTTGGTTATAGAGTGATTTAATTTCTGCAAAGAGGGTGGTCCGGATCAGAATAAAATGCCTGGCAACGAAGGCGACGCAGGGGTCGCAGTGGTACCCGAATTGGCGAGGTACATTGGGGCAGTACCTAACTTCATAGGCGAGGAAGGGGGCATCACTGTCGGGGCGTTCCTAGCTAGTATCGAGAGCATAGGCGCCCTGGCAAAATGGACCCCAGATATTAAGGTCACAATTATCAAGACAAAATTAAGAGGAGCCGGTGCCAAGCATGCTGCGGAGCACGAACTATATGATATAGAGGATTGGAACGCATCTTTGTAAGGTTAAAGTCTCAAAAGACTATTCGAAGGAACTGCATCACACCGTCCAAGGGGTACACGAGATGGTCGCTACATTCGCCAGCCGCCTCCAGTTGGCCATGGACCGATTCATCAGCACCAATCGAGAAGCAGCTCCTATGCGTGAATCTATGTTGCTGCAACGATTCAGCACTAGCTGTTTGCTCACGCATAGAAAGGCTCTGATGATTTTGGAACCTAAAACTTATAAGGAGGTGGTCGACCTGGCCCTTCGCTCGGAGGATTTAGAGAAGAAAAGTAAGAGCATGGCGTATGTAGTGGAAACAAGTGATTCTGCAGTCGGAGCAGAGGGAGGAGCCATTGGGTCCCCGTACAAGTCTAACGGAGCGAAGGTGGGGGTGGGGCGGCGGGGGGGGAGTCTCTAAGCCCCAGGTCGGGTCATGCAGTTGCTCAGAGACATTTACAAAATAGGAAGGAATGATTGAAAAATTGGCTAAGGCCATGGAACTATTGGGAGTAAGTCAGGTAAAAGTACCAGCCCTGACAAATGACTCAAGGGCGTTGGTTTCGCGGAGCATGGGCTCAAGTATCGGGCGCTATCGCTGCAGCCAAATGGGTCACTTTGTCGGAAATTACCCGCAGCCTACACTGAGACCTGGGAATGTGAATTCGAGTGGAGGCGCCGAAGGTCCGGCGTTGATGCATAGTGGTGAGGGTGGTCTGTGTACCACTATGGTATATCTACAGGACCAGCCCGTCACTATGTTGGTTGACACCGGATCACAAGTCTCATTGATTGACAGGGAGGCATACAAACACCCTTGCGCGCAGCTGAAACGGTCATACGAGGTATTAATGGTACAGTGGAACCTCCGTACAGCGAAACTCAACGGACCGGCAAAATCATTTTGCTATGTAGATATTTCGTTGCATGGAGGTGGTGTTAAAATTTGCATAATTTTGATGTATAAATTGCTAATAATTGCATTTATATATGTATATATTTTAAATTTAGTATTTATATATAAAAATTTAGTAATTTGAATGCTTCTTAACATTAAGAACAAAACTTTTTTGATACTTGACATCGCTGCCTATTTAAAGTCATCTAGGCCGCCATTGCTGAAAATTTTGTTTGGATCGCGATTATTTTTTCTGAAATAATTAAAATTTGAAAGCAGAACGGGTCGAAAATAATATTGTAATACGTATTTTACGGAAATATATCCATAAGCGTGTATATTAAGGCCGACGGGTGTTTTTTCGTCGGCCTCGGTAAAATTACATTTCACAAAAATGTTTATGGGCTTAAACTTTCTATAAAATAAATTCATAAACTTGAACAAATATTAAAATTTTTAATATAAAAAATCTTCCGAGTTTCAAAAGCTTTTATAATAGCTCCTGTGCCGATTCTCATAGAAAATAAATTTTTAACATGCTTGCACATTTAAACTCCTCAGCAGGCTGCCATTATTGCTGTGCAGTGCATCATGGGCAGTTTGGTGCGATAACGTTGTTCTCGAGAACTCTTCGTAATTTTGCCGATAAAATAAGCCTAATACCATAGCCGCAGCTGACTGGGCAGAGCTTGTGACATAAGAACTTGTTTTTAACTTCGTTTGCGATGATTTCGTTCGTTGGTTGTCCGGTCATGCTAAGTGAGGGAACCAAATTTCGTAATAAAGAGCTAAAATATACCTTAAAATTTATTGTCTGGACCGAAAAATCCTTACGTTATAGGGATAATTACGCTATAAAGATTTTGCTATATGGAGATAGAAAAAGCATTAAATCAATAGGATTTTTGCCGGGACCACAGAAAAATTTCGTTATAGAGAGAATTTCGCTATATCGACGTTCGTTCTACGGAGGTTCTACTGTACATGCCTTAGCCTAAAACAAGGGGGCATGTTGGATGTTCGTATCCAGGGGCGCCATATGGGCATTCGCACGTTTTTAATACAGTCAATTCTCGTTAATACGAAGTCGTGGGGACCAAGAAATTTTTTCGTATTATCCGTATTTCGTATAAACCAACAATACTAAAAGTGTTATGAAATAAGCACGGAAATAGAGTACTATAAGTTAGAAATAATTTTTATTCATCGCTCCTAAAAAAATCTGTAATAACAGTTTGTTTTCTCGCTAAGAGAATTTTTTTTTTCTAAATCCCTATTGACTTTACAATATAATGTAAATAAGTCTTCAGGAACATCCTGACTGTATAATATACAAGATTTAATTTCCTCAATCAATTCTAACATTCTCTGATTTGATGGAGCAGATTGAATTGGTTCGTCATCATCGCTCTCTTCGTCTACGCCATCTTGCTTATCGTCCAGGCATTCTTGCACGATCTCTTCGTCGGTTAATAAGTCAGAGGTGATGACGTCATCGTCGATCCTGACGAAATCTTCAAACGACATAGAGGCAAGTTTCTCTCTATAATGGGCATGACTTCTAAGCACCTCCCACTCCTCAAATCCATCAAAATCCAGCTCGTCTTGTTCTTCTGTAGTGTTAGAAAATCCGGCCTTTCTAAAGCAGTTAGGAATTACACTATCTGGGATCGTGCGCAATGCTTCCGATAAGTTGATAATGGCGTTTAAAACATTCCATTTTTTTTTGTTCTTCGCCATTATCTAAATTGCGAACCATTTATCTTACCATTTTTTTTTTCGGAAAATATTCTTCAGGGAATGGATAATTCCCTGATCTAATGGCTGGACGTGCGATATTGCATTCGCCGGAAGTAATTTAACTTCCAGATTTGATAATTCAAGATTTGGTGGCATTCTGTGTGACGGACAGTTCAACCATTGAGTGGATAAGGAGCGAAGAATATTATCGTCCCATGAAAGTTTCTCTAACCAAAGCGCTTGCAACATCATCTTTGCCATAATAGTGCAAGGGCTTAGTAAGCCAAGAGGGTCGAAAATCTGCGAGATGTCGGACAGGATAGAATGTTTAGTTATCCTTTTTGGAGAGGTAAGAGAAATAGAAAATGTCAACTTATCACCAAGTGGCAACCAATGCAGTCCAAGTGTCTTTGTGCTATCATGCGAGTCAATATCAACTAGGATTGGATGAATGTCGGAGTCCATGAAGTCTGAAAAAATTAGAGGCTGGTTCGAGATCCATTTTCGTAAGTTGAAGCAACGAGTTTGTAAAGTAGCAGATAGGATTTTGCAAGTACCTTTGCTGTGGAGATGTCGTTCGCTCCACTCAACAAATCATCGACGTAAAAGTCTTCTTTTATGATTCGAGAGACTTCAGAAGGAGATTGTGCACATTCAACACCCAATTCGAACAAACATCGAATTGCTAAGAAGCTAGCAGAAGCAGTACCATAAGTAACAGTGTTCAGATTATAGGTTTTGATGACATCAAGTGGATCAGGTCTCCATAAGATGCGCTGCAAGGGTCTTTGAGACTCATCAATCAAAACTTGGCGATACATCTTTTCTATATCGACTGAGAAGGCGTGCGAAATTGGATTAGAACACTGAATAGATCCTGTTGAACGGTAGGGCCGACCAATTGTAAGGAGTTAAATGATTCACCAGATGTAGTGGGAGCAGAGCCATTGAAAACAACACGAAGCTTTGTGGTCAGGCTATCTTCCTTGAGAACGCCATGATGAGATAAAAAGCAGGAAATATCAGAAGGTGCAGGATCGCAAACAGACATGTGGCCCAAGTCTTCATATTCTCGCATGAACTGTGCATAACGCTGATGCAAGACAGCATTGGAGGCAAATTTTCTTTCAAGATTTAGAAGGGAATTTTCAGCTATTTTATATGAGTCACCTAATACTTCTGGAGCCTTGTTAAGAGGAATACTGACAATAAATCGACCACTAGAATCACACTTGGTATGGCTCTTGAAATGAGATTTACACTCGTCCTCTTCCAAGATGCTGAGCTTAGGGGTATCGATTTCTTCCATTTTCCAGAAATTTTCTTGAATGCGACTAAAATTACAACGAATGTCTTGGGGGGGGGGGGGGGTAGTGCAAGAAAACGAGCCAGCTACAATCCATCCGAAATGAGAAGCTTGCAGAATAGGCATTCTGGGTCCAAGTACACCAAGTCCGAATGCACCAAGTGAGAACAATCTGCCAGAATGAATTTACTCCAAGGAGGATGTCTATTTCTCCAGGGACATTGAAGTGAGAATCAGCCATCTTCAGGCCATGAGGAATGTTTATGCTGGCAAGATCAATTGGTGTATTGGACAAATGGCCAGTAATCTGAGGAACAACCAAACATTGAGATTTCTAGTGATAATTGGAGACTCGAGAATGGAACAGAATTTCACAACGACAATGGACACTGGTAGTAGAATTGGTGATGCCCTGGACTTGGATGTTGACTGGAGTTTGAGGCAGCTGGAGCTTCTTACATAGAGAAGAAGTTACAAATGATAAAGTGCTACCACAATCAAGTAGGACTCTTACTTGATGAGTTTGACCTTGATGATCAACAACATTCACAACAGTAGTGGAGAGAATAGCACATTGTTCAGAAGAGGACAACGCCGAAAGGGTGGCTGTATCATTTTCAACAACTGACTTCTCAGGGGTGGTTATGGGATCAAGATGTAGAAGAGTATGATGTCTGGCTTTGCACTTATTGCAGCTGTGCTTAGAGCTAAGTTCACGGAGAAGTGACCTTTAGAAAGGCAATTTATGCAGCATCTTAAATTCTTTACTTTAGCAAAATGTTCTTTGACCGGCATAGATTTGAAAACGGAACAAGAGTACAAGTTATGATCTTTATTGCAGATCGGACAAGAGGACGACGTCGAGACGAAACTTCTTGACATGGCAGATCGCTCATTTGTGGGTCGAGAATGTCTTTGTTCTAGCGTTTCCAATGAAGAGGCCTTGTTTTCTAGATATTTAACGAGATCATCGAAAGAAATTGGATCAGAAGTAGTAGTCTTGTTTTCAAATTCCTTTACAGTGGAGTTATCTAATTTGGAGTTGATAAGATAAGACAAGAAATGCATCTCTCTGATGCTCTTTATTGATCAAAGAATCCAGAGATTGAAGATTTTTCTTGGCAGAATCAATCAAGGTGCATAGTCTAGCAGATGATTCTTTGGGAATGGGCTCTAGATCGAAGATGGTCTTCATAAGGTTATGAATTAGTATTTTTCGATTGTTATAGCGGTCATTAGCAATAATGTAGTTGTCACCAGTGAAGGTGAGATTCTTAACAACCTCTGCCACTTTTCCAGACAGCGAGGCGTGCAAAAAATGAAATTTTTGTATATTGCCGAGTTCACCATTGTAAGTGATAGGGTTAAGGTTACCTAGAACACTCATAGTTTATCTGATATAGACTTAAACTTTAGCACTCTGAAATGAACTAACTGGGACCTAAAGAAAGAAAGTTGACTTTTATTTATCAAGAACTAGGGTTACTGTATTCCTCCCTCTACAGGGTGTTTCATAATTGGTGTTCCGTCTTTAGGTCCAAATAACAACTTAAGGGGAACAGATTGGGGGGAAATGAATATTGATAATTTGGTTTTAATGTCCCCTAATTCAGAATAAAAACATTTCGAATCCCTGGGGTTGAAGGGGTAAATTTTGAAAATTTTAATTTTGTAGGGGTAGGGGTTAGACCCCATGTGTTATTTAGAAAGTTGTAGAGCATTATGTAAAATGTGGGTTTAGCAAAAAACCCGGTGAAAAATCTCATACCCTGCCCCCTTTATCGAGTGGGTAAAGTGAAAGGTATGGCTAGCCGATGTGAACAAAAACCATACTTATTAGAAAACAGTAGGGCCTACATTTGGAAAATTAATGAGAATGAATGAAAAAAATTAGGGCCCATTAGCTTTTCAGGGTAACGACTCATTCATTCTCATTCATTTTCAAATGTACTGATTTCTAATAAGTAATAAAGTTCTAATAAGTTTCTAATGAGTTTTTCTGTTTTTGTCTACATTGGGTAGCCATACCCTTCACTTTACCCACTCGATAAAGGGAAGGGGATGAGATTTTTTCACTGGGTTTTTTGATAAACCCACATTTTACATGCTGCTCTACAACTGTCTAAATAACACATGGGGTCTAACCCCTACCCCTACAAAATTAAAATTTTCAAAATTTACTCCTTCACCTTCAGGGACGCGAAATGTTTTTATTCTGAATTAGGGGACATTAAAACCAAATAATCAGTATTCATTTTCCTCCAATCTGTTCCCCTTGAGTCGTTATTTGGACCTAAAGACGGGACACCAATTATGAAACACCCTGTATAAAAAAGGAATACATGACGCGTTCTGTGTCCAAGTAAAAAACAAAAAAAATGTAAGTTACGAAGTGAATTTCTTTGTTTTTGTAATTCACTTTGCTCTTATAATTTTTAATTTATGACTGTAAGCCAATTTAGCTTATTGTAACACTGTTTCTTTCTTCTCATTAGTAATTTTTGAATAGAATGAAATAAAACTCCTCCAATCTAATTGAGTCATTGTAAGAAAATAAATATTTATATGAAGATTTTCTGCCCTCTAATAAAATCTCGATTCTTTTTGTACTGTGTTTCTCCTTACTTTACCCACTATTCTTTCATTACTCTATCACATTTTCATGCTTAAGTGTGCCATAGAAAAAAGCATAGCAAAGAAAGGCTTACTGTTTTGCATGTTTGAATCTAAATGGAATGACAAAATGAAGCTTGTCGTCATTAGAAAGTCAGCACGAACACGATGTTTTAAGAATATTAGAACACTGCCCTGTGATTATTTTGCTAACAAACAGGCATGGATGATGGCAGAAAATTCACACAGTGCCTATGGAAATGGAACGTAAGCATAAGGGGAAAGAAGATATCCTCTTCATTCACAATCTAAGTTCGCACTTTGTCCCGAGGAATTTATTTTATTTATTGATGAGACCCGAGGATGCGGGTTCGACCCCAGCCGAGGCTGATGAGGATTTTTTCAGGGGGAAAATCCTGAGATCAAGCATTTCCTTCGGAAGGGAAGCAAAGCCGTTGGTCCCATGTAGTCGTTTGCTGGCTGCACGTTAAAGAACCCTTGCAAGGCAAAATTTGCGGCCCCTATAACGCCATCCTGAAATGACCATGGCAGTTGAAAAGGATATTAATACCAAACCAAACCAAACTAAACCTATTGATGAGATTTTCCCCACCAAATGCGAATTGCATCTGCAGCCTCTCGAGCAAGGCATAATCCATTCGTTAAAATGTGGACATAAGAAAAAAGAATTGGCACGTGCAATTTTGAATTCATGGGAGGAAAAAATGAATTCAAAAAATGGAATTTTTAGTTCAAGAGCAAAACAATACAGAAGAAGAAGATGACAATGATCATGATTTCAAAGGTTTTCGCAAATGGAAAGTTTTGCGAAGCATAGACAGAAATCAAAGAGCACTCCAGTCTATCGAGTTTCGCAACTTCGACAAAGTAATCACTTCTGATTTGCTCACAAATGACAACAACGTAGCAGGGCACTTGGATAAAAGTGCCAACGAACATGTGGAGGGAGAAGAAGAAGAAGAAGAAGAAGAAGAAGAAGAGGAGAGCCATGATGAAATTGTAAGAAATGTAAGGGCTGCTGAAACCAAAAAAGGTTTTGAAGATACTTGAATTATATAAATTCCAAACTAGATGTTCCTGAAAATAGTTTTGCTTTTTTTTTAATCTTGATAATTTTTGATTGCTAGACGATTAAAATTTAAAGATTATATCAGATTATATCAAGGAATGATCATGTATTTTTTTTTTAACTTCATATAATAAAAATATTCAATAATTTATAAATGATATAGTAAATGAGCTTTTTTAAATTCATGATCATTTACCATTTCCGTTCAAATACTGTAACAGTAGTTTCTTTCACTTTTGCTTTCATTCCCATTGATAAACCTGGATAATTCGAAGTTTCAGTTTGGTCCCCTGCAAATTCGAGTTATCCGGTTTCGACTGTAGCAATAAAACATGCGTAAGTTCACTATCTACCCAAAAGTAATCGGACACTTTCAATTTTAGACTTTTTTGGGGAATATCTGGAAAAATACTTGATGAATTATCCTGAAACTTCAGGGGTGTAAAAAGCATGTTACACCTCATATATTTCAGTGAAGGTTTTGTCCCAAAGGCAAACAGGGGACCAGCAGCAAAGTGAGCCAAGAAATAATGTTTGGGATCAACCTGTAAAAAATAATGCTTGCAATGCGTAATAGCTGTAGCATACGATTATGAGGCTTCTTTTACTCATCTGTCTTCATTTGGATGAGAATAGCATGTACAGGGTCGGGACACATTAATATGACCACCTCTCCTCGAACATGTTGGAACATCCCATGGTATGCAGATGAAAAATCATTGCATATCATTAACAGCTGACAACAGCAGATGTGTAGTAGCATCCGTTAACACAGCAATTGTCGCCATCATGGGCAGAGCAAATGACCTGTCGGACCTCCAAAAGGGGATGATCATTGGCTATCGGGCCGAGGGGGGCAGCATTTCAGAAACTGACACCTTTGTGAACTGCTCTAGGGCTGCCGTTGTGAAGGTGTACCGCGATTGAACCAGACAGTTTCGAGCAACCGAAGAGGTAACTGTGGGGCCCCACGGGCCATCGATCCTAGAGGCTAGCGTCGGTTACGACGCCTCGCCAAGACCAATCAGCGTGCCACTGTTGAGCAACTGACACAGCAAATGAACAGTGGGGCCAATAGGCGTGTCAGCACCAAGACAGTGCAACTATCTCTCTTGAGGTTGGGGTTCCGGAGCAGGCATATAATAACAGCACCCATGTTGACGCCTGTGCATTGCCGAAAACGCCTCCAATTCTCAATGGACTAGCGCCATTGGACCTCGGCCGAGTGGCAAAGGGTTGCTTTCTCTGACAAGTTGCGGTTTCTGGTGAACAGAGTGAACGGACGATGGAGAATTTGCCGGGAAGCATCTGAGAACAGGCATCCCGACACCATCGTTGGCAGATGACAGACTGGTGGGGGAGGTGTGACTGTTTGGGGGATGTTTTCGTGGTATGGTCTGAGTCCACTGATACAACACCTTCTAGACACAAGGCCTCGGCACGGAAGACTCTAACGTCAAACAGTAGACAGCAAGGCCAACTATAAATATAGGCCAGGGCAGTCGAAAACAATGTAAAAGGTGATTTTCAACTGCTACGGCCTGTATTTATAGTTAGCCTTGCTGCCTACTATATGACGTCAGAGTCTTCCGTGTCGAGGCCTTGTGACTAGAAGGTATTGACTGATACCGCTGGAGGGTACACGGAATGCTGTTCGTTACCTGACGATCGCCGCAGACCAGGTACACCCCTTCATGTCGACAGTGTTTCCTCAGGGTATGGCACCTTTCAACAGGACAATGCTCCCTGCCATACTGCCGACTGGTTCGAGGAGCATGAGAATGAATTCAAGCTACTCCCATGGCCATGAACTCCCCGGACCAAAACTCCACTGAACATTTGTGGGACCATCTCGATCGCCATGTCCGCAAGCTGGATCATCCACCACGCACGGTGATGGAATTACGGGATGCACTGATCACCGAATGGTCCCAGATACCTGCAACCACCTTCCGAGGACTTATTGACTCTCTGCCACGTCGACTAGCTGCTGTGCTTGCCGCCAAAGGTGGATATTCTGGATACTAGCAGGTGGTCATATTAATGTGTCCCGACCTTGTATATTCATGGATATAAAGATTCCTTTAAAAAAAATAAAACAAAGTAAAAAATTAAATAAAATTAAAAAAAAAAAAAAAATCGAAATGTTTTTTTAATTTTTTTGCTTATGACATGCAGGGTTTCAAACCCAATGCAATGCCATTTTCAGGAATCCGAAAACTTGACAAACTTGATGCCATGCAATCAGAAAATAAAAATATTAACTATTTGATGAAATATGAGCATTTTTACTAAATAATGTTTAACTGCGCATGCGGAAGGGTTACCAAAATATATTTTGCATAATTTTTTAACCAAGTGTATAGAGTTATTTTTATAAAAAGCCCAAGCAAATAGCGTGAAAATTCAGAAAGATATCTCCGAAAGAATGAGTTGAATTTCAGTTGCTCTCAAAAATAAACAAAACAATAAGAAGCTTTCTCCAAATTTTTATTTCTACCCCAGACACCCGTATCAACTTCTCCTTACGATAATATGAAGGCATATTGACTTCATATTGGCTTCATATCAGCTTAAGGAGAAGAAGTTGATACTGGTGTCTGATCCAAAAATAAAAATTTGGAGAAAACCCCATATCGTTTTGTTTATTTTTGAGAGCAACTGATATTTAACATATTCTTCAGCTATATCTTGCTGAATTTTCATGATATTTGCTTGAGTTTTTTATAAGAGTAGCTCTACACATTTGGCTAAGAAATTATGTAAAAGACATCTTGGTAAATCTTGCGCATGTGCATTTAAACATTATTTAGTAAAAATGCTCATATTTCATCAAATATTTAATATTTTTATATTCTGATTGCAGGTTATTGTCTCTACTGTAGATTGTCAATTTTCCTGAAAACGGCATTGCATTGAGTTGAAAAGGCATTAAGCGTCGGTTAGATCGTGTGCAAAAGTAAACAACGAAAATTTCAACGAGCCAGTTGCTAGGCAACAGAAGAAAAGCTGAAGCATTATTTGCCACGGTCAAAAGAAACAAAAAGTTTCTCTTGAATCAAATTAACCGATGACTTGGTCGGTGGAGGGCGACGATTGGTCGGCTGGGTTTTCCCACGCAGCGATCAAATCTTATAAAAGGAGATTCAGAAAAACGAACACTCTCTCTCGCACTCTTAACTCTTACTCTTGAGCATTCTTACACGATTGCTCATGGCACGTTTGCTCTCCTGTTAATGGCGAGCACACTTTCAATAGGAATCCTCTTCTCTTGGGGATTTTTATCACAATAAATTCATGCTTAGTGTAAAAGAAATGAATCAAATCTCATCAATTGATATGAACGTTTCCGACATAAAGAAATGCACGAGTGTGACAACAAATCGAGTGGAATTTCCAAACAACTGAACTTTGAAATTCCTACAAAGGAGAACAAAGACGATTACTGAATGAACAAGGCAGCGAGCAACAGCGAGTGCACATTGTGGGCAGCTGAATCATTGTAACGTGAGACGCTGACGACGAACATCAAAGATCCACGAGGTAGCGGCGGGACAGGCCACGGGGTGGAATGAGAGTCACAGCGTGCTTCACCGATAGACTCTCGGCAACGGTGCAACAGGCACGGTAGCGAACGGCTGGAGGAGCAACAGGGCGGGAAGCCACAACATCAGCATGAGATTACATTGAACAACATCGTACTCTGTGTGTTAATGTGTGTCTTCGATCAACAACATGAATGTTCAGTGAAAGAGAAAACACAGATAAGTCATTCAGATGTCATTCTTTAAGACTAACATTTGTTCTGAACTCAATTCGAACTCTTTTAAGAGTTTTTTTTAAGAATTTGTTTTAAGACTATAGATCTTAAGTAGCAATGTTTTTGCACGTTATTTTATCAGAGCAGGGAAAACTCATGGCGCAGTTTAATGAAAATAATGAAATACTGTTTTGCTGAATTTGTATTTTCTTTCCAATTTGAAATTACATTTTAGAATAATTTAATGTAACTAACCCACTAATGAATATTTTTGTCTTAATAAAGAATTTTAATTAGCCATTTTAAATAAATGCCTTTCATTGACCAAATATTCGCATATCATCATTAGTGTCTTAAGATTTTAATTGATGAGGGAGAATCATCAAGAGGAAGTTATCATAAAATTAATTTATAGTATTAAGGGAAGGAAGTTCTATTAAAAGTTATTGCAGGCACAACTAAATTAAATAAATTCTGTATTAGATTAAAGTGAAGTATTAAGAGATGGGAATAATATAACCTTAATAGGTGGGATCACACTTCACGAGAGGGTTTACTGATCTACTGATAGGTAATTCAATTGTTTGCACAATCCAGATCAATAAGGTGAAAAACACTATACGACAGGTAAGTCAATAGTCAATCCAACAATTGATGGGAATTAATGATGGCAATTAATTAATATTTGGGATAATACGAGGGTTGTACCAAAAGTAAGGTTCCCAATGAGCTACAGCCTCCAGGGAAGGTGCTAGGCTAAATCCGACAACAGTGCCGTGCGCAGTGGTTCCCACACTCTCGAGCCCACTCTCGAGCAATTCGCTATGGCGCTCAGTGTTCGCTTGGCAGCCGTCAGAGATGGAAATGTTGATCGCCGCTCCCGCCAAGTGCGAGGTTCGAGCAGTAATCCGGTTTCTCCACGCAAGGAAGTTACCGCCCGTGGAGATTCATCGGCAACTGACTGAGGTTTATGGTGAAAAGTGCATGTCCGTTCAGCATGTCCGAAAATGGTGCAGGGCTTTTGCGGAGGGTCGCACGGAAGTTCACGATGAAGAACGGAGTGGAAGACCGCCGGTTTCGGATTCGATTGCCTAGAAGATCAACAGTGAGCTGCTGAAAGATCGGAGGGTTACTGTCCGTGAACTTGTTGAACGCATTCCTGAAGGTTCCCACGGCACACGCTTCCTCAACGGATTGGCGGGAGACTTCTTCGACTTAGGAATACAAAAGCTGAAGCACCGTCTTCAAAAGTGTGTCGAAAAAAATGGAGACTATGTTGAAAAATAGACAACAGTGTAAGCTTTTCAACGATGTATAAATTAATAACAATAAACAATGTTTTCTACTTGTAAAAAATATGGGAACCTTACTTTTGGTACAACCCTCGTATTTCTAGTATTAAGGAAGCTTGTTGGGTGATGATTTACTAATATAAATGCATCACACATTTTAAGAGTAAGCGCCATCACACTGGATACCGTGACCAGATGAATTCTGGGCAATTCGGAACTTCACATTGTACCATAGCTAACGGTGAACCAATCGAACTCTGGGTCGGTGCATTAATTTTAACTGCAGCAAGCGCCATCACACTGGTTGCCGTGACCAATCGAACCGACGTTATACTTTACATAGCTTTAGTAATTTGCATTAATATCGGGCATAAGCTGATAAAGCGGGAAACAATATGGCCCCCATACGACGACAGGGAACAAAACAGCCATTTTTGCATAGAATTAAACCCAGAATTCACGGGAGAACCAAATGGTCTTCATATTAAAACTTTTACCCATATGGCAGAACAGGTGCAATCACTGGCAAGGTGGATGGGTGAGCTCTCCTGCAATATTGTCCGATCTCGAATAACGGGCACAGCAGCGTGTATGGCCACACAAATGGAATTACACTCCATCACATGCTTTGGTATGCTCATAAATCGTCTAAAACAAATTTTCTCTACTGACGGCCCTAAGCTAAATGACTGCAGAGAACAATTTTTTAACGCCAGTCAACTCGAACACGAATCCGTACAGGATTTCGGAAACCGGTTGTTGTTACTTTTCGAACGGGTCGCAGATCATGTACACATTAAACACACAGAAACAGTCTGCTACTGGAACGACTGCAAAACTGTTTGCTTCCCCACTTTTGACTTCCTTTTGTGTACTTGCAGTGTACAACATACGAAGAAGCGATTAGAAAACTGGTACGGATTGAACAGATGCCGAATCCCACTCATGAACATGAGAGATTGATTCAACAATTACAAGGTCGAATTAACCAGCTTGAAACACAACTGAATGCAGTCCACCTCGCCTTGCCAGAAACGGGCAGGTTAGCAAATAAATCGCTTAACACAATACACCAGGTAGACAGCAAACACCGATCCACATTGAAGCTTATCAGGCAGGCGTATATCCATCCTCTGAATACACGATGGGCTAAACCGACATTAGACGTGTCATAGACAAGTACTCTCACTGCTTTGCAAGATGAGATATCACAACTCAAAGACGTCACCGGTTGCGTTGCAAAATACACTATAGATGAGACCACTCCTAAATTTACTAGACAGTATCCTATACCTCATGCATATATGGAAAAATATCATGAGCTTATAAACAGTACATATAGGCTAGAATCATAGAACTTTCCCACAGTCAATGGAATTCTCCAGTCCATTTGGTCAAAAAGGCAGACGGCTCAGTTAGATTCACTTTAGACCTATGTAACATTAATGAACTAACTGAACAGTTAGACTATCCCATGCCACTCATAAATGACATCTTACACAGCTTGAACGGGAGTACCCTCTTCTCAGTATTGGACCTCAACTCGGGGTATTTTCAGATACCTTTGGATCCGTCAATAAGAAAATGTTATGCATTCCAAACCCCTTGGGATAAATTTCAACTAACAAGAATGCCCCAAGGAGGTCGAAATTCCTCCCAAATATTTCAGGAGTTCATGACGTCAATATTGCAGGAGAAGGTGGGCTGTGGTGTATTTGTCTTCCAGGATGATGTTTTGATTTATTCGCAGGATGTACAGGAGCATTGCGAATTACTTAAGTGGGCGATGGAGCGCATTAACAATCATAATATCAAACTACGACGTGAAAGTGCCAATTTGGATGCCAAGAGGTCCGATATCTTGGTCACATCATAACTCCGGAGGGTATCACACCGGATCCTAAGACGCGATTCAGCAAATGAAAGCCCCTTCTACGGTAAAGCAAATTCGCAGCTTTATAGGTGCAACAAACTTTTATCGCCAATTTATCCCTAACCTTTTGGAAATACTCATCTTACGGCGCTAACCAAAAAACACACAAAGGTTATTTGGACCGAGGAATGTCAGTTTGTCTTTATGCGGGTCAAACAAATTCTGACATCACCACCAGTTTTAGTGTCTGCGGATTATAAAAACAAATTTTAAATCCACACTGATGCTTCTAACTTTACAACTGAAGCGATATTGCAACAAATGGTACCACAGGGTCTTCGTCCATTGCATAATGTAGTGCCAAGTTACGCGGGTCACAGCTAAACTATATTGCAGTAGAGAAGGAAACGTTGGCCATTATAAAGGCCCTCCGATACTTTAGAAACATAGTGCTGGTTTGTCCAACATGCATTTTATCCGACCACAAACCCTTAACATTCCTCCGATCTATGAAAGGAAGAATTCCAACTGGAAGTAGCCCACATTCCAGGTAAACAGAACACGGTTGCAGATTTACTATCCAGGTTAGTTGCAGATTTACGGTCGTGGTTAATACAGCGGTCGTGTCGTCTTTCAATGACAAGGACTGGTTGGCACGACTCCGTGAGGCACAAGATAATGAACCCTGGATTTCACAAATCAAACGGAAACTTTGTAAGCAGAGCGGGGACGCTACTGACAAATCTCACCTTGATTACGAGCTTCAGGATGGCCTTGTATGTCATTTAAGACAAATCAAGAAAAGTCTGCATTAATCACGTATGTGTTGGTTCAGACATGAAACAAGCCATTCTACATGCGAATCACGACAACCAACTTATCGGCCACTGTGGTATCTAAAAAACTGTTTATCGCATACAACTAAGATACTACTAGCCTAGATTAGGGGACGATGTCAAAACATACAGTGTGGGGCAAAAGATGAGCATCGGTTTAGAAGGACTGCAGTGAAGAAAGTACTCAAGTTAGAGAATTAACGTTTATTTTTTTCAGCAAGATTGTTAATTACAATATCTTCACTCTCATGTCCAATAATGTATTTATTTACTCATGTCAATAATGTATTTGCTTCCTCATGTTCAAAAATGAGATGATACACCATTGTTGTGTTGCTAGGTTTTTTCTTACTTACTGTTCTAAAAGATGTTCTCAATGAGTGTCTTTGTATCAATGTCAGTTCTTTCAATGAATGTCAATGTCAGTTAATAATTTTTCATGTACTGTATCTCCTCATTTGAAGACTTTTCTTCTAATAAAGATATGTGTTTTATAAATTAAACACTGATGCATTCTGCAATATTTATTGGAAGCCTAACATGTTCGTATGCCGAATAGGGTTATGGGCCTGCAGAACAAATTTGTTTCCAAGTCTTTAGAAGAGGAGTGTCTATTGCAGAGAAGATCTGAAGTATAAGAAGTTTAAAAATAAAAAGTGATATTATTGGATTTAATTTTACTATTATTAAAAAGGTATGGAGCCCTCCATTGATAAACTGAATGCTAACAATTATCATACATGGATCAATGATGTGAAAGTTATTCTAATGGATAGAGGCTGTTGGGGATTTATAAATGAAAAAGAGGTGGAGCCTGATGCAACAGCAAGCTCTAAAGAAAAGAAGGAATATAATATGAGAAAAGATAGAGCTTACTCAACAATCTATTTAAGTTTAGACAAGGAATATAGAACATTGATTTCTGACACAGATGATGCTGCTGAAGCTTGGAGAAAACTGAAGGAACACTTCAAGCCAGACTCCCAAGCACGAATTATACAACTACTAGATTCTTTTTTTTAATTGTAGAATAGATCAAGGAGAAGATGTTGGTCTCTACGCCGCTTGTCTGAAAAAAATTATGAATGAGTTGAAAGAAGCAGGACACCCGCTGGAGGACTTATATCAGAGCTTTCAACTGATAAGGTATTTACCTTTAAATATGCAAGGGATTGTTCAAATTATATATCGATGGAAAGATGATCAATTTATGTTCGACAAAGTGCTTAAAGAGCTATTGGCAGAAGAAAGCAGGGTGAAGCAATGTGCTATTGACTTAGGAAAAGAAGACCATCATGCATACAAGATAAAAAGTACTATACAGAAAAAACGAGATGTTGCCAAAGCACCTAAGTTGATGAAAAATAAGTGTAAATTAGGACCATGTTATAAATGTCAGAAATTTGGTCATCTAGCTTCCCAATGTCATTTCAAGTCAGTAGATATAACTTTTGTGGAAAAGACATTTGATAAATCATTTTTAACTGAAGCCTTTATTAACCAGGAAAATTGTGTAAATGATAAAGAATCTTGGGTCTTTGACACTGCCACATCTACCCATTTTTGTAACAACCGTAAGTTGTTTAGTTCATATGAAGTAGTCAGTAACACAAATATGTCTCTGGCTATAGGTGAAATAACTAGTCCCATTGAAGGAGTGGGAACTATAGAATTCAATTTTGTAACTGATGGGGTAAGGCAAGATGTCAATTTGAATAATGTTATGTACAGCCCTAAGCTTAGGCAAAATTTAGTATCAGGTCCATGTCTAGATAAAGGAGGAGCCTAAATTTGTGGGTCACAATGGAAAAATTACTGTATACAGCAGGCGTGGACATAAATTATTTTATGCATTTAAGTTAAATGGTTTGTTTTATTGTAAACCTAATTTTTATAATGTAAATGAGACAATTAAAACACCTATAGGATTAACGACCTCACAAGAAGGCCTAGAAATATGGCATCGACGCTTTTGCCATATAAATAGCAAATATATAGTCAATACAAGTCAACAAGACTGTGTTAGAGGATTACCTAGTTTTAAGAACACACATTTGGATTGTGAATCTTGTAAGATTGCAAAGACCAGGCGTAGGTCATTTAAGTCAATTTCTAAAATTAAGTCAGATAAACCATTACAGCTTATCCATATGGATGTTTGTGGTCCTCTTCCTTGTGTTTCAAAAGGTGGATGTAGATATTTTCTAACTATTGTTGATGACTACTCTAGGAAAGTGACTGTATACCCTTTAAAGAAAAGGTCAGATGTTTTTACATGCTTTACTAGATATCAGACTCGAGCTGAAAGATTTTTAAATTTGAAAGTGATGAATATTAGAACGGACAAAGGAATGGAATTTATACATGATAGTTTTAGTAAATTTTTAGATGAACAGGGAATACATGCTGAAAGGACAAACACCTATACACCCGAATGCTATAAAAGCTATGCTCAATGATAGTGGACTAGATAATGAGTTCTGGGCAGAAGCTGTTTTGTGTTTTACTTATGTATGGAATCGTGTTTGCCACCAAGGACAAACCCAGAACCCTTTCCAGCTATATTCAGGAAAGAAACAGTCAGTCAATCATCTTAAAAGTTTCGGTTGCACAGCTTATGTAGGTGTTCCCAAACAATTACTTACTTACTTACTTTTCAAACCCGCTTATCCGTTAGGGTCGCGGGGGCAGCAGCCCTATGGAGGATCTCCAGCGATCGCAATCTTCCGCCATCAGGCGCATGTCCTCCCTGGTAATATCCAAGCGACTCAAACCCAGATTCTCCATGTAGTCTAGCCACCTGCTTCTAGGCCGACCCCTTGGTCTCTTACCCGCTGGCTTGGAAAATAACAACTGCCTAGGAAGACTAGTTTGCGGCATCCGTATCACGTGGCCATACCAGCGCAACTGAGATCTCTCAATGCGGATAAGTAGCAGCTCAACACCTAAAGATCCCCTTATTGTGCTGCTGTACACTCTATCTAGTAGGGTAACACCTGCCACACCTCTCAGAAATCTCATTTCGGCCGCTTGTACTCGTGATCGCACTCTTTCGGTCATTACCCAAGCCTCATGACCATAGGTGAGAATGGGGACAAAGATAGATTTGAGGACGGAGAGCTTGGCTTTGTTACCCAGCTCGCGTTTCGTTACCACGGATCGCCACAGTTCACGTCTGACACAGCTTGCTGCACCGATCCGAGCATCCAATTCTTTCTCCTGCCGTCCATCACTCGTGAATGCAATCCTGAGATACTTGAATTTCTCCACCTGTCTCAATGAGGCTCCCCTAACATGGAGAGCGCACTGAGCAGGCTGTCTTGAAAGGACCAGAACCTCCATTTTAGCCACACTGATCTTCATCCCAGCTTCTTCACATTTGGCTGCAAACCGGTCTAGAAGCTGCCCTACACATTTGGCTACACGCTCATCGCCTCGGCTGCCCCTGTCTATCCAGTCCATAAAGATAATGAACAAGAGGGGCGACAGTACGCACCCTTGGCGGAGTCCAACACCCACGGTGAACGGTCTTGACTTAATGCCATTTATCCGGACACACATCTCAGAGCTTCCGTACAGAGACATGACAGCAACCAGTAATTGCCCATCCACTCCATACTCTTGCAACACTTGCCAGAGCTTCTCCCGAGGAACCCTGTCATATGCTTTTTCGAGGTCCACAAAGCAAGCGTAGACATCTTTCGCATACTCCCAGGATTTCTCAAAGATTTGCCTTAGAGCAAAGATGTGATCCGTTGTGCTTCGGCCAGGTCGGAAACCACACTGCTCCCCCGACAGTTTGGAGTCGACTATTTCCTGACTTCTCTTCTCCAGACACTTAGCGTACACTTTCCCAGGAATGCTGAGCAAAGAGATGCCTTGATAGTTGTTGCAATCTCTCTGATCTCCCTTTTTGAAGATAGGGATCACAATTCCTGTCTGCAATTGCTTAGGGGCCTGTCCAGATATCCAAGCAACCTGACACACCCGAGTCAGCCACAGGATACCATCCTGATTTAAGGCCTTTAACATCTCGGACCGGATTTCATCATCACCTGCAGGTTTGCCAGTCTTCAGGGACTTAATTGCCCATCTGACTTCTGTTTCAGTGATACTACCGTGACTATTCTCCGCTCCAAGGTGCACCTCGTATGCCTCAGTTGTTGTTGTCACCGGATTAAGAAGAGATGCAAAGTATTCCTTCCACCTATCTAATACGCTCTCCTCCGTTTTCAGAAGCCTCCCATCTGAACTCTTAATAGTTTGTGATGAAAGAGACTTCTTTCCACGGAGGCGGCGCACGGTCTGCCAGAACACCTTGTTTGCCGAACCGAAGTCAGCCTCCAATTTCTCCCCGAACTTCTCCCAGGCCTTGGCTTTAGCTGTTGATACTGTCTTTGCTGCTGCTTTTCGCACCTCAGTGTACCGCACTCGACTCGAAGTTGACTTATTTGCAAGCCATAGCAAATAGGCCTCCTTCTTTGCCTTGACAGCTTCTTGGACTTCACCATTCCACCACGCAGTCCTTTTCTCACCGCCATGCGCCACACTCAGCTGCTTACGACCACAGCACAATGCAGCCGAAGTAATCAAAGCAGTTTTTAACAACTGCCACTCCTCTTCAACAGTACCACGATCACTGGGTAGTTCTTTGAAACTTGAAGATATGCTATCTGCAAAGGTCTTCTTCACGGCTCTATCCTCCAATGCCTCCCATTTGATGCGCCAAGTTTGTCTGAACCTAGTATTTCGCTTGGTTGGCATGGATTCAGAGAACCGCAAAGTGCAGACAAGGTGGTGATCAGTTGATAGTTCTGCCCCTCTTCTCACACGAGTATTCAACACGAGTATCCCAAACAATTAAGGAACAAATTGCAAATGAGAACGGAAAAGGGAATAATGATAGGATATGCAATGAAAACGAAAGGGTATCGAATATGGATGCCGAATCAAAAGGCTGTTAAAGAAACCATAAATGTTACATTCGATGAGAATGAAGGTAGCAAGGAAGCTATACTGGGCCCTATTAGAAATGATAAATTGGAAAAATATGTTCCTCAAGTTTCAGAAGAATCGGAAACTGATGATGATGATGATGAACAATTACAAAACATGAAATGGAATCTCTTCCATTTTACAGTTTTAAATGGATTAGAACTGCTGTTTCTAGACCTGATGGTTCTAAAACAGATATATATTATGACATTGAGGGTACCAATACAAGATTAAGATCGTATAATGTTGCACAAAAATATTGCTCTTCACATGGTATAGATTATAAACGTGAATATTTTAATTTTAGTGGTAAAAATTATTATACTGGTCCTGTAAATGAAAATGTTAATTTATATAACAGTGATAATAATGCAAATGTTGATTTAGAAGCATGCCATGTAGAAGTTGTTATTCCAAAAAATTATACGGAAGCAATTACATCATCCTCAAAAAATGAATGGCAAAAGGCCATGGAAGAAGAGATCGACACAATGTTAGATAGGAATGTACGGGAGCTTGTAGAAAAACCACCCAATATTAAGATATTAGGAAATAGATGGGTGTATACTGTAAAAAAGAATGAACAAAATGAAATTATTAGGTATAAGGCACGTCTAGTAGCCAAGGCTATAAACAAAAAAAGGGTGAAACGTATGAGGAAGTATTTAGTCCTGTTGTAAATTATTCAGTGATTAGATTGTTTTTTACTATATTAGTATGTTTAATAAGATGGATCAATTGTCAACTTGATGTCAAATGTGCATATTGTCAACTTGATGTCAAATGTGCAAACTTAAAAGAAAAAATTTATATACAGGGTGTAAATTTTAAGTTGACAAAGCAGAATAACTCGAAAAATAAGCTTCACACGAAAAAATGCGTAGAATCCAAAGTTGATTATTTTCGAGGGGGCATCTGCTGGTGCTAAAATTAGCCCACCCCCCCCCGGCCCCTGGGGGTGGGGCGGGGGGCAACTTTAAAATTTCAAATGGGAACCCCTATTTTTTATTGCAGATTCAGGTCCTACATAAAAAACTACGTACATTTTGTCTGAAACATTTTTTTTATTTTTGGTAGATGGCGCTGTAATTCAAGAAAATCCATTTTCTCATTTTTGCGTGGAAATAACTAATTTATTATTCATTTCGATTCCTACATTGTTTTAACTACAATGTAATTTGAAGACATTTCGTCAACAAACAAATAACGTAAACATTGGCATTTTTTTCAGAATGTTTACATTTTAAATTCTGATCTTTAGAAGAAAAGATTGTAATTTTTCAACTGTTTTTGTGAGTGTACAACGCCGTATTGCTTTTGAATTTACATTATGAATTATCTTTCTGTGGAAGAAAAAATTGAGATGGTGTACATTTATGGAGAAAGTGGGAGAAATTTTGATAATGCAGTCGCGCTTTATGCTCAGCGTTTTCCTGGCCAAACGCGATCACGGTCTTCTTTTGTTCGAGTTATTAAACAATTTACTGCGGAAGGTAGTGTGAACCAGAAAAAAAGAACCCGTGCAGCTACTGTTTGTGGAGAAAACAATCAAGTGTCAGTCCTAGCTGCTGTGGCTCATAATCCACATGCGAGCACAAGAGAAATATCAAGGCAATCAGGAATTTCACATATGAGTGTTTGGAAAATGCTGAAGCTCCACAAATTTCATCCATATCATGTATCTATGCATCAGGAACTACATGGCAATGACCACCAAAACCGTCTAACGTTTTGTCACTGGGCACTTCAGCAGATGCAAACAAACCAACATTTTTTTGCACGAGTTCTTTTCTCCGATGAGTCAACATTCACAAACCACGGGGAAGTTAATCGACATAACATGCATTACTGGAGTGAACAGAACCCACACTGGATTCGAGAAGTCAACCATCAGCGACCTTGGTCAATTAATGTTTGGTGTGGGATAATTGGCGATAAACTTATCGGTCCATATTTTATAGACGGTAATTTGAATGGCAACAAATATCGTAACCTACTTGAAAATGAACTACCAGATCTACTTGCAGACCTGAGTATTGAACTTCGACAACACATGTGGTTTCAACATGATGGTTGTCCAGCGCATTATTCATTAGTAGCGCGCGAAGTACTACATCGACTTTACCATGGTCGCTGGATCGGCAGGGAAGGTCCTGTGAATTGGCCAGCCAGATCGCCTGACCTTACATCGCCAGATTTTTTCTTATGGGGTTACCTCAAAGATATCGTTTATAAGGAAACGCCAACCACTCGCGAAAACATGATTCAAAGAATAAGAGATGCTTGCGCTGCAATTACACCAGACATGTTATCAAGATGTGTTCAGGAATTTACAAAACGAGTCAATAAATGCATCGAAGTTGGAGGTCATCAATTTGAACATTTAATTTCATAAAACGGCGAGATGCAAGGGATTTAAGGACAACAAGCAGGCCGAAAGTGAGAGGCGAGGGGACTCACTGGAAATACAAGCACCCCGAAATTCATTTACTTGCAAGTATTTGCAAATAAGAAAAAATAAAACGAAAACAATCGGTCCTTTTAAGGACCACCAAATCTTAAACGGGAATAACTTCATCTTTACACAGTCTTTTACTTTTTTACTCTGTTAGTTAATGAGTTCACTCGTTAGTACGTAGGATGTTCGGTTAGTTAGTTAGCTAATCAGTTGATTTGTTTGATAATTATAAAGTTGTGTGGCCTCATGACCACGAAACAAAACAAAATTATCCTAATCCGCGGCAAAAAATAATAAAATAATAACTTTGCGGCAAAATTTACGAAGTAAATAAGTATTTTTTATTTCTCCGTAACCATTTCCACGCAAAAATGAGAAAATGGATTTTCTTGAATTACAGCGCCATCTACCAAAAATAAAAAAAAATGTTTCAGACAAAATGTACGTAGTTTTTTATGTAGGACCTGAATCTGCAATAAAAAATAGGGGTTCCCATTTGAAATTTTAAAGTTGCCCCCCGCCCCACCCCCAGGGGCCGGGGGGGGTGGGCTAATTTTAGCACCAGCAGATGCCCCCTCGAAAATAATCAACTTTGGATTATACGCATTTTTTCGTGTGAAGCTTATTTTTCGAGTTATTCTGCTTTGTCAACTTAAAATTTACACCCTGTATATCAACTACAAGGCTTTGTTAATTCTAATAATCCAAACTTTGTATGTATGTTAAACAAAGCAATTTATGGTCTACACCAAAGTGGTAGAGAGTGGTTTTTCGAAATCCACAAAGTATTAGAAAGTTTGAATTTTAAAAAATTAAAATGGTGCAATTGTGTTTATATTTTTGATAACAATATTGTTCTGTTATTGTATGTCGATGATATTGTAATCTTTGGTAAATCTGATGCACAAGTCTCAATGTTATTTCTCATAACAAGTCTCAATGTTATGTAGCAAATTTGATATCAAAGTAATGGGTAAAACAAGAAAATTGTTAAGTGTTGAATTTGAAGAATATAATGGTAAGCTATACATACACCAACAAGATTATATCAGGAAGATCTATAATATGTATGGGGGATTCAATATCCCTATTACCTCATTACCAATAGCTAAAGGAACTGTATTTACTAAATTAGATTGTCCCAAAAACGAAGATGAGATGAAAAGAATGGAAAGATTACCTTACAGAAGTCTCATTGGTTGCTTATCTTATATAGCGTGTCGTACAAGACCAGATATAAGTTATGCAGTAAATATATTATCACAATTTCAAGAAAATCCAGGTTATGTTCATTGGAGCAATTTATTAAAATTACTTGGCTATTTAAAGTGTACAGAAGATTTAAAGCTTGATCTCTCTAATATTAATAATTTAAACATAAATTGTTACAATGATTCAGATTTTGCTGCTAATATAGATGATAGGATATCTATGGGAGGCATTATTTTATTTGTTGATAAAGTACCCATTATTTGGAAAACTTTTAAACAAAACTGTGTAAGTCTGTCTACAACAGAGGCAGAATATGTTACTTTAACTGAGGCAGCAAAGGAACTTGTATGGTTTATACATATTTTAGATGAATGCAAATCTACTAAGATTTTTAACTTAGATTCTTTTTATAAACTGATGTGTGATAATCAAGCTGCAATTGATTTTTCAAATTCCTCTATAGAAAACAGTAGAACAAAACACATTGATGTTAGATATCATTTTTTAAGAAATCTTGTTTATGAGAAACTGTTTGACTTGAAATACGTGAAATGTAAAGATAATCGGGCTAATATTTTTACGAAAGCATTACCAAAAGAGAAATTTAATAAATTTGTCGGAAGTATTTTTGTAAAATAATTTTTATGGAAAAATTAGTATTTTTAAGATGTACTGTCGTGAACCTGAGAGGGGGGAGGCAATGTTAATTATAATATCTTCACTCTCATGTTCAATAATGTATTTGCTTTCTCATGTCCAATAATGTATTTATTTACTCATGTCCAATAATGTATTTGCTTCCTCATGTTCAACAATGAGATGATACACCATTGTTGTGTTGCTAAGTTTTTTCTTACTTACTGTTCTAAAAGATGTTCTGAATGAGTGTCTTTGTATCAATGTCAGTTCTTTCAGATCTTCTGTTTTCAATGAATGTCAATGTCAGTTAATAATTTTTCATGTACTGTATCTCCTCATTTGAAGACTTTTCTTCTAATAAAGATATGTGTTTTATAAATTAAACACTGATGCATTCTGCAATATTTATTGGAAGCCTAACATCTTTGTATGCCTAACAAAGATGGCAGCCATCAGAAGCTATGCAATGACAAAGGCGATTTCTGAAGCTTCTAACCGTGTTATGGCACATTTAAACGGGGATGGCGGTTATTTCCTCACTGATTCTGCGTTTCAGGTCTTCCAACGTGTGGGGACGATGTTGGAAAACTTTTTCCTTGAGGTAACCCCAAAGGAAGAAGTCGCAAATGCTTAAATCTGGTGAGCGCGCTGGCCACTCCACACATCACCCCTCAGAGAGACTAGTCGCGCGGGAAACATTTGCTTCAGTTTCACCATGGAAATTTGAGCTGTATGGGCTGTAGCCCCGTCCTGTTGGAACCACATGTCTCCCAGATCAACTTCCTCACTGAATGCTTCCAGTTTAGGTTCAAGAAATTCTTCCAACATCGAAACATAACGTTCAGCATTCACGGTTACAGTTTCTCCATCCTCCTCAAAAAAATAAAAGCCAATGACCCCAAACTGGGATACTGCACACCACACAGTCACCTTAGGGGAGTGAAGAGGTCTCTCGTGCATATGCCTTGGATTTTCGTTAACCCAATAACGAAAGTTCTGCTTATTAACATTTCCTGTCAGGTGGAAGTGGGCCTCGTCACTACTGAAAAAAGTTGACGTGTCAGGGATGTGGTCCAGCATTTCTTGGCATCGGTTTACACAGTTCTCGTTGTCATGGGCCGTCAGCTCTTGAACAATCATGATCTTGTATGGATGGAATGCCAAATCTTGATGCAGAATCCTCCGTAAAGATCGAGTTGACATGCCCAAAGCAAGTGCTTGTCTACAGGCAGAGCGCCGTGGTGACTGCTCAACAGCTACTCTCACCGCGTTCACGTTTTCCAAAGTTCTTACGGTACATGGTCTTCCAATTCTCCTTGGCGTTACTGTGGAACCCGTGGCTTGCAATGCACGAACCCAACGTCTGATTGCATTACCGTGCGGACCGCTTTCACCACGCGGAATGTGGAAGTGAATTCAGAAGGCCCTCTGTGTGGCGATAATGGCCATTTTGCAAAAAAGCGCTAACGGCAAACTCACGATGCTGTCCACTCCAAACCATCGTGCGATATGTAAACGGGATAATGCTACAAACTCCATGATACATATCCCAAACTCCTAGCGCCACCATACGCTGAAAACTGGCAAAGCGAAATCGATGCACTTCTATTGCCCCACCCTGTATACACAAAAATGCATTACGTGCCAGCAAGCCAAGCTAAAAAAGGACAAGGCACCATTTCAAGAGGGCATGAATGCCTCAGAGCCATTTGAGAAAATTGCGATGGACATAATTGGTCCGATTGAGAAATCTACGAGAGGGAACAAGTACATCCTCGTTATGGTGGACGTTTTCACACGTTTCCCTGAAGCTGTTCCATTGAGGGAACAAACGGCGAAGGCAGTCGCTAAAGCCTTTAATCTGCCAATTAATCACAAACCAACCATAGCATACAGGCCAACCTCAAATGGCCTCTGTGAGCGGGCCAACCAGACTATTATCGAACCAGAATCATCCATCAAATTGGGACGAACTACTACCGTAATTTCACGCGGATAGCCCGCGGGCTATCTGTGTTTTTTTTTATCTGAAAAATGGTTCTGCGGATTATCTGAGAGGCGAACTATCTGGGAACAAATTTTCCCAAATTACAATAAATTTATTTATTGTATAATGAACTGGACACTGTATATGCTGTGTAATTAATCTATATCACACAGTATTTTCGTTCTTAATTTCCTCAGAACAGTAGTTTGAAGCAGTTTGGAAGCAGAGACCATCAATATTGATGGTCTCTATTTGGCATCAATATGGTAGCGATCAATTAGATGTTGGGGGCGAGAAATTCAAATAAAAAGTGAATTAATTTATTCTATAATGAACTGGTCACTGTATATGCAATGTAATTAATGTATATTACACAGTACAGGGTTCGTACGGGTCATGAAAAACCTGGAAATTCCTGGAAAATCGGAAAAAAAAAAACAGGCCTGGAAAGTTTTAGAAAATCAATGGTTTCTGACTTAAGTTATGGAAAAGTTTTGATTTCTATTTCTTAACCTTGACACATCATTTATAATATTCTTTTACCAAAATATAAAATACTTCAAATACAAAGTTAATCGAATAATGGTGATTTGCTGAACTTCAGTGGTGATTTCCTCCTTCAGCTTCAGAATAAAGTTTAATAAAAACACAATTGAAATTTTATTTTTGATGTATTGTCATTCATTTTAGATTTTATCACTTTGTAAATAAAAGTTAACAGAAAAATAAGCTTGGAGCCAAAACAGCAGTAGTGCCATCAAGTTTCCTTTTGTCCGGGTGCATTTTGTCCTACGGCCGAAAGGCTACTTGGCTTCTTGTGTTATCGCCGTTGTGATCGATGATCGATTGGATTACCTAGTTTCTGTCTTCACCAACAAAGGGCGCTACCGTCGCTGTTGTCTCCACCAATCAGAATATTCGTCGCCCGTTGGTGCAGCATTGCAGTGGTGGCAGATATATAAGGGGGGCCCTTTTGCTTGGCAGTATGGTTTCCTTTCGAATCTCTACCAGTACTGATCTCTACACCACGACTTCTACGACTGCTCACGACTATCGACGACTTCCTCAGGAATCCGGCTACTAAGGTAGATTTGTCAGTACCCATTTCGTTATTTTCCTAGTAGTTGAAAAAACATCGATGTGCGATGTTAACATCGCCCAGCACTAATTTATTAATATTTATTTATATTAATACTCGTATACAGAATATTAAATTGCGACATCTCTTTTTCTACAGTATTGGTTTCAATTTCGCCATTACAAAACAGACGTAAGGATTTTCGACTGCTGAGGCAAATTGGTAAGTACCCATTTCGTATTTTTCTAGTTGGTGTTGCAGCTAGCATCCGATATTTATTAATTTTTATGCTTTTAAATTTGCTATAGATTTCCTATTTATGGCTCCATCGAAGACTCGAAGAAGCTTCCGGGCTGATGTTAAATTAAAAATTGTTGCTTACGCGAAAGTCCACGGCAATCGTGCTGCTGGACGCGAGTTCAACGTAGACGAGCGAAGTGTGCATTCCTGGCGCAAACAAGAAAACACTTTAAGAATGCTGCCTTCGACGAAAAGAGCACGATGTTATGGAAAGGTTAAGTACCCTGAACTAGAAGGAAATTTGAAGCAGTGGGTGGAAGGGCAGTTTCCACCATCATGATTCGGATGAAAGCGAAAGCCATGGCACAGGAACAAGGATGTGACCTTTTTATAGGTGGGCCCAGTTGGTGGTCGAAGTTTATGCGTAGGAATGGTTTGTCCGTGCGGAGAAGAACAACTGTTGGCCAAGCGTTGCCTGTTGATTGGGAAGAAAAGGTAGCAACATATAGAGAATACGTCACGAAAAAAATGGAAGAGCTGAATATAGGCCTCTCGAAAGTTTACAACATGGATGAAGTCCCTCTAACATTTGATTGCCCGATGAACGCGACTGTGAACGAAAAAGGTGAGAAATCTATAAATATTACGACCGCAGGAGCAGAAAAGGTTTATTTTACGATAGTGCTTTGTTGTTCCGCAACTGGGGAAAAATTAAGGCCAATGGTAATTTTTAAACGCAAGACGATTCCCCGTGAAACCTTTTCAAAGAATGTTTACGTTCATTGCAATGAAAAGGGGTGGATGAACTTGAGTGTTATGGATTTGTGGACTGAAAATTGTTGGCGCAGGAGATCTGGCGCCTTTTTTAATCCGAAAACGTTACTAATCATGGATTCAATGCGTGCACATTTGAAAGATGCCGTTAAGAGTCGCTTCAGAAAACTTTCTACAGAACTAGCAGTGATTCCTGGAGGACTTATGAAAATCCTTCAGCCCTTAGATGTAGGAGTTAACCGGAGTTTGAAGAATATCGTACGGCAGAAATGGGAACAATGGATGAGTACCGGGATTCATGCGTTCACGGAGACAGGAAGAATGCGCCGTGCATCATATGCTGAAGTAGTCAATTGGATTGATTATGCATGGAACGCGGTATCAGTGGGATGCATTTCATCATGCTTTCAAAAGTGTCTGCATGCAGAAGACGTCAGTGAAGGTGACGAAGATATTTGCATGTCTGAAAGTGATGATGATGATGATGATGAAAATTTACCTGAAAGTCAAGATATTCACCTGACTGAAGATATGTTAAATCTATTTTGCTCTGACACGGACGATGAGTCATTCGAAGGCTTTGAATGAATTTTTACATGTATTTTTTTTATTGTAATGAAAATAAATTGATTGTTTAAATACTAAAAACCTTTTTGGAGATATTTCTTTAATAATCTTGGATTGGGAATTCTTGGCTATTTAAACATTCTGTTTGAAATGAGCCACTTTTTACACGGGCTTGAACTCTCAGATATTCCGCGGGCTTTCTGAGAAGCGGGTTTTCTGAGAACATTTTTACAGGAATGGTGTTTTTTTTTATCCTGCGGATTATCTGGGAGGCGGGCTATCCGCGTGAAATTACAGTACCCTGCACCCTTTTCTTGGTAAGGAATACAGTCAATGATAAACATAGGTGACTCGCCTTCATTTCTAGTTTATGGATTCGACCCCATCACACCAGATTCCTGGTCATCAACCATCATAGACGCCCATAGTAACACGACCGAATACAGTTCTGAATTAGTCGACTAAGTTGTATAGCAGGAAGCACAACAAATCAGCAGAGACCAAACAGGATGAAAGCATACCAAACGTAATCAGGGCCAACAAGCTCCTACTGAATTTAGCCCTGGGCAGCTAACTTGGCTACTCCTGGGTACCGTTAACTGGGCCCGTTCAGAATTCTCCGATGACTGAACCATGTTAATTATGATATATGTCCAATCTCTGAAAAGAAGGTACAAATGGTACATGTTGACAGATTAAAACTCTGCACGGATTACTCGAACCGCCCACGAAAAAAAGAAAATACATCAAGTTAAACAAGACACCCCCCAATCCACCACCGATTCGGATGACACTGATAATGAATCTGATTGTGGAGGCCATATTCCTACACGTCATATACAACATTCTCCAGATATGGCTGATAGCGAACCCAGGCCCCATTATTCATTACGGAATAGACCGCGCATTAATTACCGACATGTTCATCTTGGAAGGTAGCTATGCTCTAGTCTATTTTCATGAACTCACTTCAACTAATTTGAGTAACTCATTAGAGTAGATGGGGGGGGCAGTGTGGCATATATGATGTACCACACGAATCCAAATCATATTTCTAGTATTTGATTCTTTTATTAATTATCTTTCCAGAGGAATTTAGTTTATTTACATATTTGTTTATGATGATTCGCCCTCAAATAATTTAATTATTTCTATTTGATATTGAGATTTCCAATTTGTGAATTATTTATAAAACCAAATGGTATTTAAACTTTATTTAATCTTAGCCTTAGGCCTTCCTTTCGCCGCTCTTGCCCGCCAAGGCATTAAGCGTCGGTTAGATCGTGTGCAAAAGTAAACGAAACTTTCAACGAGCCAGTTGCTAGGCAACAGAAGAAAAGCAGAAGTATTATTTGCCACGGTCAAAAGAAACAAAAGTTTCTCTTGAATCAAATTAACCGATGCCTTGGTCGATGGAGGGCAACGATTGGTCGGCTGGGGTTTCCCACGCAGCGATCAAGTCTTATAAAAGGAGATTCAGAAAAACGAACACTCTCTCTCGCACTCACTCTTAACTCTTACTCTTGAGCATTCTTACACGATTGCTCATGATACGTTTGCTCTCCTGTTAATGGCACGCACACCTTCAATGGGAATCCTCTTCTCTCGGGGATTCTTATCACGATAAATTCATGCTTAGTGTAAAAGAAATGAATCAAATCTCATCAAATGATATGAACGTTTCCGATAAAAAAATGCACGAGCGTGACAACAAATCGAGTGGAATTTCCAAACAACTGAACTTTGAAATTCCTACAAAGGAGAACAAAGACAATTACTGAATGAACAAGGCAGCGAGTGCACATTGTGGGCAGCCGAATCATCGTAATGTGAGACGCTGACGACGAACATCAAAGATCCATGCGGTAACGGCGAGACAGGCCACGGGGTGGAACGAGAGTCACACCGTGCTTCACCGATCGACTCTCGGCAACGGTGCAACAGGCACGGCAGCGAATGGCTGGAAGAGCAACGAGGTGGGAAGCCACAACATCAGCATGAGATTTCATTGAACAACATCGTACTGTGTGTGTGTCAATGTATGTCTTCGATCAACAATGTGAACGTTCAATGAAAGAGAAAACACAAATAAGTAATTCAGGTGCCATTCTTTATGACTAACATTTGTTCTGAATTCGAACACTTTTAAGAGAGACTATAGACCTTAAGTAGCAATGTTTTTGCACGTTATTTATCAGAGCAGGGAAAACTTGCGGCGCAGTTTAATGAAAATAATGAAATACTGTTTTGCTGAATTTGTATTTTCTTTCCAATTTAAAATTACATTTTAGAATAATTTAATCTAACTAACCCACTAATGAATATTTTTGTCTTAATAAAGAATTTTAATTAGCCATTTTAAATAAATGCCTTTCATTGACCAAATATTTGCATATCATCATTAGTATCTTAAGATTTTAATTGATGAGGGAGAATCATCAGGAGGAAGTTATCATAAAATTAATCTATAGTATTAAGGGAAGGAAGTTCTATTAAAAGTTATTGCGGGCATAACTGAATTAAATAAATTCTGTATTAGATTAAAGTGAAGTATTAAGAGATGGGAATATTATAACCTTAATAGGTGGGATCACTCTTCACGGGAGGACTTACTGATCTAGTGATAGGTAATTCAATTGTTTGCACAATCCAGATCAATAAGGTGAAAAACACTATACGACAGGTAAGTCAATAGTCAATCTAACAATTGATGGGAATTAATGATGGCAATTAATTAATATTTGGGATAATATTCCTAGTATTAAGGAAGCTTGTTGGGTGATGATTTACTAATATAAATACATCACACAGAATAAGAGTAAGCACCATCACAATTTCTTAAGTTTTGAAGCTAATTCTTTATAAATGAATCATTTTTCTGAGACTTTTTAATGACTCCTGTTACGTATTAGAGTTTATTTTTACAATCCCCGGGCACTCCCTGACACTGGGCTGAGATAAGTAGCCTGCCATCATATTATTTTCACCAGCAATATGGCCTATGATGAGGTTATATTCTTGGACCTCAAGTGACCAAAGAAGAAGTCTTGATTCACCTGAGCCAGATTAGATAGAAAGGATAAAGGCTTATGGTCTGAAAGTAAGTCTATGGGGAAGTCAAGAACCATGGGACCAAATTGGCATAATGCTAGAACTATGGCTAATAGTTCTTTCTCGACGGTGCTATAATTCTTTTGGGCTCCTTGAAGCCTGGTGCTAAAAGAAGCTATAGGCTTCATGTCCCCTTCTGCCTCTTGTTGCAGTACTGCCCCCACAGCTTCATCAGAAGCATCCGTGTGTAAGAAAAATTCATCTGTTGGTGGCGTGCCAAACTATTTCATTTCACAGCAAGTCACAGAGCTGGTGATTACGAAGACAGGTGGCCTCAACAAAAACACACAAGTTGCAAGCAACTTGAAAGAGACGAATGTCACAGTTTGTTACCAAAAATTCTTAACCAGTTACAAAAAATATTACACCAATAAAAGAATCAAGTGTAGGAAATTTACCTAGGAGTACGTAACCTTAGTATGTAACCTAGGAGTTCTGCAAGGATCTATACTATCTCCGCTACTTTTCAGCCTTTTTATAAATGACCTTCCACATGCTCTTTCACCCTCTTTTGCTATCTTTTATGCTGATGTTACTCTCTCTTATGCTGGTTGGTTTATTAGAAATTTGGCATTGACTACTAAGGTCATATTGCGCCTTTTACACAAGTTATATCTGTACGCAGCCTGGGACAAACACAAACATCCATGCCCATGGCGGGATTCGAACCCACGACCAGGCGAAATCGGGAACTAGAAAGCCTACGCCCTAGCCCTCTTGGCCACCTGGCCGGCCTCTCTCTTATGCAGATAGTTCAACTGTGAATCAATCAAACTTCTATCAATCAATCCCCGATTATCTTAAGTAATTGGAAACAATTAACCCAATTATCTGTTAACCTTAATAAAAATAGATACATGATCTTTGCACAACGGAATAAACAATCTTTACCTCGTGACTTATCTATCTACTACAATTCTCACCCTCTATCCTTTACTAAAGCTTTTAAATTCTTAGGATTGCATAAATCCCCGGATTTATCATGGAACAATCATATAAAGGAATTATAAGACTCTAAGTAAACAACTTGGCATAATCTCGCAGCACCACTACCCTCCATCTAGAATATTGTTGCTATTGTGACATATAAAATATGTACACACAGTTATGGCTTAAAGTAAACCATATCTGTCTGTCATTTATTAAAAAAATAATTTGTATAAGCTAAATCTTAAATAAACAGGAGGGGGAGGGGGAAATCACAATTATCTTCTTTTCAGCAACCTAATAGAACAACAGATACAGAAAATGTTTATATTATGTGAAATTAATGAAAATTAGTTTATTGTAGTTCAGCAGTTTTAGAAACTAAGATAATAATTATAATGTTTTATGTATTTTGTTATTTAATATGTATGAGATGACAAAAGTAAATTCATATTATTAAGCCTTTTTAGACATGTCCTCTAAGTATTAACCACGAGTCTGACTCGTTCTGAAGTTTCAGTTTCCACTGCCGTTTTATTTTCCTATTTTAACAAGAGATGGCGATTGTTTACCATTCTGTATATCTCTCTCTTTCATATACACTTTATAGTTTTTAAAAATCTTTAATAGGTGGCACAAAAATCGAAAAGAATTTAATGCTTGTCATTCGAACTACGCCATGTGCAATCGGTAGCAAGTGTCTTCGTCTGAGATTGAAAGATATTTATGCGAAAGTAATGATTCAGAAACGGATTAGGATCAAATCCCCGACCTTTAGATGTGTTTTCTGTAATTTTACCAGATACATTTTGGGAAATGATTTCTTCCGAAACTAATAAATACGCCAAACAATGTTTCGATAGCCAACCGTATAAACAGAAAACATATGACGTTTATATAAACGTTATCATACTTATTCTGACTACTAAAAATGTAAACTATAATGTCTAATTAATATCCTGTAAAAATTTCATACAAATATCTTAATAAATAGTGTTTTTTTTCATGTTGTTTAATGCACTGTCTATCGAAGAATTTTTGCTCCATTTAAATAGAAACTTCAGACCCTGCTAACTCAAGATTATATCAGAGCGCAAGGGGTTAACGGCATCCGGGAACACTCCTTATCTGATAAAAGAAAAGGAGGGGGGGGGTGATTAAAATAATAAATCGAAGACTAGAAACTCGGAAAAGGGGGAATAATAGTATAAGGGGAGAGATAAAAGAAAAACCGCAAAAACAAAGCTTATAGGAAATAAAGAAAGGACAAGGAGCTATCCCAGAGTGCCATGGTATGAAAGGAGAGAAAATTTAAAAAAAGATATATCGGTGTGTATTGCGACCAGCAATCAGAAAGGACAGTAGGAGTCTGATAAGTGTGAATGTAGTGAAAGGCGGTGGAGAGTGTTGAGAACGATGCATAGCCAATGCTAGCAGGCAGACGGACGTGAACGACAGCGACGTAAGACAGTCTGGGTCAATCTACGTGGCCGACGATCGACTAGCGAATAGGTGCCTCTCAGCGGGTTAGAGCGGGAATAAAGAGTCTTGCGGGTGTTTTAGCAAGGCGGCTTTATAACTCTAAGCTGAGGATGGTATCGGCGAAATCGACAATCAAGGAATTCATCGGGACACCACGTGGATCGGCGCAGTGACAACCGACAAGGAACTGTGTGTAGCGGTCGTCTACAGGCAACAGGTGATAGCAAAGTTCCGCCGAACCAACGGTGGCAGCTGCATTCTACGGAAAAGATAAGTACTGAACTTTTATAGTTGGGCTCTGCACGGTGTGCATAATTCAAGTGTCAAAGCTAACATATAATTTGTTTAACAAGCAGAACTAGTAATTAGTTGTAAGACTTTATTCAGTTACAAGAAAGGCGAAAAGTTAATTAGAAAAAACGATTCGAAGAGGAAATTCTTAATCTAGAGCACATGTCTAACGTAATTTGGTTACATTTTCACAAGAAATATCATGCTTAAGTGAATAGATTAAATTAGAATTATAAGAAAAGTCATGGTGACAATTTAATTTATAAACAGAGATAGTTTTAGATCATATTGCATAACCCTCAATTGGAAATACATTACCTTATCTGATTTGCAATTCGTAGTAATCTATATTGTAATTATTGATATATCTTTATTCCGTTTCATTAAACAATCAGCTTATATTATATTAACAGTGTATTATCTTGTGTTTTATCCTGGTTGCTAGATAAATGGGTAACTTACTTAAGAGGGAGAAGTTCATGGTCATTTAGAATTAAATATTAGGTTTTGTTAAATATATTCTGCTATATGATTTTCACTATACGATCATTATTTGGCCGAATAAGAGAAGACTGATGCCCTGAATTTATTGCTTAGAGGAAGAACAGAAGGGTGGGTTAAATTACTTTGAATGACAGTTTAAAAGGGGGAGGTGTCACAGAAAGGTAAGTTGGGGTTGGTATTACTTTAGCTGTAAGTAAAACTTTGAGACATTTTAGTTCTTAATATAGTTAATTAAAGGATCAAAGGGATTTGATTAGAAGTAGGACCCCAACATAAACCATCACACTATTGTACAGTACACTGATTCAACTATCTGTTATGGAATATAATTCTGGGCTCTACTTCTAAATTTCACTTAACAAAAATCCTACGCATCCAAAAAAGGTTTCTTAGGATTCTACTGAAACTCCCAATACGATCTCACGTATCGCCCTACTTTGGATGCTGTAAAATATTACCTATTTTTCAAATATATATCCAACAATTACTAACATTTACATTTAAAATTATTAATGGTCATTTAATCGTTTCTAAACTCCCAACAATACATCATCAGCAAGATTTTCACACTTACTCCACCCAATTTGCTTCCTCAATAAGACGCCCATTAGTCCGTCAAAATTATCAAAACAACTGTGTTTCTGTTGCTGGTATAAATTGGTGGGCCCACGTGCCTGAACATCTGCAGCAAGCTCCAAACCCTACTTCTTTTAAAAGAAATTTAAAGCCCTTTCTTAATACATTGAGCCACTCATCTTCTCTCTAATCCCAACCTTAATTAACTTTATTTTTTGCCAATTTATTACAATTGAGATTAATATATAATATATAAAGTGATAATTTTTGATGATATTAAATTTATCTAATTGATGATTTGCAACTTTATATATTCATTAATTAAACAATCCTGCACTTCTAACAACTGACACTAATCCCTATTTATTACGTAGTTTTAAATTTATTTATTATGTATATATGTTTTCTTTTTAAATTTCACTCTGTATTTATTGTACTACTTCACTTTTGTAATTTGTATCATGGAGCCCCCTAAGACCTAACTTGTCGGTTTATTACCATACTGGTCTTAGACGAGCTCCGATGAATTATACCTAACTAATAAATAAATAAATAAATGATCCACCAAATAACCATGCATGTTGAATTCAAAGTTGAAACAAGGAAATAATTTTTTTTAATCCTTTAGGTGACTTTCCTGTGGACAAAAAGTTAGCACCATTTCAGAATAAATAAATAATACCGTATTTATTCTGCTATAATGCGCATCCAGGGTTCGTGCGCCTTCACCAAAAATAAAATTAATGACTTTTTCATGACTTTTTAAGAAGAAATTTTATTTTTTTCATGACCCAAAAAGAATATTACAATTACATATTTTGCTTAAATTTTAATTTATTTTCAATTTCACTTAATTCATCTTTTTTTTCTTTTAAAGATTTTCTAAAGCTATTTGATTGTGCAATGAGCGTCAAGTTAGATTTTTTTTTCTGCCTCCAATGCCAATTCATCAGCAGCCTTTGATAATGAAATTATGTCATTTTCCAATACAATTTTTCTTTTTTTTAATTTTTCAAATTCAGCCTTCTCATCCGATTTCCTTTTATTACCATCGTTTTCATTCTTTTTTTTCCTGTAATGCATTGAAATATTTTTGGCGAGCACCTTGCACTACTGAGATAATCAAACCTTTTGTAATTGGTACTTGCAAAATACCACCACAATAATTAATAAATTAATGAAAGAAGGTCATAAATCCTTCTTTGGGCGATTAATGAAGTTTCCTTCATATAACCTGTCATCAACTCTTTATTAATTGAAAATCCTCTTTCTATAGATGCTTGTCCATGAGATAATGTCAAAATGATTTTAGTAATAATCCATAAATAATTAAATTCATCAGCATTCATATATTTTGCAAAAAAAGTATCTAATCTGCCGTTTTCATCATCTTGCTTATAATCTAAAAAACTTCCTCTGTTAGTTGTCACTATTTCTTCCAGAAATATAAAATACTGTCTGATGAAATAATCACATTCACTTTGCTTAATAATAGGGGAATCAGCCAGTATAACAATAATTTTTTAAAAATATTCACGACAGATTTCACTGTTGGATGCCATAACAATTGGGTTTAAACAAACAGCATTTCTAACAAGAGCAAAATTAAGAGGAGATTTTTCAATCATTTTCTTAACTATTTTCATCAAAATTTTTGAACAATCTTTTTTAAATGTAATTTCTGCCTTTGCTGAAATTTTTTCACTCTTAACTAATTCCTGAATATGTTTGTTTGCTACAAATCCAATATCAGTTTGTTTATAAGGTAAAATAACATCAAGATTATTAATATCAATTTTAATAAGCTTAAAAATTGTATTAGCTTCTACCAACACATCTGGCTTAACAAACCTCCTCATTAAATTTCGTAATAACACTTCTAAATCTGTAGCTAAGACTGGTAACATAGGTTTGTCTGGTTGATATTTCTCTAAGAAATATTTAAAATCTTCAGCCACACTTAAATAAAATTGTAACTTTGATGTTAAAGTTTGATCTTTGCAGGCCAATTTAATTATTTCATAAGAATTAGACTTTGGCACAGTGTACTTTTTTGGTAATTTCTCTATCGTTTCTACATATTTTTTAACATTTGGAATTACATTAATTACACGTTGTACAACAGGTGCATTTTCAATCCAACGTGTCGGACAAAATTTCAATGGATAAAGTGTGCTCTTGGTAATTCTTTCAAAATCCTCTCATCTTGCTGGTGTATCCTTAAATAATGTATGTAATGCTTTAAATAGGGAATCCAAATCCCAATTAACACTAAACCAGCCGTGTTTAAATGCCCCATGCATGATATGCAAACCACAACTTCCAATATTAAGAGGCTTACTATCTATTTCTTCATCAGAACTCAAATATTTAAGTAAGTCATTAAAAAAGGCCCAATTGACATTTGGACCATCCATTTGAATCAACATCTTCAAATTCAAACTCTTAGTTAATTCTTTAAAATTGGTCAATAAATCAGCTGCCGTAGAATGACCTAGAAAAGCTGAATCAAAAAAATGACTACGAACAATTTGTGACTTTTCACAAAAAATCTCACATGTAAATCAAGCTGCTTAGATTGAGTCTTAAGATTGAGGGATTCATCAAATAGGATAACAAAATGATTGGCTGATTTAACATCATCTTTAAGCAAGGAATGTATGTGAGGAGCTATTCCAAAACAAGCAATGTTTTTTCAGCTGGCGATGCTGTTCTGCCAACCGCAGTAATGGCGTCCATAGTAGTGAGATTAGTTCCACTTTTCGTCCCCCAAAGATGACGGCCACATAAGCGATCTACTCGTTGGTTTTCAAACCAAGGCTTTTTCTATATCATGAAAATGCCTTGGTTCAAACCACTGTGTAAGATTAGACATATCTATAACCATGCCTAATCTTACACTGTGGTTTAAACCATGCGGTGTACAAAATGGCGAGAGGAAGCGGGAAACACTACAAACCGATATCGGTTACAGAAAACTGCTAATTTCATCCTAATTAAATAGAAATTTCATATATCTTTATATTAAATAAGTAAATAATATTTAAAAAATTATTAAATATCTTTTCTAATAATAAAACAAAATTTCAATGCATATATGCAGATGAAAATAAAAATATAATTTCCGGAACTGGCAAAAATGCAAATAATGCAGAGGACCGAAAACAAATTTTTATAAGGAAAAAGGATGTGGATAAATTAATACTAATGCAAGAAATAAAACACTCTTTAACCACAACGAGTAAAAAGAAAAAATACGACCTGTAAGTACTTTTCGAGAACAAAGCTCTCATCTTCAGCAGGATCTTCAGCAGGACTTATACAACTTAGTTGGTTGTATAGAAGGGGGTATCAAATATTTACCGGGTACTAGTAAGAATTCCATCCGAGATCAATGTTGTCAAATTCTTTCAAATAATGTTAGAAACTACATTACACCCGATAGTGATAAACGGTTTTCCAAAATCATTAAATCCCTGAAATCCAAAAATTGTCTCTACCTTAAAAGCGATAAGGGCAATAGCACAGTTATCCTGGAGAAAGATGAGTATTTCAGAAGGGTAGACCAAATTATCGATGAAGGCTCTTTCAAAGTATTAAAGAAAAACCCATTACCAAAAATGGAAGTTAAGAATATAGTCAACACTATCCCAAAGAATTTAGTTAAGTCCTTTACTATTAGTAACCCGACTCTGCCCAAGTTATATGCCCTTCCCAAGGTCCATAAGCCAGGCCAGAAGATGAGACCCATTGTTTCCAACATTAATTCTCCTCTTTACCCCATGTCGAAATTTTTGGCTAATTTCCTTAAAACCCTAAAAGTTGCTGAATTCGATAGCTCAATTAAAAATGGGATTGAGCTCGCTAATAGACTTAAAAATAGAGAGATCAAACCAAATGAGATTCTAGTGTCATTTGACGTAGTATCTCTATTCCCCAGTGTCCCTATTCCCGAGACACTCTGTTTCCTGAAAGAAGTGCTAGTTAATAATAAAGTCCCTCAAAACCAGATCGACGAAGTTTTACGTTTGACTAGACTATGCGTCAATAATAATATTTTTGTGTACAAAGGCACGATCTATAAAATGAATAACGGAACCCCGATGGGTTCTTGCCTTAGTCCAATTCTCGCAGAGATTTTTCTAAAATCATTTGAAAATCTATTAAAAAATTCAGGGTTTTACTTCCCAGAAGTGTGGCACCGTTATGTCGATGACGTTTTCGCCATCTTTGATTTAAATTTATGCGATATTGACCAATTTGTTATACATTTAAATAAGTTTTTTCCCAGTATCAAATTCACATATGAGAAGGAAGTAGATGGGAAAATGCCCTTTTTGGATATCATGGTTGTTAGGAAGTCTAACTCCTTGACATTTGAGGTGTACCGCAAACCCTCAAATCGTCTTAATTTTATAACTTCTGATTCTAGTCACCCCTGGAACCAGAAAATTTCAACTTTTACATCCATGATTGATCGTGCACTAAATCTTCCCCTAGATAACCCGGAATTTAAAAAAGAAATTGCCCTGATTAGAAAAATCGCCACCAAGAACGGATACAATCAAGGAACCTTAACCAGAATATTGAAGAGGAGGAAATTCGTCAAATTTATCAAAGACAACACTACTCTCAGGAATGTCCAAAGGAAGTCCACCACTATTTCACTACCGTACAATAGTCAGCTCATAAAAGGTTTACACTCAGTTTTCAAAGCCCATAATATTTCTCTTTCCTATAGCAACTTAAATCAAGCAAAGTTTCTACTTGTTCAAGCAAAGGACAAGGTTCCCCCACTCCAGAACTCAGGAATTTACGAGATCAAATGTTCTCAATGTACGAAGCTTTATCGAGGACAAACGGCCCGCCAGATTATGACCCGCTTCAAGGAACATTTAGCCCACCGGAAGTTCGGTAGAAGCAACCTCTCCGCCATGGCAAAGCATTCCTTGGACACTGGACATGATTTCTCTGTACAAAATCTACAACTTTTAAGATCAATAAAAAACAAACGACTCCTGGACGCTTTTGAGAGCATGGAAATCCACTCTACCAACAGCAGTGACCTTCTTAACTCTGACAAGGGACCTATAGGGGATTCCAAACTGATTCAGTGGTTTTCAACTTTTACCAATCACTGAACTTACCCATTCGTGTGGCCTTTTCTGTCATTGGTCATGGTTCAACCTTCTATAATTTGTCTATTTGTGTGCCTTTTCTGTTATTGGCTAAAATTCCCTATAAATAGGAGTTGTTTTCTTTACACACTCAGTTGCATCTTGTGTGTTACTCCCTGTTAATCCTGCTGAAGATGAGAGCTTTGTTCTCGAAAAGTACTTACAGGTCGTATTTTTTCTATTTACTCGTTGTGGTTAAAGAGTGTTTTATTTCTTGCATTAGCATATATGCAGAGAAAATGCCTTACACAATAAAAAAATCATGACCCAACACTCAAATTCATGAGTTTTGAAGGTCCTTTTAAGAATGACCCAAAATTCATGTCTTTTCATGACCCGTACGAACCCTGGCATCTTGTATAATGCGATTCCACTTTCAGAGCCCAAAAAACTAGTAAAAATTTTATCCTCTTGTATAATGCGGTCCCATTTTTGAATAGTCATGAGAAATAAGATATCCAAGAATATACAGAAATAAAACTCTTTTTCTTTTTTTTTTTTTTAAATTTTAAATATGTACACTTTTATTCTTATTTCACTCCTTTAAATGGCATGAAACATGATCAAACAAAATGCAAATATGCTTTTTGAAGTGTTCATTTAGTAGAGGCTTTCTGGCTTCATGGTCTTGTATTATTAAATAAAATCAATAAACAATTAAGGAGGCAGATCTACATTTAAACTATTTCATTTATGATATTATACATGAATAGGGTTTGGATTTAAATCCACTAAAAAAATCCAAAATATGCACACCAAAAATTTACTTTCACGCATTGCTTTCATTGTCATACTTATGAAAATGGACTATAAAAACGAAAACAATTAAACAATAGCAAAAATTAAAATTTATTGACCTGAACAATCAAAATTTTCCCAAATGTTCTACAGAAAAGATCTCTCTACAACAACTGGCTCTTATAAGTGGAGTGGCTCTTATAAGTGGAATGTACAGTCAACCAAAGGAAATAATCCACACGGGTTTAATACTTAATATTACATTTCATGCTAATGTGTTGTTTTAATAGCTTTTTTTAATTATAATTATTTAAATTTAATTATCTTAATAATGTTAACTCTAAATGTAATATTAAATTATTAAAAATAAATTAATATTGAAACGGTGAAACTTAAGAGTAAAATTCAAATGTGGATTATTTCCCTTTGATGACTGTACATTAATCTGGTGCCTCTTGGTAGGCCTAATCAATGAAAGCATTTATATTGTTGTTGTTTTTTTTTTAAACATACTTAATAGGTTGTAAAATTAACATTAAATATGTCTTAATAAGCAAAAACATCCAAAATATGTGCTAAAGCCTGAAATATGCAATTATATGCACAATAAAACTTAGTCTACGATTTCCAGAGGGGGGCTAACAGTGCATAAAACATTTAAATATGCATTATATGCAAAATCCGAACCCTAAACATGAGATAATTTTAATCCAACACTGAATAATATAAATAGACATGGGCGGAAGTTCAACATAACTTCGTCAGATCAAGGCAGATCAACATAACTTTGAAGTTGTTTTCATATTAGTTAATCTTGAGAAGTTATTTTCGTATTAGTTTTTGGCGAAGGGATATAAAAAAAAATTGAATTAATGTACTTATAATGAACTGTTCATTGTATATACTGTATAATTAAAGTATTATGATGTATAGTAGTTTCGCTTGAACTTAATCAGCCCAAAGTTCGTTCGATTTGATATGATTTGTCTGTAACCATTCCTTAACAAGTCTGCTGGTATGTTTTGAATTGTTATCGTGCTGGCATGATCATGTAAGGGGCAGATTATCATCGTCATAAGGAAGCATAATGTCCTCAAGGATGGATTTGTAAACAAAACGATCCATGATGCGATTATATGCTGGATTGGGCCTACCCCATGCCAGGTAAACAACTCCACATCATCACATTTCCCCCTCCATGTTTCACGGTTGGCTACAAACACTATGGCTTGTAAGTTTCATGTTTATTACATCTGATGTACTTTCAGCCATCACATGCAAAGAGCTGTACTTTTATTGCATCCGATCTAAGCACGCTTTTCCACTGCTGTGTTATCCAGTTGAGATGGGCACGAGCAAAAGCTAACCTAGCTTTCCTGTTATTAATGACACAAGAGATTTCTTTCGTGCCACTCGCCCAAACAAACAAAACTGGTTTAATCGTCGACAAACAGTAAGAGAACTAATGCTAATGTGATGATGAGCAGACAATTCACCTTGAATCATTGTTGAAGTTAAGGATGTGTCTTTTTTGGAGAGACAATGAATGATACGGTCGATGTGCGGGTTAGTTTTTTAGGCCTTCCTGGTCTTGAACGATCTGACAGAACCAGTACTGTTATACCGCTGAATTGTACATATACAACAAGATTTGCTGCAGTTAACAATTTTGGCAATGGCATTAAATGTTAGTCCTTCATTGCGTAACTGTCTAATTTCTTCACGGAGATCTAGCAATATGTTTGGCTGTTTTCCCATGACTGCTGCTTAAAACATGTACAAGTGAAATTAAAATTGTTGCTTATACAATGTGCATATTAAAATACAACAAACTTACAATACGGAACCCACGTTTACGTCGCAAACACGTTAGGGTGCTTTACTTAATGTCAGGGTGCAAACACGTCAGCCAATTACTTAAATATTCTGAAACAAGCTCTCCTTTTCATAATCTTCCAAAAATAAATTTATTTAATTACTTTGTTTCAGACAATCTTATTTATTTTGTATCAGGGGTGGAATTAACTTTTGTGCCTTGATTTTTCAAATATTGGCAAAAATTTTTAGAGCCATTTGGTTGGTGCTAAAATTTTGGCCACCACTGTATATTGTAATAAAGGGATTTTCTAACTAGTGAATGCTAAAAAAGCTGTTTAAAGGTTGGAAATTCTAAAGGAAGGGCATGAGGCTCTTGAAATATTCGACTTATCAAGAATTTACTGTATAATCAATGAAAAAAAAAAAACAAATTACCTTTCCTGTTAATAACAATTCGGCCATCTTTATTAACATTGTTTAGTTGCTGCAAAAATTCAACTATTTGTGGAAATACTGATAAAACAGCAGTTTTCTCTTCTGATGTTTCTGAAACTTAATAAAGCATTGCCAATGAATGATTAAATTCATGCATTTTAGAAATGTCTATTTCAGTTCAACTTACTGTTTTCTTCAGGCAGCAACAGTTTTGTAGATGTATTATTGGACAACCGTTTTAAAAATGCACTCACTGTTGATATGTTAGTATTACTTGTTTGAGCTTAATAAATAAATAAATAAATAAATAAATAAATAAATAAATAAATAAATAAATAAATAAATAAGTTGAGAATGCATTGTACTGCATTATCAAAACGATGTTAATTAAAAGCATCGTTAGTGTATTTGCAAGTCAGTCGTTATGTCGCCAATTCTTTTTCAATTTTTTTGATTTTGACTTCTGGCAGAGCATCAAAAACTGAGTAAAAATTATAACAGGCACAGAAGTTCTATTTATTTGGAACACTCAACTAAGGTCACATACAACTTTATTTAAGTTGAAAGACTAACGTATTAATAACATCGTCGCATATTTAAAAATTTGTAATTCGAACCCTAAATGTGTGAAAAAAACTAGCTCAATTTGAAAAAGGGAGGCATCCATCTTGGGTGGAGCCGTGACGTAGTTGGAGCCAGGCCAACACCACCTCTACTCAAAGCCTGAGCGCAAAAAATTCATACATTGTTACATCATCATACAGAGTCATGTTTAATCGTATTTCTACCAATAATAAGCCCTAAATAATGACTCTGCATGATGATGAAACAACGTATGAAATTTTCGCGCTCAGGCTTTAAGTAGAGATGGTGTTGGTCAGACCGTTTAGGCTCCCAGACCGTTGAGAAAGCAACCTTCGCAGTGAAGCATTAACATTGACTATATATATAAATAAATCTTAAGTGAAAACAGTGATTTCGATATCAACTTTAATAATTACAATGACAAGGAGGCACATTTTAATAACTATCTAGATAATAAATTGGACAAGAGTTTAGAAAGCCTTGTGGATGATTTAGATCAGTTTTATGGTTGAAACCATATAATTTCACACATCTCCAGTGCGTTCACATGTTGTTAAATGAGGAATCCAGTGTCGCTGTATCCAAGGAAAATATACCACCCGCAACAAATTGGCAACTACAATTAATAATTCATATATTATTTAAATGGGAGCAATTTAATGATATCTATACATATAAAGTACAAATTTATATGTTGTAACGCCAAAAAATGATTTTGACTTTCCATAAGTGTCTTAAAACAAAAAAAAGACGTTTTTACGATGATTCCCCCCCATCTTCAAGTAAAAAAATTCAATTGTTGACGCTGTTAAATGTTTTGTAGTATGGACCTGAAAATAAAACAAAAGAAATGAAAAAGATTGAATATGAACTATGAAATAAGAACTGAATTTGATTTAATGAAACAGGATTGTGGTAAATGAAATGAATCAAGATAATATTTAGTGCATTTTAACAGAGACATTGTTGAAAATGAAAAGTTTACTTACACTAGAAATGGATTGTTGAACGTGCGGTGACGTAAACAATGTGAACTTCTGTTTTTTCAAGATTTGGAAAAGGGAGTGTGGTATTGAGTTTTTTTTAGTTGAGAGGGTTATGAAGTTCCCCTGAGGAATGGAGTGTGGACGAATAAGACGCCAAGGTTCCGACATGGAACTACGAATAGAGACGATTTTTACCTACGATGTGACGTCCGTTTAGGATAGAGTGGAAGACTGCAAAAATTCAGCTCAAAAGGTGAACCATGAATCGAGAGATGGATGTCCGAGGCACAAATCTTTCTCTAAATGTTTGATGCGAGGTCCACCACTTTCCTCTGAGAGCCCAGAAAAGGAGAAATGGAACGCCACCCGGCCAACCACGAAAAGGCTTTGTTTGGAGAGGATAATATTTGGAGAGGCGTTTGAAGTTTCTTTCTTCTTCGGAAAAGACCCAGGACCAGGTTAAAAGATGTGCCGTACGATTTTCGACGACTTATGTGAAAAGACTATGAGGTATATCGTAGTTTAAGATCGACGTCCCCTACTAATTTGACTAACTAACCCGTTGTTTGCCTTTCCCCCCCCCCCCCCCTCACCTTCCCCATCGGTCAGGCGGTGCTTCCTTGTGGGATTCCTCCAAAAATCGATCTGAAAAGAGAAAAGAAAAATTATCCACTTGGAACATTAATAACATTAATTAGAGATTCTATCCTTTTGGAATCTAACACGGTCCAAAACGAAGTGAAAGGAAGAAATAATTAAACAAGAGCTTGTTTACTTACCTTGTCAAAAGAAAACACTTACGCAATCCAAGGAAATTTATCCTCCGGGGAAAGGATGTGCTATTCAGACTCCTTACAAGCCTTAAAAGAAATCAATCTTACTATTTCGAGGGAAAATTAAAGCAAATTTATATAAGTTTGTTAAAAATATGATTGAAAAGATAAGTTTGGGGATTAATTAAGTTATACTCTAATTTTTGCTGAAATTTTTATATTTTATTCTGACTGCTGTGGGCTGTTTTTTTTTTAAAGTTTGAGATTCAACTTAATTTATTGGAGCCAGAGGCTGAAATAAACCTACTGGTGTGGTCATAGTCAGAGGTTTAGAGATTAAAAGAAAACTCACATGAGATATGGGATCACCAAAAAAATTCACTGGACAGATAATTTGAAGATAAAGAACTCTAGCTCCGAAGATGAAAATAATTGTATGTAATTGTTGTATAAGATATTATTCCCGAGAATAAAGTCCCAGAATTTTAGTCAGAGTTTGGAGTACCTGGTATTTAATTTCTGCATTAACAAATATAGAAGGCATATAGGAATACATATTTCAATTACAGTTCAGCTTGTGGCTATTGTTTGGGGTGGAGAGGAGTTAGCTATTTGGGACCTTTTCCACTGTCACTGGAATCAGGCGTTACAATGTATATAAGTATGTTTGTCCGGTTTTAAAATGCAACTTGGAAGTACGTTATAATGTTGAAATTTAACACACAGCTGTGTATTACTATCACAATGATGGAAAAAATTCAAAACTGGAGGTAAGTGTCTCAAAAACATAAAAATTAATAACACAGGCCAACGATGAAAAATCATCCTGAATGAATTTGCCTTATTCTTGTGTTTTTAGTGTACTGAATCCAAATCTACTTTTAGATATTTTTTTTCTGTCACGTCACATTTTCAAGTTATGACATAAAGACTGCAATATTAAAGTAAAGTGTGTGAAGATGAGTGCCTTCGATGTTAAAGTATCCATATTTTTAGGCTACAAGGAAATACAGGGCAAGTCAAAAAGATGGATCAGATTTCAGAAGTTTACTATGTGAAATCTAATAAACATATGGTATTGTGAGAGATGTGCTACGAAAGGTAAACGTTCAAAGTTTACTTCAAACACATCACATTACATTACATGTATTATATGTGAGTGCCTTGCGTAACCCGACATACATCAAGTCTATCTCCTACCAAACCTTTTGTAGAATGTCGAAGTGGAAACTAAATTGCACCAAAACACTGCGTGAAAACTAAGCACAAGGGACAGATATTTCGAAGCACATGTTCTCATATTACGATATCACATTAGACATCACAGAATAAATGTCTGAAATCGGATCCATCATTTTGAAATTAAACTCTGAAAAATTTAGAAGCATTTCGTTGAAAAACAAGAAATCTGTGAGTGATAGAAAAAAAAGCAGGTCAGATACGAATTCAGCACAAGCAAATGCATAAAAATCAGCTCTTGACATTAAAGATAAATTTAAAAAGTTATTTTTTGTTGACCTGTGTAATCTATATATCTGTAATTTTCGGCAATAACGCTGTGGCGTTTCTGTTAATAAAAGTGCAAATTTTGGCGTGTGCGGCGTGTCAGCTGCCATGGCGTTACTGTCAGAGATTTTACAAAAATTAAAAAAAAAAAATTTCTACCCACGATTTTAGGCCTACTTCCTATCATTTCTTTCAACGATATAAAATGAGTAGTGGCAATGTATTCCTTGATTTATATTTATTGATGAATTTATATATGAATTCACATCCTATTAATTAAAAATTTACTCCAATAGTGATCGAGCGTGAGCATTCATCGACAGCGGCGGATTGAACCACCGGAACACCGGGAAAAATCCCGCTGGCTTGGACGGATGCGTTTACTTTTTCGTGATTGAGGGCCGCTTTCGCCGATTTTTCCCGGTACCTGTCTGGTACGATTTAGACTGCCAGTCCGCCCATGTTCATCGATTAACATCAGCACTGCATCTAAAAACTTACCGCCCTTAACTATCTGCCCTTATCGTTCTCACCGTTCACTACACAACCAACATTATCAACTTTCAAATCTGATCTCGTTCAAGCTCGTCTGATCACTTTCACCACTTTCGCTTTGCAATAATGGCCGACAGTGAAAGAGTATCCCACCTTGAAGTACGTTCCGAATGAGTTTATAGTTTTGTAATGAATCTGAAGGCACAAAACACATCAGGATACATGTTTTTTTAGGATAAATCTTCCCTTTTAGATGACGACGACGGGCACTCGCTACTCCCACTCGCTAAGGCACACAACGGCCAACTCAAGGTAAGTAAAGGGGAAACTTACTTATCTTGGGCCAGCTCCCGCAGCCCGCTTATGATTGGCGTGCGCACACACATGGGTATAGTTAAAACGGGAAACAAAATTTGTCTTTAAGGAGAACAAGCTGCCTGTTGGCGTATTTCTTTTCTGTTTTTTAATTAAAATTCCTCATAGCTGGATACACGGTAGGGACGAAGGAGCTGAAGATAAAAGTGAAGATTGAGTTTCGAATTTTCTTTAAAGTTTCGTTTTTCTCGTACGTAGATTTTTGAGTTTTAACAGTAGTATTTTTTTTCAAAAAAGAAAAAATGCATTGAAATCTAATAAATCCCCACCAGATTATAATATCAGAAAATAAATAAATAAATAAATAAATAAATAATAATAATAATAATATCGGTACGCTCTTGCTCTTATTTACTAATCGGACTTTTTATCTCGATGCTCGGGGCTGACAATCAAAAAATTTCACGAGCGCGCTTGAGAGGTGTTAGAAACACCAGTATTTTATATTATTATTATTATTATTATTATTATTATTATTATAAGCAAGAGCACGGTGGAGTATATCTTCACCATGAGCAGAGTATTTTTCAAATTCGCCAAAGCGACGTGCAAGCTATACAGCAGCTTTTAAACTGACAGCCAAGATTGAAAAGGCCTAAGAGCAATCGTGCAGCAGCAAGGCAGTTAGGACGCGACGAAAAATGTATTCGGCGCTGGAGGAAATATATGCAGAAATATATGTATGAAATTAAAAATTTTTTCCCACTGAAATGCTTATTACTTTTACTGAAGCATATAAGAAAATTTTTGCTGCTGCGGCGTTAATGCCGAAAATTACGGTATATGAAAAAGACTTGGTTTATGTCTGTTTGGTTGCAAGTGTGAACAACCAGGCAGTCATGTTTGTGTCAACAATTGGTTGGTCATGTTTGCATGTTGCGTCATCAATGGTTGATGAAATTAATGCTTGCCGTACCTGATGAAAAAGACAGGCCTCAGCACTGAAAAGTCACCTGACCATCTTTTTCGTCATCTATGATGCTTGCATTAATGATTCACACTTTATTACAGTGGTCGCCGCTTAATATGGCCACCTCGGGACCATGCTTAAGTGCCCACATTAACCGATGGCCGTTTTAAGCGAGGTTACCAAAAGTACTTATTTTTTTACCCAACAAGTCGAGCATGTGTTTGTACTTACATACAAATAAGTTTGTTTGCTTTAATAACCATTTATACATGTACAGTATCTTGTCAAAATAGTTTAATTAAAATATTGTCTAATGTCTGTTTGAGAACCTTGGCTGCATTAGTGAAGTTGTGTTGAGTAGAAGCCGTATGATTTCTATGTAAGACTAGCTGATATACCCGGCATTGCTCGGGCTCTTTTTTGATGAAAGTTTGCAATATCTGAATGGGAATATACAGTAAAAATTAACACATTAAAACAGTAAAAATTCATATAGAAAAACCAAAAAAAACCTTTTAAAATGTTCCTAATGGATGGCCCTGTAACAGTTCTCCCCGGTTCCTGTTCGAATGTTGTGTATAGCTGAGCGAGTTTACCCATAGTGCAGGAGAAATAATGTGTGGAATAATGTGTATGGCTACGAAATTGGGAGGAAATAGAATGAAAATGAATCAATAGTTTGATCTGACATTTTTTCAGCCCTGGCTATGGCTGTAGTTCTTCTATTTTGTGTGACCTGACCTTTAAAAATTCATTTGTTTATCTAAAAATTCCACAATTGCAAAATTCTCTTCTTTGGTGGCGATGGATGTACATGATCGTTTGTGTCTGTGTATTCTGCAATTCCAACAATTGAAAAACTATTAGGAAATAAAGAAATTAAACTGGAGCAAACTCCAAGCATCAGGTAAATGATATTAATTAAAAAAATGGATAGAAAAATTCTGCGACTTGGATTCGAACCAGGAACCTCGACTGTCATGGGCGACGCCTCTACTAATTGGGCTATCGCAGACACCTGAACAGCCATGCTATCACTAAGTGTCTTAAAGACAACCAAGTAGTCTTTACCTAATGTTTGGTGTTAGCTCCAGTTTAATTTCTTTATTTCTTATTGTGTGTTCATCAAAATTTATGATGGTTTGGATAGGAGAAATTCACGATCTGTGAACCAGGTGCCCACCTCCCATTGGGCTTTCCTTCTTGACAACTTGGTTGTCTTTTAGACACTTAGTGACAACATGGCTGTTCAAGTGTCTGTGATAGCCCAATTGATATAGGCATCGACCATGACAGTCGGGGTTCCTGGTTCGAATCCAGGTCACGGAATTTTTCCATCAATTTTTCTAATTGGTAAACTGTTGCAATTCACACTCTGCTCTCGAGGTCTTGAAGCAAAACTGGTGCATTCATCACTTGGTGTGATGTGGCAGTCGCAGTTTCTTCTGTTGACACATTTGCATCGACGGGCACAGGGTCACTCACCACTTGTTTAGTTGAAGCAGTGTGCTGGAAAAAATCGATACAGCACCGAGTGAAGGGGCTACTTTCTCTGCTGCCTTTCCTTTCTCAATAGCCTGCTAATAGAGTTCTCCATTATTCCCATTTACTGCTCGTTTTTAAAGCTTTTCAGTAAAATGTTACATTCTAACAACTATCAATTCTAAGAAAAGCACAAAGGACAGGAATTATATGTATTGTTAAAATTTCTGACACCTTCTCACTGATTCTCAGAGGAGGAAGACCCTTCCAGCTGTATGCTGACAACCATTATGCTAAACTTTAAATTATGGTCAGGAAATTAGAAAGCCCGAAGAATATTATGTTTTATAAGAGGGTGGTCCTCGATTTATGCATGTAAGTCGTGTGTCCTCAAAATATTTTTGTTAATGAAATTTACAAAATGATCAGTCTTGAGATTCATTTACATGTCTTAATGAACATGTCTTACATACATAACTATTTGATTGGCTGAATCTGGTATATTTTCTCCAATTGTTGTATTTAATGCCACATCATTTTTAGAATTCTGTGTTGTTATCACTACTGTTGAAACAAACAGAGCAGTCTATTGTTGCACAAACTTTACCTTGCATTGTTCGTCAGGAGATATATATTTTTGGTCCATAATTTGAATTTAAATCCATGAATTATTATCGATAAATATTATTTTTTCGAAATCTCATGTAGACAGTGACCTTCTTCTTGCTTTGAAGATCAAATTTGCAAATTTCATCAAGATTGCAATCTTCTATATATATAAAGAAGGATGTTTGTGGGTCTGTTTGTCTGTGGGTCTGTATGTTTTTTATACAAATCTACAGTTTTATTCCGATCTTGATAAAATTTCGCATACATGACCTTTAAAGCATGAGGAAGGTCACTGTCTACCTCGGAAAAATAATAAATATCGATAAAAAATCGACATTCATGGTTATGGCAAGGCATATTAATGAGAAATATCTCATGACCAACAATGCAAGGCAAAGTTGGTACAACAATAGGTATCAACAATGGTATCAGCACGCAATTCACAAACACACTGCATGAACCAACAATATATATCTCATGACTAACAATGAAAGGAAAAGTTTGTGCAAGTGTAATTATCCCGGGCAACGCCGGGTACCTCTTCTAGTTAAACTATAGATTTATATAGGAAAGAAACACACATGGACCTATCTGTTCGCTATGCATCTCAAAATGGCTAGACCAATATTGATGAAATTTTTCATGGTAATTCCGATGGACCCTGGGAAGGTTTTAGATAGGTCATGGTGGAGACATCACGCTACATGGATAGCACACTCTACAATTCGTTACCCCCTCCCTAAAAGAGGTTAATATGGTTAATTATGTAGTGCCACACCAGTAAATGTGTTATGTTTGTAGTGTCACACCAATAAATGTGTTACGTTTGTAGTGCCACACCAGTTAATGTGTTAAGTATACAATGCAACACCAGTTAATGTATTAACAAATTTTCAATCCCCCTTTCCCCCCCCCCCTTAGGGGTTGGTTTTCCTTATTCTTATTTGTTTTAAACCACCCCTGTATGAGAGGAAACAAAACAAAAAAAAAAATTATTCAAATCGGTCAAGCCGTTTTTGAGTTTTAGCAAGACTAACGAACAGCAAATCATTTTTATATATATAGAAGATAGATAGGTCATCAGGAACATGAGCATGGGCACTGCAGTTGTTATTTAGGAGACCAATTTTTTTGTCTTCGCTTCTAAGATGCTTGTTCTATTGAGCTAGCCAATTAATCCAGATCTCTGATGTTGTCCATGCATTGGTAGACGATTCGTAGAGATTTAGGAAAGTTTTTACGTTTTTGAAGCAGCGTGGAGATTCTGACTTAACAATGATGAGGAGTTTTTCGCTCTGTCTCTCCAAGTTGCAATAAACAAGAGCATCAGCAGTCTCTCCATGAAGTTTCTTGAAGCTTAGCCCATTGCGTTTATTTCCAGCAATGAAACCAGCCTTCAGTTGCCTTAAAGCCCGTGTGGCCTAATGTCTTTGCAATTCCATCATTCTTTTGACATAAGAGAGAACCATTCATTGGAGCGTTTCTGTTTCTAACATATTGAAACCAACTTAAAAGACCTTCTTCAACTTGAGCATTTTTTCCATTTTGCTTATGCTTTCTGCTTGTCCCTCACTTGTAGTTTTCATGTAATTGACCAATGAGTACAGTCTGTAATTTTGGGCAGCAGTGCCCATTGGCTTAGAGGGAAATGAAAAATGGATATTAAAAGTGGAATGTTCATTTATCTGGAGTAAGATGAGATGAAAAAGTAGAATTCATGAACTACCTCTGAAAAAAGTGGCCATATTAAGCGGTGTGTGGCCACATAAACAGCGAAAATTTGTTACATAGGAAACAGTTAGAAAATTCCAGACCGAGCTGGAGTGGCCATAAAAAGTGGGTGGCCATATTAAAGGTGGCTACATTAAGCGGCGACCACTGTATTATTATTATTATTATTATTATTATTATTAGAATCACCATGATCGGTCGAATCATCATGGTGGTAGTTTAAATATCTGGTCCGTTTACATCCCGCCGTTGATTTCTAATAGCATGTATCAGTTATTTCTTGACGAGTTGGCTGAATTTGCTATTACTCTGCCGGGTGTTAACATTATTGCCGGGGATTTTAACTATACAAATTCCCAGTCGACTCGGAATTCCAACAATATTAATGCTACCAGGCGTAGACTGACGGACGTCTGGGCAGCTGAACTTGGGATCACTAATTATAATAAAATTATAAACTCCTATGGCGACACCCTTGATAAGATATACGCCTCCAAATATATAGTGGTGAAACGTGCGCCGTCAGTGATTGATCTTGAAGATAAATTTCATCCGCCTTTAGCGATCGTCTGTGATTTTGAGCGCCCGCAGTTTACCCCACGTTGCTGCTCTTCTCGGCGCGATTTTAAGAAGGCCAATTTTTTGAATTTATTTAAAGATCTCTCGTTTTCAGACTGGTCCGTTCTTGATGACTCCCAGTCTGTTGACCAAATCTGGGATATCATAACGGATCGATTTTCTGCAGCTATCATCAAAAATGTTCCTTTAATTAATTATCCTAAGACCAAATTTATGAGGCCAAAGTTTCCGATTTGGACCTCCAATAACACAATCCAACTTTGGAAACTGAAACAATTGAAACATAGACTTTTTAAACAATCTAAGGATTCTGAGGACTATCTTGCGTTTCAGGAGGTCAGGAAGAATTTTAAGACAGCGTATAATAATGATTTTGCTGATTATTTTCAATCGGTGGAGAAAGATTTAAATTCGCAGGGTCGCCTGTTCTGGAATACCGCTAATGAATTACTTGGTAAAAGGCGTTCTGCACAATCTTGGTCTAACCACTTCTCTGCAGAGGAGATTGCATCGTATTTTGAACAAACTATGGGGAGCGACGGTGTTTTGTCTTTTCCTGACCAGCGAGTCTCATTGTTTTGGGATCAGCTTCAAGGTAAACTTTCTTTACCACCTATATCTTCCACCGAAATCTTTCTCCTGGCTAAACGAATTACTGCGTCTAAGATTGTCCACCGTAATGGCATACCCGATTTTGTATTTAAGGGATGCTTATCAGCCATCTTACAGCCTCTCGCGTTATTATTTAATGCTTCTTTGGCTTCCGGCGTATACCCAAGCGACTGGAAGATAGTTAACATTGTTCCTATTCCTAAGTCAGCACGGCCACGTCTATTGAATGATTTTAGACCGATCACGATTCTTCCTTACCCTGCTAAAATTCTTGAAACATATGTTGCTAACCATCTTGCCTCCTTCGTTGATCTCAATCTACCTGAAGAGCAACACGCGTTTAGGAGGAGAAGATCTACCTCCACTAATCTGGCATGTTTACTGCATTATCTGGTTCCTTATATCGACCAAAGGTTGCAGGTCGACGTCCTATACCTGGACTTTAGCAAGGCCTTCGATAGCGTTAACATCCGCCTGTTGCTTCATAAATTGGATAAAGTTGGCCTTGCGGATAATCTGAGAAACTGGTTCACTTCACTTCTTAGCGGGCGTAGTTTTAACATCAAGGACTCGAATGGTGGTTATGCTACTGGTAGAATTCGCAGCGGTGTCCCTCAAGGTTCTCCTCTGGGCCCGGTGCTTTTCAACATCTTTATTGCTGATTTAGCTTTGAATTTTGTCGATCTGCAGGTCAAGTATTTGTTATACGCAGATGATCTGAAGCTGTTTTCTGCTATTCGTTGCTGGGATGACTGCCTCGAACTGTCTTCGGCGCTGGATTCTGTTGCTCGTTGGGCAGAATTGAACGGCCTTTCACTAAATGCATCAAAATCCTTCTGTCTAACGTACTCTAGAAAAGTCATTAACCATTACTACGACTATACTTTGAAGGACAGTTCTATTCAGCGTAGAACGTCGATAAAGGATCTCGGTGTGATTTTTAATTCAAAATTAAATTTCTCCGATCATCTTGACTCTTTGTTAGTGGAAACCAGCAGGCGTGTGGGTATTATCAAGCGCCTTGCTGGTTTCTTTAGGAGACAAGACACGTTTCTTATGTTATATAAATCTTTTGTTTTATCTAAGATTATGTATGCCCCATGGATTTGGTTTTCGGGCAGAACTCAGTTACTTGACCATCTACAATTGAAGCTGCTGAGTTTTTATCGTTTCCTTCGTTGTACTGAGAAAATCATAGACTCCGCCTCCCTGGCCTCATTATTTAATTTGCAATTTATTTTTGATAAATTATTACTAAAAATTTTACTAAAGATAATTAAAGGGAATATTTTTTCTCCTCAAACTCTCGACCTCATTGGCTTTCGGGTTCCGAATTCCAATAGATCCCGTAAACCTTTGATTTTTTTGGGGAAAAGTAGGACGAATGTCATGAACCTTGATCCTGCAAATAAACTAGTAGATATTTTCAATAAATCCTTCCCCCACTTGGATATATTTTTTGATTAACGCTGTTCCTTTTCTGGAACTAATTAGTTCTTAGCCTGCGTGAGAGTGTGCGTGAGAGTGTGCGTGTGTGTGTTTGATGTTTTTATTTATTTATTTATTTATTTATTTATTTTTTATCCCTGTTGTTACTCATTAATTGATATTATTTTACTATTATTATCATTATTTTTTCTTGTTATTATTATTATTTTACTAATGTTTTGTCTGACTCGGCCGGTGTTCGGTATCATTATTATAACCTTCCTATTATCTTTTTTTTTTTTTTCTTTATTAGTCTATTTTATATGTATCATTAACCCCGCTTTGGGCTTCGGCCTGTTGGGGGGCAACATCGGGCCTCATCTTCCGGTTTATCTGGTGGATTGTATCCCTGTTGTTGCTACATTATTATTATTTTTTATTATTATTATTATTATTATTTATTATACCAAATGATCCAAAAGTACGTTTCATTTTTTTTACATTTTTTCATGAAACTTTAAATAACAATTCTTCGATAACAATTTGTGTTTTGTGATACATCGGTTACAGATTCAATGTGTTTGCCTGCGAACATCGCACGCTGTTTTGCTAAAGAATTCGTCACGGCAAAACAATTATTAGTTTCATGAAAAAACGTAATATACTTTTGAATCACCCGGTATATTATTTATTACATTACACTGATTCCGGTCCGGAGCCTGTATGGCCTGCAGCTGATGTGTGGGATGTCTGGAGGGAATACTGTATTATTCATAATTTTCAAATTACAATATAGGTTGAAAGATTATAATACCGTAATAATAATAACAACAGAGTATAATAAATTGCTATCATATGTATGCAAAAGCCAAGTTAATTTCAGAATAGTTCCAAGGATCTATTTTAAGCAATACAAAGAGTTGTTTATAGAAAGTCTAGTGTTATAAACAATGAAAATTCAGATAGTAAAAAGGGAATCGTGTTAGTAAGCGGATTGTTAGTTAAAAGGGAGTTTTTCAGTAATTTCTTGAAAGTTGAGATTGTAGGGGATGAGCGAACTTGTTCCGGTAAACTATTCCACCATTTAATGCCAACATATGAGACGCAACGTTGTTGGTAGTTACTTCTAGTAGATGGGAGTCTAAGTTTGTTAGTCAGGTAGAGTAGGGGTGTATGTTTTGCGAGTGAGCTATTTCTAAAGGTTTTAAAAGTCTTTATTTATTTATTTATTTATTTATTTATTTATTAAAGATTAATGCGACACCCAACTGGGGCCAGTATGGTCAGAGACCGATGAGTTAGGCCCCAGAGGGCTATTGTAACGATTACAAAACAAGTTAGAAGGTTAAAAATAAAAATAATATGAATAAATAACATAGCTATAAATATCAGACAATGTAAATAAAATAACCAAACTAAACCATAATGAACAGTACCATAATGGGTAAGTTAAAGACAGGGCCGGCCCGAGGGTGATGCGAACAGTGCAACCGCACTAGGCCCCGTGCATCTGACTAATTTTGCACCAACTACTGAAAAAATTAAAAAATTGTTACACGTAGTTTTCTCACTAGTCGGCGCAAGCGCAAGAGATGGTTTGCGTGTCTGACTGATTTTTAACAACCATGTTGTTTGTCTTGCTTCGTCTTCTTGCTGCACTTCTCGTGTTGTTGGTAAGTGTTTATAGTATTGTTATGTTAGAATATTAATTCCTATCTTAATTATCATGGCTTAACTATTGAGGTAATAAAAGATCTTTCTGGTCAGAGAGCAGGACTGGATTTAGACTTTATATAGACTATGTAGCTAGGTGCCCGCACCTACATAAATTGTGCCCTAGGTGCCCGCATTACATAAATAAATTGTTTTTCTAATTCTTTTTAAAAAATTGTAAATCAGTTTTTTTAAATTTTATTTTTGAAGGTGTTCGAGTTATTTCAGTTACTAACTGAAATAACTCGCACCCCAATCAGAACCAGATTAACAACGTAGCACTTCTTGCACGTGCTTGCTACCGGCCCCGTGCTTTCAGGGGTACTGTGGCCGCTAAAATTATTCTCGGCCGAAATTAAAAAAATTTAATTAATAATAACCTTTCTTATTTATGTAATAAAGAATAAATAAATAAAGATTATTCAACTGAGTGAGTATTCCACTTATTCAGATGACCAAATGTTTTTCTTAGGTCTAATAGAATTACTTGCAAGATTTGACCCAATCATGAAACAACATTTGGATTGTTGTGCAGAATCAGCATCACATTCTTATTCATCCCATAAAATACAAGATGAACTGAACTGATTTCTGTTTTGGGTAAAAAAAGTTAGGAAGGAAATAATAAAGCTAGTTAAGAAAGCTAGGTATTTCACGGTTTTATTAAATTGCACTCCAGACGTAAGCCGTCAAGAACAATTACCTGTAATTTTAAGATATGTTAATGTAAATGACTTTGAAAATGATGTGAGTATACAAGAACGGTTTATTTGTTTTGAAACAGTAAAAGACTCGACAGGAAAAGGGTTATCAGCCAAGATTGAGAGCATATTAGAAAAGGAGGAACTAGATTTAGGGAACTGTCGAGGACAGGGGTATGATAACGGTGCTAATATGAGAGGTTTATATAAAGGCGTGCAAGCACTTATCCTGCAAAAGAATCCTAAACCACATTATATCCCCTGCGGAAGTCATAATTTGAATTTAGTTCTCGGAGACATTTCAAAATCATCTGCTCTTGCAATTTCATTTTTTGTTTCTTTTACAAAGTATATATAATATTTTTGCAAGTTCTGTGATACGCTGGGAGATATTAAAAGAGCATGTCAAACATCTTACTCCAAAACCACTGTCAGAAACAAGGTAGGAATGCCGCCTCGAAAATGTGAAATCTGTGAGATATCAAGTACAACAACTGAAATGCCTTTATGAACATACCACTAACATGAAAACAAAATCCGAAATCCAATCAACTGAAAATAAACTTACTTAATTTGAATTTTTATTAAGTTTGGTCATTTGGTATGACATACTGAATGAAGTAAATGTTGTGAGCAAGACATTTCAAAATTGCAATATAGACATTGGCACTGCAAATTCACATATAAAAGGACTTTTAAAATTTTTTGAAAAGTATCATGAATCGAGATTCAAATCATCTTTGATAACTGAAAAGGAAATAGCTGAAGAATTGAAAGTGACACCTGAATTTAAGAATCAAAGAACTGGACGAAAAGTGAAACAATTTTGATATGAAGGAACCGATCAGCCGAATTCAATATTTTCCGGTCATAATTGATAGTGCAATTATTTCTTTCAAGAAAAGATTCGAAATTTATCAGAAACATAAGGCATCATATGGTTTTTTATATAATTCGGATAACATTAAGAAACTAACTGAAGATGATCTTCTTAAATGTTGCAAAGACTTAAATGCAATCTTGCAAGATGATATTGATTGCATTGATTTATTTAATGAAATCAAAATTTGTCGTCAAGTTTTGCCTTCCAGGACCACAATTTTACAAATATTGCAATATCTGCTTACAAATAATTTATTTGAATTGTATCCAAGTTTTGTTACTGTTCTGAAAATTATATTAACCTTACCAATTACCATCGCATCTGCAGAAAGATCTTTCTCAAGATTAAAGATAATAAAAAATTACTTGAGATCTAGCATTAGTCAGGAACAATTTACCTCCTTAGCCATTTTATCTATTGAATCTGAATTAGCAAAAACACTAAATTATGATGATGTTATCAAGGAATTTGCTGTAAAACATGTAAGAAAATGACACATATATAGCATATTGTAACCTTATTGTAGAATGTTGCAACAATAAATCATTATTTTGTTGTACGAAACTCACTTTCAGGCCCCGCAAGGTTATTTTGCACCGGGCCCCACTTTTGTTCGGGCCAGCCCTGGTTACAGAGTACTAGTTGGTAGAAAGTACCTAAATACGAGGGGCGATTGATAAATAATGTCTCCATGGCTGTAACTTTTTTATTTGTTAACCGATTTTCAAAATTATTTTTGTATCTTATACTCACATTTGTCCTCTATGTAATGCACTATTCACTTTTCGACATAGTCCCCATCCCTTTCCACGCATTGCACCAACGCGTGACTAGTTGGGTGAACCCGTCGGAGAGGAATTCCGGAGTTGTTGTCGACACCAGGATTGAATGGCAGCTTTGGACCCTCTTCTGGAGTACGATAACGTCCGCGCGCACATGAGTCAATACACACCAGAGGCGTTGCAGCGCCTACAGTTCAAAGATGAAAAATTTCAGTTCAAAAATGAAAGACTTTGCACATTGCAACTTTCACCACTTCCCGAAGAAAGAGCCACGTAAGGGACATGAGTTGGTTCTGACGGCGAGGTAAACGCTGCCATTCAATCCTGTGTCGACAACAACTCTGGAATTCCTCTCCGACGGGTTCACCCAACTGGTCACGCGTTGGTGCAATGCTTGGAAAGGAATGGGGACTATGTCGAAATGTGAATAGTGCATTACATAGAGGACAAATGTGAGTATAAGATACAAAAAGAATTTTGAAAATCGGTTAACAAATAAAAAAGTTACAGCCATGGAGACCTGATTTTATCAATCGCCCCTTGTAAAACGAACATGTATCATCATGAAACAGGAGTGAATTAAACAATCAAACAGCCATTAACAACAAGCATCGACACGTTACAAGTACAAACTGAAAAAAAAGTGTAGAGACCTAATATATTGCTTAAAACTAATTGAATTAAGTAAATTAGATAGCGGTAATAGTATAGTACTTTAATGCTTTCCTAAACTCACAAGGGAATCCCTCGAACATGAATGTCACAGATTTCCACCAAATTGAATTACCGGTATGTTACTCAATTGAAGCTACAATAGATGCTTGCAAAGTAAGAGAGTGCGGATTTTTGTTTCTTTCAAAATAAACCACGAAAACGAAAAAATATGAGCACACACATTCATACAAGGACTCCATTGTTAAAGCGGTGTATTAATGCGCTTAACGAAACTTCCTTCTTCCACTACTCACAGCAATAAGCACGAATCCACTTCAGATGAAATAGACAACAGCAGATGGCAATTGAATGGCTTCTCAAATTTCTAAACAAACTTAGTTTTTAAAATAGATTATTACAATTAGCTAATTGCCTTCCAGTAAAAAATGTCTAGAGTAATTACCGGTAATAACCATTTCCTTAATTTATTATTTCATTTTATTAAATAACTCGGTAATCAAACACGGGGCTGGCTTCATGTGCAACGTCGAGTAATACGTTGCGTTGGTGAGGGGGTATGTATCGCGGTGCTTTATAATTTTAAGTAAAAATAGTAGTCATGGATGCCTACCTCATCTTATAAATTATTTCGAGACGAATAATTGTACAGCAAAATTAAGGTTTTATGCTTAATAACAGTGCTCTAACTGCAATTCTTTGTCGATCGCCGCTAACAAGTTTGCTTCCCCTCTTTCCGCCAGGTTTATTGAACTCTGCGCACTTCCGGGGCACTTCACTGCCACGCAACGTATTGCTTCCACCGTGTGCTTGCACGCAAAAAAAAGGCTATCTGGGGTTCCCTTGTCAGTAAAAGAAGATAAAATCTGGATTCTTTTAGGCAAAAGAGACCAGTTCTTCAATCCTTTTATGGATGTACATCTATAAATATATTCCCGTTTAACAGTTGGTAGACAAACTTGGTAGGCATTAAAGGTTTGTCTTTAATGTGTAAGGTGTTATAATTATGCTTCTCACAGGATGTTTTAATGGTTACTGGGGTAGAAACCTTCAGAAGTGAGTGTGTGACTTTGAAAATGAAGCAACAAGATTGAAGATAACAGATTTGATTTACAGTTAAAATATTTAGTCTTCGGAATAAGTGTGAGACTGATTCTGACTTAAACGTTTTTGTTAGAGTTCGTAAGAACCATTTTTGCAACTTAAGAATTCTTTTTAAATTATAAGAAGATGTGGAACCCCAAAAGATATTAACATAGCACAGCGAGGACTGTATCCAGGTAAAATATAAAAGCAAAAGAATGTTGTTAGGAAGAAACTGAAATCTGGAAATGTTTCCTTGTTTTTTATTAAGTTTGGTTAACAGGACATCGATGTGTAAATTCCAGATAAGGTCATGGGTCAATAATAAACCTAGGTATTTAAACGAACTGACAGTATCAATTAGGTGAGTACCATAATAAATCAGCAGGGAGACTGGAATATTACGCTTATTTCGCTGATAAAAAACATTATATTGGATTTATCAGTGTTGACAAACAAAAAGTTTGCATTATTCCATTGCAGCAAGTCACATAGAACTAAATTAATGTTAAGTAAAAGCTTTGAGACATCAGAGCTAGAGAATACTAATGTAGTATCGTCAGCGTAGAAAATTGATTTTACAGAGGGGTGTGACATTGGAAAATCATTAATGAATAGGTTAAACAGAAGGGGAGAAAGCACTGAACCCTGTGGGATACCTAAATTTTTTATTAATAAGTCCGAAGATAAACCGGAATAAGATAAGTAATATTTCCTATTGGTTAATAGATTAGTTAACCATAATAGAGGCAGATCATGTATACCATTAAAGGTGGATAATTTATATAAAAGTAGCGGAATTGGGATATTGTCAAATGCTTTTTTATAATCGATAAATGCAGCTGCGACAAAATTATTCGCAGCCATACCGGCTGAAATTGACTCAATTAAATCGAAACAGGCTGTTTCAGTATTACAATTGGGGACAAATTCGTGCTGTTGAGAATTAAGTAAGTGCTTAGAAAAAACAAATTGGGATAAACATGAGTAGAACAATTTTTCAAATATTTTTGCAAATACGGAAGTGTAGAAATAGGCCTATAATTAGCATATTGATTGGGATCGCCTTTTTTGTATATTGGGCTTATTCTAGCTATTTTCAAGGCCGATGGGTATGAACCTGAGTTGACGGAACAATTAAATATATATGATAATGGGGCAGCTATCGCATTCCTTACTGCTATAACAATATCTGAACGAATATCAAATGGATCTGAAGTATGGGAGGATTTAAGACAGGATATTACATCGAAAATTTCAACTGGAGTAGATGGAATAGAGAAAAATGAAGAAGAATTACGTGGAATATCATAAGGATAATTAAGAGTAAATGTGGAGTTCAAAGGTATCGAACTAGGGGAAGGAAGTAAAGTGTGAAGAAAATCATTTAATTGATGTTTACTGACTTGGTTTCAATGTGTGAAAGGGGACTGAAAAGAATTAGACCAATAAGTTTAATTATTTAACGTTCGCCATTTTTCTTTACTGGAATATAGTTGATTAAAGAGTCTTTTATAATATAAACTTTTTGACTTATTTATGAGATTTTTTAGATAGTTAGAATGGGACTTAAAAGAGCGGATATTGGAGGCAGAAGTTGATTGTTCTTTTTAATTAGTGACAATATATGGTGAGTTATCCAGGGTTTATGAAATGTTAATGGTTTATGAGGAGTGTTGTTAACTTTCTTAGCAAAGTACCAGTTATAACCAAGTATGAATTGGGTTAAAAATAAAGAAAAGAGCTGGTTAATACCAGAAGAGAGATATAATAAGCTGGACAAATTAGTTAGCGTTAAGAAAGAGGTGAACATTTCAATACGGTTCGAAGTAATAATACATGAATATGAGACTTTTTAGGTTTGGATAAATTAGAGTAATAATTGGATTCAAAGATAACTAGCAGAGGAAAATGATCTGTCAAGGAAATATCTAAGGTATTACTGAATATGGGTGCTGAAAAGTTACTGAAACACATATCGATAGCAGAATAAGTATTATGAATTGATGAATAGTGTGAAAACGAATAAGAAGTAGGCAACAAACCAGAACGAAGTAACGGGTCGAGAAGTGAATTTAAAGACGTGGAAGAATTATTAAAATTAATGTTAAAATCACCTACTAAAATTAAAGATTTATTTAATAGTTGTAAATCAACTAATAGAGAAGAGATATGTGAACAAAATTGCTGTTAGAGAAGAGATATGTGAACGAATTTCATAGTCGTCTGTAATCGAAAAATATTGTGGAACTGATTTGGCATTGAATACATTCCTCAGATATGAGCAGATACCACTGCCTCTTTGTTTGTTTTTACGACTGATAGAATTAATATTGTAGCCTGATATGGGCGGGGTAGTTCGTCAGCATGATGGACCCAGGTTTTGGTAAAAACGATTATATCAGGTGTTTTATTTAGAGAGGCCAAAGAGGAAAATGTGGTAGTAAAATAAGATCTAATACTTCTTATGTTCAAGTAAAAAAGGGAGACAGTATCTAATGCCTTGACAGCAGGATTGAATACAAGGAAAGAATTTAAAGTAAGGGTAACTGGATACGAGCAATCAGTAATATCAATAAATGGTATTTAGGTAAAAAACAATCAATCACAACCAAAAGCTATTAAAATTAAATGACAACATAAACCAGGTTGTTTATAGACACATACAGTAGAGCCTTCGTAGGGCGAACGTCGATATAGCGAAATTCTCTCTATAACGAAATTTTTCTGTGGTCCCGGCAAATATCTATAGATTTAATACTTTTTCAATCTCCATATAGCGAAATCTTTATAGCGTAATTATCCCTATAACATAAGGATTTTTCAGTCCAGACAATAAATTTTAAGGTACATTTTAGCTCTTTATTACAAAAGTTGGTTTCCTCACTTAGCATGACCAGAGGCGGGTTCTTTATCTTAGCGGCTTCGTCAGCTGTTCGTCAGCCGGCTGACATTGGCACCAGGTAATGACGTCATATCATTGTTTCAGCCTAGCATTCTTCTTGATTTTCCATCCAATGACGTCATTTTTGGGTGTCTCTATCAGCCGGCTAGCAAATCCGGCTAAGATAAAGAACCCGCCTCAGACAACCAACGAACGAAATCATCACAAACGGCCAACATCAAGTTAAAAACACGTTAAAATCATCGCAAAGCAAAGTTAAAAACAAGTTCTTACGTCACAAGCTCTGCCCAGTCAGCTGCTGCTATGACATTAGGCTTATTTTATCGGCAAAATTACGAAGAGTTCTCGAGAACAACGTTATCACACCAAACTACCCCATGATCACTGCACAGCAATAATGATGGCCTGCTGAGCAGTTTAAATGTGCAAGCATGTTAAAAATTTATTTTCTATGAGAATTGGCATGAGAACTACTGTAAAAGCTTTCGAAACTCGGAAGATTTTTTATATTAAAAACTTGGATATTCGTTCAAATTTATGAATTTATTTTATTGAAAATTTAAGCCCATAAACATTTTTGTGAAATGTAATTTTACTGAGGCCGACGAAAAAAACACTTGTCGGCCTTAATATACACGCTTATGGATATGTTCTATCGGTATTTTCCTGTAAAATACGTATTACAATATTATTTTCGACCCGTTGTGCTTTCAAATTTTAATTATTTCAGAAAAAATAATCGCCATCCAAACAAAATTTTCAGCAATGGCGGCCTAGATGACTTTAGATAGGCAGCGATGTCAAGTATCGAAAAAGTTTTTGTTCTTAATGTTAAGAAGCATTCAAATTACTAAATTTTTATATATAAATACTAAATTTAAAATATACACATATATAAATGCAATTATCAGCAATTTATACATCAAAATATGCAAATTCTAGCACCACCTGCATGCAACGAAATATTTATATAGCGAAATGATTTTGCCGGTCCGTTGAGTTTCGCTGTACAGAGGTTTTAGGTTCTAATGTATTCTATAAGTTAGGATAGTCCTAACGCCAACAGCGGTATGTGTAGCCTAATTAGTAAGTAGTAAGTAATAACTTATAAAAAGTTAATAGGCAATCAAAATTTAGTTAACATAGGATAAGTAAACAAAAATAAAACTAAACCAATACAATCAGATTAAAAAAAAAAAAAATCGATTGAGCTATAGTTATAACGGCTGGTTGTGCATTACAAATCGATTGAGCTAAAAGTGTAATATTCTAAAGCAATGAAAAAACTCAACAGGCATAGAGAATATATGGCTATAGCACACGGTGAATACAATAAACTTAATTAACAAAGGAAGTTACAACTAAGTCAATCTATGTAGCAAGGTAAGCCTTGAAACAACTACGGTCAATAACTATAAATTAACATATCGTAAAATTTTATATAGGTAGCTTGAGCATCTAAGAAATAATCCATGGTCAGTCGGAAGGTACACAAATTAACTTAATGGATAGAGTCGAAATCATTGGATGAAGTGAGATGGATAATTTTCCTGAAGGAATCTCTTGTTAAAATATGGCCACCAAAGCTCCACACTTTAGTAAGAATTAGATGATGACTATTAATTTTGTAGACAAATGAGCATAGTTGAATTACGTAGATTTGGTAGATAGTTGAGATGCCTAGTCGAATAAAATGATGTGAAACGGAATTGGGTAACCTAGTGTTAAGTAAAGTTCTTAGGATCCATTTTTGTAAACGGAAAAGGCGTAGGAGATTTGCATTTGTAGTGGAGCCCCAAAATTGAATCCCATAGCACAGCACCGAGTGTATCAGGGAGTTATAAGGGGGATAATTAGAAAAATTATGAAATAAATAAATAATTACCAAACATAAATAAATAAACATCACTAATATTTCTATTTTATTTAAATCTTTGGAGAGATATAAGAAAGTATTCTTAAACAAATATGAGAATGCAACTGCTCAAGTTTTTCTTGAAAAGGTGAAGGTACTTTTCCTAATGAACCAATAATTGGAGAAAATTTATATTTCACATGATGTTTCTAATGTAACTTCCTTTATAGTTTATCTAAACATATTAGAAAATTATAAAGACCACAACTGATTGTGCAAGAGGGCAATCCTTGCTGCTAAAAATTGATACTGCCTATATGAAAAACCACATTCAGGACATGATTCAGCTCTGTGACTGAATATAACTCTATTGAAACAGTTACATTTTGAAGAGGGATGTTGATGAGGCTGTAAACAGACTTCCACATCTCTTTCAATCCATATGTGAAGTATTTTTTAATATACCGTAAATACTGTATTAAGCGCCCGGGCGCTTATTTGCAAAAATTCAGCGGATTCCCAGGCGCTTAATGCAGGCGGGCCGGTATTACAGGTCCGGCGCTTATAAAATTCTGCACAACTGTGATGGATACTATTTTGCAAAATTCTCGCCCTTCTCCTTCATCTTTTCTAAAGTATCCTGCTGTGTTTTCCATTCCGTTAGGATCAATGCTAAACAGTTTGGCTGTAGCCTCTGTAGAATGGTTTTCAGCCTACTTTACTGTTGCGAGATTAAAATTGATGCTATAACTGTGAAGTTTTCATTTTTCATCAGCTATGTTGCTTGACTGAATCCAAAATTAAAAGCAAGAAATTAGAAGACAATCATGCTGGTATCTAATTTCCGGTTTAGCAGTGGCATTTGGGAGAGCAAACATTCCCGTGAGAAAGCAGCACGAGAAGAAAAATCCACGAAATGAACTAAAATAAGCGTCCGGGCGGTTATTAAAGGTCCGGCGCTTATTTGCAAAAATTCAGCGGACCCCCAGGCGCTTAATGCAGGCGGGCCGGTATTTCAGGTCCGGCGCTAAATACAGTATTTACGGTAGACAGAAATAAATTCAATACTCATAGTCTTTCTTTGATATCACTAGTCAACTAATTTAAACTTTTTTCTGCTTCCTTTAAAAAATTGCCACCATACACATTGTATTGCAATGTACTTAACTCGAAAATGATAAGACGTCTCAGTTGGTTCAAGTTTTTGAGATAATCACAGAAACGTGTTCGCATACCACTGTAATATAACATTATAAAATAAGGACTCTGAAATTAGCAAAGGGTAGAAGCTTTTAATTGCCTAAGCGTTTCATAATAATTACATCTTCAGGGAAAACAATACAACTACAATTGAGGCTGAACGCGTTCACAATTTATGGACCTACCCCACCAATTGAAACGCAAATTTCAACCGTAGGGTTAACAAGGAATGTTATTCATTCAAAATACACGAATCATGACTCATATTGCCATGCGTAGATAAATTTTGAATGAATAACATTTCTTGTTAACCCCACGGTTGAAATTTGAGTTTCAATTGGTGGGGCAGGTCCATAAATTGTGAACGCGTTCAGCCTCAATTGTAGTTGTATTGTTTTCCCTGAAGATGTAATTATTACGAAACGCATAGGCAATTAAAAGCTTCTACCCTTTGCTAATTTCAGAGTCCTTATTTTATAATATTTATAAGCAAAGACGACCATTATGCAGATACTTAATATAACATTACCGAATACGTAAGTTAACTTATCTTGCCGACTACTTGGGCTTCAATTTGCATTTATACTGTTCCTGTGGTATATTCCTGGTGATCGTCCAGCAGTAATCCGCCAACATACACTGAGTGAGCATATTATTATGACCACCCTGTCAGTATCTCGTTGGGCCACCTTTTGCCTTTAAGACTGCGGTGATTCTTCGTGGCATTGATTTCACGAGATGTTGGAAGGTGGTGGGAGGAATCTGACACCAAACCTGATGGATAGCACTGTTTAGTTGTGCTAGATTGGATGGTGGTGGATCCAGCAGTCTGATGGTTCGTTCGACTTCGTCCCACAAATGCTCAACTGGAGTGAGATCTGGGGATTGTGGGGGCCACCGAAGTAAGGTAAAGTCCCCCTCATGTTCCTGGAACCACTCCTGCATAATACGAGCTCTGTGGCATAGCGCATTGTCTTGCAGGAAGTAGCCATCTCCATCGGGGTATGCCATCAACATGACAGGGTAGACTTGATCGACAACGATATAGAGGTATGCTGTGCCATCCAGACGTTGTTCAACACGTAATAACGGACCCAACGCATGCCAGGAAAACATTCCCCAGACCATAACACTGCCCGCACTGGCCTGAAGGCTTGTACTCATGCATGCAGGGGCTATGCTTTCGTGCTGTTTCTGCCAGATTCTCACGCGGCCGTCTGCATGATGTAACTGGAATCGTGACTCGTCAGACCACATGATTTGTTTCCACTGCTCGATAGTCCAGTCCTTGTGCTCCTGAGCGAACTGGAGTCGTTTCCGCTTGTTGGCTGCAGACAGCAAAGGTGTGCGGACAGGTCTTCAGCTTCCATATCCCATGCGATGCAGTGTGCAGCGGACAGTGCATTCAGAGACCGTTTTGGAGGACTCCTGATTAAGGTCAGCAGTGATTTGATGCACAGTTGCCCTTCTTTTATCCTTTACCAGTCGTAACAGTCTCTGTTCTGTCCGATCATCAACCATCCGCGGGCGGCCACAACGCGGACATGCAGACCCCGTCTCCTGGCTAACCGTCCATTCTATAAATACTTTAACAACGGCTGCTCTTGAGCACCCGACGAATGATGCTGCTTCGCTGATACTCGCTCCATAGCTCCGAGCACCTACAATCATCCAGTGTTCGAAGGCTGTTAAATCGTTGAAGAATGGAACATGTCTACTGTTGTCGACGATACTCAGCTTCCCTTTTTATATTGGTCCGGCCCGCTAGCAACATTGTGTCGACATCCGTGCGTGAATTTGAATAAACATGTCAGGTGGTCATAATAATATGCTCACTCAGTGTAGAAGGGTTCTATTTCCCCTGGTATCGTTTTTCTGCTGAAGGAACCGTTCTCCATGCTTGTCGCTAACAGCATCCTAATTTTCCAGGAAAAAGTCCAGATGTGAGTATAAAATGAAGCTTAAGAGACATATGGCATCCCATATTCTTACAGGCAACCATGAGTATATTGACAAGTTCTTCAAAATTCTCAGCCTTATTGTTACTCAGAAAGTTCTCAGCAAACGTTTTTAACGCACTCCATGCTTCTTTTTCTGTCCCTTCCAATAAATTGCTGAAGTGATCAAATTCTTGAGCAGCTAACGGATTTGGGCCAACAAAAATGCCTTCTTTTATCTTTGCTTCAGAAACACAAGGAAACATTTCTTGAAGACGTTTGAAAGGCTCGCCAGTTATATCGGGCGCACTTTATGTGGAGTGGTAGTATCAGAATATCCTTTGGATTGACAAGTGGCAAGTTTTGCATGGTCTTCATTCCAGGATCTAGGCTATGCCTTGGAGGTCAAACTTTCTTTGTGTAGTGCTTGCTAGTCGTGCAACTATCCCATTCACAAAGGAATCAAGAGTACCTAGTTTGACCCAGCTGCATTCCAAGCAGGAGTGCTACCACCTTTAAGTCGCCGCAAATTTTCCATCCACTCATCCATGGGTTCCTCCATAGGTTCTGATGAAGCGCAAGCTTCTTCATAATCATCAATACTCCACTCAGCAAGGGGCTGTATAACTGACAATTCTGGGCCATGGGGAACTGGCCGAATAGCTGATGGTATATTAGGGTAAATCAATGATTTCCTCTTCTTCATGGTCATTCCTTGCAGTTTAGGTGTCATGCAAAGTAGCAATCAGTTGAAAAGTCTCTTGGCTCACACCATACCATGGGTACAGCAAAGGGCATTGAAGCCCTCTTACCACTTAGCCACTGATGCAAGTTCACCGCACAAGTATTGCAGCCAAAGTGTGGAGCCAAGGATTTATCTTGATCACCTATCTTGCAACCAAAATACAGTTCGTAGGCCTTACAAACATGGTTCATCATTCTTCGTTTCTGCGAACAGAAAAGAACGTCTCCGCATACATAGCAAAAACAGTCAGCACTATTAACACATGTACGTGGCATCTTGCCGCTTTCAACAGACTAGCGGTTTCCTTGACTGGATTGCTGATGTAGACTCCAGAATGGAGCAGAATGGATGATGCAATCGCTCGAGAAAACATGCAAGGAATGATAAAATGACAAAAAATTATGACGCAATCTGTAACAATACGTTATATTGCATCATTTCTGTTTTAAAGTATGTAATGCCCACATATATGTAATGTAAATATTCTGAATGTAAATAAAAATTTAGAGCCAATCGAGAATTTTTATTTACATTTTTGTAATCAGCATATTGGAATTAGTGAAAAAATAAAACAAAAATAAAAAAAAGTTAACATTATTTAGGAAGCAAATTCACTGTTGACTAGTGTATTCTAAAAAGTTAAGGATGCAATGTTGAATTTTGTTGGCCAAAAGCCAATTGCACACAAAATTCTAGTACAAGCATTTTAAAGAATTATATAAGAGTAGGAGTTGTAGTAAATACAATTGATTAAAAATTAATACTCCTTTTAATGAAAAATTGAAAAATAAAATGAAATAATAAAAAATAAAAGTCACTCCTTTTAATATTTTTTATTATTTCATTTTAATTTTCAATTTTTCATTAAAAGGAGTATTCATTTTTAATCAATTGTATTTTAAAGAATTATTTAGTTTTTCCAAAGTGAATGATTGCTGTATTAATTCTAAGGATTTTTCATGTGTTTATATTCAAATACGGATATTGCAAAATTTCATCATACAACTGAGCAATGCCGGACATATCAGCTAGTTAATTTACAAATTAAGCATCAGTACACAAAGTGCAAAGTTATGTCAACACAAGAAAACGTACGCTATCGTGATTATGCCAAAGTCGATCAGCATATTCGCTGTGGTTTGGTATGCATCACCAATAGTTCTATGTTTTCAAAAATCTGCTTGGACCATGATGTACTAACCATCACATATAGAGAAGCGTGTGATGGCATTGAGAAATCTGAAGGCCCATCAACGAGTAAGTAGTAATGTATTTTAAAAGGAGTAAATGACATCCTAATGGGCTATTGATTATAAAGCAAATTTAAATAGATGGATCGTAATAACAAAAATTTTGGCTCATGGCTGAAGTGCGTTGACTCTGTTTTGAGGAAACATTTTTTGTTTATTTATAAGACCCATCTATTTGGATTATTTTATAAACAACTAAGGTCTAGTCGTTAGAAAGTGTTCTATAACATTTTGCTAAAGCTTATTTTGTTAAAACAAAAAGCGATTGGTTATGGCCTTTATTTTTTTACTGGTTTATTTACCTTTTAATTCAGTTAATACAGATATACAAGCCATTTACAGATATATTCTTATAGCTAAATAGCACACAACAATGAGGTATGATGAATATGTGATTTACGATTGAGGAAGACTGCGTGTAAGCTATCCTACTCAGTAAGCGAGAAAGGAGTGAGCCGATAACACACGACTCTACCTACATTTTTTCAGAAAAATATTGGCCGCTGAGAGGGGAATGATACCGTTCCAGGTGCTGCAGGGTGTCGACATTCTGTTCAATTTCTGCCCCTCCATCAGGCTGTGGGAACTCATTGTGCACAGATTTCTGTCAAGATGGCATGAGCGGTATCGTGACCAATGCCCAACATGAGCCGAATGTCATCCACCACAGCAATGACAGAAGGGGGTAATGACACGATGAGCCTGTCTTGGCTGACTGCTGCCTTTCAATGACACCCGATCTTCTCGATATCGTTTATTCAACTCAAACACACGCACACATTCGCCATACACAGCAGACATTCAGGCATGAATTTCACTTCCTGACACTCTTTCCGCAGTCAAAAAACGCACTACAGCACGCTGTTCCTCTTTCCTGGCCTCGAGCACGTCTAACAGACAAATGACACGGGTGATTGTTTGCGCTGTTCCTTCCCGATTCTCAATAGAGGGTGCTTCTATATACAAAACTACCTGTATTACCAGCTTCCACGCCATGCTCATTACACAGGGCATTTCAGACATATATTTACCGTATATGAACTTTTGTCTTGTTTTGGTGTAAGGAACCTGTCCTCAAAGTTTGTAAAAGTATTTTTGAGACACCCTGTATAGTCTGTCTCGTTTTCATTTGACTGCCCCTTATACGGTAGTTACTTTTTGATCCTTTATCTGTAACTGAAGTCAAAGTCAAAAAAATCTGAAAAATATTGGCAACAAAACAACTGATTTCACAAATCCAGAAACGATGTTAACATCGTTGATAAATAAATAAATAAAAATTGAGAAAGGCTCTAAAACACAAATGGCCTGCAACAACTTCGTTTTTACCTTCATTTTTCTTAGAAATCTTTTTACCAACAAAACCTTGCAACTAATGAGGAAAGAAAAACATTATAAGTTTAAAAAATTAGAAATAAAGCTCTGGGGTAGTGGTTACTTACAGTATGAAGAAACAGGAGGCACAAGATCTACTCGACCACAAAAAATTAGCATGTATTGGCATAGATGTACAGACAATTCCAAAAGCGTTTTCACCCAGGTGAATATGTTTGGTTTCCTTGCAATACATTAAACCGGTGAGATTAATCGGTTCAGGCAAGAGTCGAGTTCGAATCAGACCAGTTGATGCCATTTATTATTTCTTAGCAACAGGGATAGGTAGGCATAATTAATGACGTTCAACTGTTTTGACTGAAATCTGATTTTGAGCCTTTATTAGAAAACTTTTTCTTTATTATTATTAAATCAATCAATACAGGTTGTTTCTAAATTTTCTCCCATATTATACATGTTTATTACTTAAAACTATTACAGATTTTAACGTAAATTTTTTATTCACAAAGAAAAACTCAAAGTTTCTTAGCCTCGCAAGAGCTGATAATGAAACACGTGGTTCGCGCATGCTACCATTGTTGGTGCGTTGTTCCATTTTTCTCAAGACGCAGTAAACAATGGCAAATGTTCAAGAAAAAACTCAATGCCTGTTATGGCTTGCAGAATTTTAGTCAATGATTACAGTTCAGAGAATGTTCAAAACAAAGTTTAAAAAGGATCGTCCAAATCATAAGTCAATTAAGCTATGGCATGAAAAATTTTTGAACACAGGCAGCCTGTTACACAAAAAGGTTGCTGGTAGACCTTCAACGACACAACAGAGAGTAGAAAATGAGGCGTTTGATCTAGTCCCCGTAAATCACTTCGCGAAGCGGCTCATCAACTGGATATGCCAATGACATCCATCCATAAAATAGTGAAGCACCACCTTTGTCCTACACCCTACAAAACCCAGATGATGCATGAACTGAAGCCAGATGACCGACCAAAGCACAAGAACTTTGCTGAGGATTTGCTCCAAAAAATCGACAATGATTCCACCTTCCTTGAGGACATTTTTGTTTTCTGATGAGGCAACATTCCATACTTTCGGAGCAGTAAACCAACACAACTGCAGAGGAAGGGCTCACGAATTTGGGCCCACAAAACCCCCCACGTTCAACGGGAGCAAATATGTGACAGCCCAAAGGTTCCTGTTTGGTGCGGTTTAATGCATGATCGAGTAATCGGACCTTTCTTTTTTGCTGAGGACATCACTACAGCTGCAACCTACCAAGATATGCTGGAGAACTACCTGATTCCACAGATGGAAGAATTGCAGCCCAACAGTCTACCAACAAGATGGAGTACCTCACTGGGGCCTGCAAGTTAGGCAGTGCTTTGATACGAACTTTCCAGGACGATAGACTGGAACGGATGGGCCAATCCCTTGGCCCCCTTGCTCATCCAATGCGATTCCTCTGGATTATTTCTTCTGGGAATATGTGAAATACATTTCTCTTGAGCAGAGTACTAAAAAAATTGTCAATATGTATGTACAAAATGCTACATCTGGGGGCTCCTAATTTTAATGAGTAGTCAATTTTCAAATCTTTCTATTTTAATCAGTATAAATTGAAGAAAAACTCATTTTCAAGTGTACAAGACCAACGTTGATGAATTGAAACTCTCAAGAACAGAATAATTGAAACAATCGCTGAAATCACCCCCAAAATGTTAGCTGAACATGGGAGGAAATAGAGTTTCGGTTTGACGTCCTTTACACCATAAATGGGGCACAATGAAATTTATTAAGGCATGCTAAGAAACTTTTTGAGTTTTTCTTTGTGAATAAAAAAAATCACGTTAATATCTATAATAGTTTTTGAGTAATAAACATGTATAATATGGAAGATAATTTAGAAACACCTTGTGTTATTATTATTTAGCAGAAATGCAGTAAAATAATGTGATAACTACACGAGAAAGTAAGCGATCAGTTGGCAAAGAAAGCTTACAATACAGGGTGGGCCGTAAGTCACGCACCAAAGAATTACGTGAAGTGTGATATGAAACAATGTGAAATCAGCAAATGGCGAGCAGTTTGAGCATTTGTGATTGTACCAGCAACATGCTTCTTAGTTCATTAGTTAAGCTTGGTTTTAATAAAATAACGTTTATTATTATCAGAATTGTTTTAAATGCTTTGGTGCTCGACTTACGGCCCACCCTGTATAATGGTGAATACACTAATTAAATCATTACATTGGAACCTCGCTTAACGAGCATAATTCGTTTCCGAATCTTACTCGTAAAGCGAAACACTCGTTAAGCGAAACCATTTTTCCTATAGGAGTCAATGTAAAATATAATAATGCGTTCCATACTGAAAAAAATACTCAAAATATATTTTTATGTAATTAGTTTATTATTTATAAAAATATATAAAGGCCTTTTTAAAAGTATTAACGCATTAAATAGAATATAAATGATCACGAAAAAGAACAAATATTCAATAAAACACATGTAAAAAGAAATAAATACGGTTCTACACTATAAAGAAAGTAGCTGCGGACGCGTAGGAGACGGAGGGAAAGAGGACGGGGAAGGTTATTGGGAAGGAGGAGGAGAATCTTCCACTAAGAGAAACTCTTCTTCACTCGCTGCAGTCTCTACTGACTTACTAGCTTTAAATCTTTTAGAAGCACTGGCAGTACTGGGACTTTCTTAAGCATCCTCTTTTACTAGAAAAGAGTCT
>JAHWFO010011313.1:203403-239623 GCA_023313115.1 Rhysida immarginata
TTCTCTTTCTATTCCCTGATATTTCCGAAATGTGTCCACTACACGATCCTTATCTATTACTTTTATTTTCCGATCCAATAATTTCTCATAGCAGCTAACACAGATATGCCTATTTAGCATATCTGTAGTGTCGGGCCATGTACGATAAATTAATATCGTGCACGTCCCGTCACACATGTATTAAAAAGACTGAACCATAATCCATAGCTGGGAAAACCACATTATTAAAGATAGCCTTTTTCCATTTAAAACTCACTAACCCTTTCAACTTTTTAAACAAAAAACAGAACTTTGTAATTCTATTTACCATCCTATCAATAAGTACACAAGAAGATAGGGTGCTATCCAAGTAAACCCTCAACACTTTCATATTCCTTTTTCTAAAGGCCTTCTTAATACCAAAGGAAATCTTTCTTGTTTTTAAACCGTTAAACATCAACTGCTGTTCTTTAGCCCAGGCATTAAGTGTGTTCTCATCCTGTTGATTCCAAAATTCAACAACATGCGAATCATAATATTCGGATTCATAAATTTAAAAAATCATCCATTTACACTATAATCTTTCCATTTAATTTCAATTTAAAAACATCGTTTATATAAAAAGTAAATAAATGACTCGACATAAAAGTCCCTTGCGGAATTCCTCTATGAACATAGTAAAAACTTTCTTGACCCTCCATAAAAATAGTTCGATTAATGAAGAATGAAGATAATAACCTCACATATTGTGCCGGGCAGCCTTCAACCAATAACATTTCTAATAATAGTTTTACATCCACACAATCATTTTACATTTCTTTATATTATTTATGACTGGCACAGCAGCTTCTTCGTTCTCGATTCTGATAAATTTAGGAACATTCGATTTATCAACATCTTCTGCATCCAAACATATAGCATCATCATCGTTTATCAAACAAAGAACTTCCCTGGCACGTACCAAAGGCGGCCAACGTGCTGACCTAAGGGTAAAGCGAGCGTGAACTCGCGCGGTCGCCACGTGCTAAAAAGTGATACAAACAAATTTAAACCTTATAATACAAGGATGAATCAAAAAGTAAGATACACTCAGGACCATCTGTGGTCGAAGAACGACGATATCATTCGCCGTTTTTAAGGATGTTGCCTATATGTCTATAACTGCAAAGTGTTCACGCATGTACTGCGTACGCAAGAGCATTGTCGTGGCACGCCAGCTGGTTGTACAATCCAAGTTGGAGATTCTCGGAACAGTCCGTTTTTTGTGGGCGAAAGGCTTAAATTGCACTGAAATCCATAAAGAAATTTGCAGTGTCTACGGGAATAATGTGATTTCTCGTCCTGCAATCGTGAAGTGGTGCCAGCAGTTTGAAAATGGGCACTCAGATTTGACGGACGAATATCGCGCCCATTGCCCGCGTTAATGAGATGATTCTGGACAATTGACGAATCATAATTAAAGAAATCCCAGAACGCTTAGCGTTTCTTATGGGAGTGTGCTGACATGGTTGAGAAACGCTGGAGCGAATTTTTACTGCAGCGGCATGAAAATGTTAATTTGACGTTCAGACACGTGTTTACAATTGTCGGCTGATTAAATAGAAAAGTGAAATAAATGGTGCACGTTTCCTCAGAATGTGTATATGGGATCTTAACTTGCATTTGTTTTTACTGTTTCAGAGTGTAACTTACTTTCTGAATCACCCTCGTATTATTATATTGATAATGTTGGTAAAATTTTAAAGTTTTTCATTAGAGTTGAAGTTTAGAGTTTTAATAATTTATCTTTATACATGTGACGTCACGAAGCTTATGACATGTCCCCCCCCCCTTGTCACACAATGTCACACATTGTTGACCCCCTCCCTCCCCCTTAACGTGTGACGTAATTTATGGATGGAACCTAGCCAGCCCAAGCTGACCTTCAGAGACTCTTTCTCACCCATTTTCTCAAAATCTTTCAAGGGGAATGGTGTCATTAAAAATTGTTTTTAGACTAATGTGGTGTTGCTCTACAGGGTAGCAATTGGAAATATTTCTCTATCTTTAATAGTTTTTGAGTTAGCAAATGGATGACCTTAAATTTGGGGGTCAAAGTCAAATTTGACGGTGGCAATGAATTCCAAATCTCCCTGTTAGCTATATACCACACTCATCAGATCTCGCCTTCCTGGCAGCTTTGTGATATCTACCACGTTACCATTCTTTTTGGACACCTTGTATAGTGCCCAGCACGAAAGAAAAAGGAAACTGGCGCATGTGTAAATGAAAAAAACTCGTTCTACTATATGTGAGGGAATTGATTCATTCTCTCTCTCTTCTCTTCTTCACTATTGTTTTGACTGAGATAAGAAGTAGGGACGCAAGGCAAGGGCATGCCTGATGGTGGCAACGAGAATGCGACGAAACATCAATGGACAGCGGCATCATGTTACATGGCCTTGGTTGTCTGATTGTGTGGTGGTCGTCCGTGTAGCAGTAACGTGAAGAAAAGTTCGTATAAATGACAAAAGTGAAATCAAGCATCGATATCATGGCGGAATGAAGGTCTTGACGGGCTATCAGCGTGGTCAGCGGTAGCGTCGAGGTATGAACAGCCAGCTGCTTCGTGGGATGACACCGAGGCTTAGCAACGAGTGACCGTTATAAAGAACTGCTCATCGGGGATCATGGCTCATCAAGTCAGTCGTGTTTGTATGAATGAAAACTGTTCATAGTACAATGAATGGACAGACAGTTAAGTAAAAAACAACAGTATGTATAACACCAGTCTGAATATTATTTGTTTAGAACTTACGGTTTATTAAGCTAAATTTTCAGTGAAGGTTTTAAAATTTATAGAGGAAAGAGCATCGTATCTTTGATTGCAATTTTTAATTGCTGTTATTTTAGTATTAATAATTGATTACGAGTTTCACTAACCCATTAATTTATTTTTAAGATCTGTTTTCATGTAACTTTTTGCGATTTTTTTTGTGTAAATAAAAGGCTTATTTAATTTTATCTGTGAATGGTGTCGCATTTTTACTTCTCTTTGTTGAATTATACGTTTTGGGCTTATCTAAGGGTTGGTATCTCAGGGTTGGTCATAAAATATTAAAATGTTATTGCGGACACAACGGTTATCTTGCTTCTGAATTATTACACTATACGATCTATGGTTGGAGACTAGTGCACTATAAGTGAGTCCCAATTAATAACATGATTTGGTGTTCGGTGACATGTCGGTTGTGATTAAAATAATCTTATTGAACAACAGGCGTATCACACACACTTTGCATGTTACACAATGTTCCTAAACAATTATGCTGGATAAGTTTGGGTCACCCTGTATAAACTATAAATCTATTATGGCATTTCATAGAGATTAGCTACCAATTTTCAAAATGAAATATCTTCTGGGTTTATGCTTAAAAAAACAATGTATCGGCAAACATAGCTGTATTCTCATCCATGACAGGAAAAATAATATATACAGTATTATATATATGTGTTATATAAAAAAATACAACATCTATTATACAGGGTGGGGCAGGTATTTGAGAACACATGAGTATGACGTAATAGTCAATACATCATACTATTTAACAATTTAAGGCAGATAAACATGGCGGTCCTAAAGATAGCCCAGTAAATGAAGCGACATGCCATCATCGTCTCCTTGGCTGTAGGACATTCCGACTCCGAGATTGCTGTATTCATGAAAGTAGACTGTTCGTTCAAGACTTTGTGCAAGGCCAGAAGGTGAACCACCAAAATTATCGATGGCTATGTCACCCCCCCCCCCCCCTTGTAGTCCTTTGTACAAAAATGTAAATTATATTAAAGGCTCTGTGGTATCTTAAGTGTCTGCTCCTTTTACCTGTGGATGTCATTTTGTTTTCAAATACCTGCCGCACCCTATATGAAAAAGGCATATATTTATGCAGTATACTACAGAATCGAGTCACATTATTATCACCACCATCTAATATCCCGAATAACCGCCTTTAGTGGCACGAACAGCAGCTAGACGGCGTGGGAGTGAGTCAATAAGATTCTGGTAGGTTTCTACTGGTAGCTGTGGCCATTCAGACTGTAAAGCATCCGATAGCTGCTGAAGGGTACACGGTGGTTGTTCCATAGCACGCAGATGACGATCGAGGTGATCTCAAAGGTTCTCGACTGGGTTGAGGTCTAGGGAATTAGGGGGCCAGGGTAGTACTTGGAACTCTTGGTCGTGTTCCTCAAACCACCCCCGAACAATTGCAGCCATATGACACGTCGCATTGTCATGCTGGAACGTGACCTTATCCTCTGGAAAGACAGTCGCCATGTATGGGTGTACTTGATCTGCAATTATGGATAAATAATCAAATCGGTTGAGAGTGCCTTCCACAGGTATCAGTGGGCCAAGACAATGCCATGAGAACACTCCCCACCCCATGACGCTGCCGCCACCAGCCTGGATTCGTCCAACAATGGTTGCAGGATGCTTGTTCTCAGAGGTTTCTAGCCTCACCCGCCAACGGCCGTAACTTCTGTGGAGCAGAAATCGTGACTCATCAAAGAAGGCAACCTTTTTCCAGTTAGAAGTGGTCCAGTTTCTGTACTGTTGGGCAAACTGAAGCCGTTCTTGGCGATGAATCTTCGTCGGCATGGGTGCAGTGACCATCCATCTGCTGCGGAGGCCCATACGTAGCAGGGTCTTCTGTACTGTGCTTTTAAAGACATGTTTGGTAGCATCCTCGTTGGTTTGAGTGATAAGTTGGTCCACTGTAGCTCTTTGGTTGGCCTTCACACACCTTCGCAGCCGACGTTCACCTCTCTCATCAATGGCACGTGGTGATCCACAGTTCCCATATAGTTTATTCTGAATGGTCCCTTTTCCCAGTCATGGTACACTTTAACTACAGCAGCACGAGAACAGTTTACAAGCTGCGCGGTTTCCGAAATACTGCCACCCTTGGCCCGAAAGCCGATTATCATCCCCTTTTCCAGATCTCATAAATCGCGTTTCTTACCCATTGCAGCAATGAGTGATATGTTTTTAACATAGTGGAAGCCTACCTTATATAGTCACCTAACCAATTCCAACACGTTACATAGTTCCTCAGCTGGGCAACCCTGAAGACAAACGTAGGGGGTGGTCATAATAATGTGACTTGATTGGTTTATTAGAAATTTTGGCATCGACTGCTAAGGTCATTTTGCGCCTTTTTCACAAGTTATATCTGTACGCAGCCTGAGACAAACACAAACATCCATGCCCACGGTGGGATTCGAACCCACGACCAGGCGGACTTGAGAACTAGAAAGCCTACGCCCAGTCCTTTGGCCACCTGGCCGGCAATGTGACTTGACCCTGTATATGCCGTTTACTATGTGGTATATCGTAATGGTTTTTGTGTTCTTATAAAACATGAGCATAATATATGATGGCATGAACAATTTCAGTATCAAACTATTACAGAATTTAAAAAGTAATAAGTAAAAATATCAATGTTTGAAACACAGAAAAAATAAATAAATTAACTATTTTCATTGGTAATTTAAATATATGAGATTTGGCATAGGATACACCCTCATTGAACACTCTTGAGATATTTTTAATATTTATTCTTTGTTTTTAATAAGCATGTTAAATATTTTATCTGTAAGACTATCTTAATAAAATAGAAAGTAGCAATTAATCTTTTCAGTTAAAATACTGTAATACGCCAGCACCAGTTATAAACCTGACGGCCAAGTCCATTTTAAACTTCTACGATGTTTGATCGAACTACTAGACTTTATAACCAACCTACTTCGGTTAGCACAACTCCTGCCAAGCAAGTGAAAACGCTTTTGGAATAGACTGTACATTTCAATCACAAGGTGATCATCAGTCAGTATATAAAAATTTTCCAATTCGCAGAGAATTTATACATTTGAGAGGCCAATCAGAGAAACAAGCATAGTAATTTCTCTGATTGGTTACACAAAAAAGAAGATTAGTTAAAGATAAGAAGCAGTAATGAAAAACAAAAACAGAAAGCCATTAGGAGGTATCGTGATATGTGGCTTCCTTACAATACTCAAGATCTATACCTTGTCTCAGCTTTAGTTGAGATTGATGTCATGAGTGAAGCGGTTATAGTTCGTTCACAAGAAGAAAAAGTTCGAATAATTTTCTATATAAGAAGTTCAAAATTCTATCTGCAATCATGTTTCCTATTTTTCTTCTCGATGTAATAAAAAATCGGCGGATAGAAAACCATTTGATGAAATTAAAAAAAAAAAAATAAATAAATAAATAAATAAATAAAATAAAGTCGGTCTGTAATCGAGATTATTTGATTGTAAAATGGCGGCATCTTGTTCCTATATCAAGAACGTGAAACGTGTGTCAGAAATGAAAGATGATCGAGTTTCCATGAAAAGGAGTAAAATATTTTCCATGGGTTCCATATTAATTTTTGAAAATGATATCGGACAGATACCATTCCACTATTCTACTTTCAAGAAGCCACGCGATTATGGGATGGTGAAACGTGTACAAGTAGGCCTAAGTACAAGTCTAACGGCAGAAGGATACGATGTTGTGCATTATGCCCGGCAAACGACGACTTTCCGTGACGTCACTCTCAACTGAAGCCGAGACAGTGTATAGACATGTGCAATATACATTTTTTCTCCTTCCTGTGGGCATTGTGTCTCTTCGTACTAAACTCAAATACAGTTTTCATTTTCTACGTTCAGAAGATGGAGAGAATGGGTGAAAGTTGTAGTTTTATCCATGGATACATGACAAGTTTTTCTTTTTTTCTAGTATCCAAATTATATCCATGAGTTACACACAGATAATTAGGCATATTTCAAATTTAATAACAGAACAGCATGTGCTACTCCTACATTTTGAAATTCTACCCACAATCACGTCAATAGAGAGTTTAAGTGACACGTTAACGTGAAACGCGACGTCCGTGTGCAATGTCATCGATGACGAATTTCACATTCATGTTCATTGCCTGTAGAAATTGTTAAGTTTCACGAAACGTGCCTCGTACGTGTAACTCGAACGTGTGACGTTTTGATCACGTGATCAGTGTTTTCTGTTTTATAAACCATAGCCTACAACACTGATCAGTGCTTTCTTCTATTGTTGTAGGCTCTGCATTAACAATGATACTTTAGTTAGTTAAATTAGTTCTATAGGGCCTTAAAATAATTAAAAATACTGTATATTTAAATGCAAATACAGTACATGAAAATAAATAAATAAATGCATAAAGCAAGCCATGTTTCTTTAATTTACTATTCATATTATTTTGTAATGTGGATGAGTGATGTGTAATTCGTATAAACATTTTAATTTTAAAGTAGATCTGAGAATTAGCAAATGGTAGAAGCATTTAATGAGAACCTACACGTTAAGAATAAACTTCATCATCAGGGTAGGTTGAAGTTTATTGTATCCTACCCTGATGATGAAGTTTATTCGAAACGCGTAGGTTCTCATTAAATACTTCTACCATTTGCTAATTCTCAGATCTCCTTTATTGTTATCATTACTAGCAAATTAGACCACAATGCAGTTACTAGATCATTTTAATTTTATTGAAATATTTTAATAATAAATGTTCTATTTCAATAAAAAAAATATTATAATAAATAAAATCATAAATAAAATTATAAATATTGTAAAACATTTTAATTTTTGTCTTAAAATATTTGTTGAGATTAATTTTAAGGGCTTTTATCTTTTGAATTTTATTGTATTCCATCTTTATAGGCAATAAATGTATTATTTTATTATTATTATTATTATTATTATTATTATTATTATTGTTTGGGGAAGCCAAACTCGGATCAAATCTGGAAGCCAATCCCAGAGGCAGACCCAAAAGAGGGCCAGCCCAAGGGACTCAAATGCAAGGAAGGGGGAGTTACGCACTCGTGGGAGTATTGATTTTATAATTTTCTTAAATAACTGTCTGAGGCGTTTGTTCTGCTTTGATGAAGTGTTGTTTTTAGTGTGCTGTGTAAGTCTACCTAACTGCTTGCGGATTTCGTCAATCTCAGACTCAATCCGTTTTTGCCATTTAGGTTTCTGTTGAGTGTACAATTTTTGTGTGTGTTTATGGACTGGTTTCCTACCCAGTGTGGATATAACTGTAAGAGCCCCAGCGTAAATAAGTAGGTGTATGTATTCTAAAGTTAGATTTTCTTCAATGCACTGTGGTAAGATGTATGTGTTCATGTAAGATAAAATTTCCCCCATTTTGCTGTTTATGTTTATTTTAGGTTGAATTGTTGCTAGCACCCAGTTGGTCAGGTGACTTTTTTGCTTCCAGGCCTTGTTATCTAGTAGGCCTCGTTTTGTACGTGAATGATGTTGCAATCATCACTTCCACGTAAAACTTCACGTTGACTCGTACAGTTCACAGAGCTATGTGCACGACGCGAGGACGTTTCCATTTCATCATTCACACTGCCTCTCACGGAAAAACATGGCGAGTTCGAGGTGAAACTCTGCTTTCCTACGTTAGCTTTTATGCGAGTTCGATATTTTATTTCAATCCCTGAAAATGGCCAAATTGAACGTCAAAAAGTCTAAATATATATCTATATAAATAAATATATATATAAATATTATTAACATATATTAATACATGTATATAATTATAATAATAACTTTGGAAATTTTATAGAAATGCCAAATCTACCTGTTCCCCAATTAGTATGAGTATCGATGAAGACACACAGGCATTTAGTGAAAGTGGCATCGCTGAAATCTTCACTAAACATTTTTCTCAGATATTTGATATTTCAGAACTTGAAATTAAAGAAGAAGAATCGTCTTCAAATACTAACTTAGTACTTAATTACCCTCTGGAAAGAGAGGAATTATGGTTGGCCTTTAAAGACCGAAAAAATCAACAGACCCGGATGGACTACTCTCATTTATATTGAAGAGAGGCGGTGAATTACTTTTCGAACCACTTTTTATTATATTTCAGAAGTGCTTGAACAGAGGATATTTTCAAACCTTCTGGAGAAGACCGATCACATTGCCTATCTAGAAAAGTGATGATATTCATAATGTCAAAAACTATCAACCTTTTTCTCTATTTTGGCTAATTTACTTGAATTTATTATGACTGTTAGACTAAGAAAAGTTATTGATCCTTGGTGTAGTATCATTGTTTATGTTAATATGAGCCTCCTTCCCACGGCTCTCTCTCCCCTTTGTTTGTAAGTGAGCGAGAGGCACTCGCTGGCTGAATATAAATAAAGCGGTTGAAGTCGAGAGTTGCGCTTCGTAACTGAGAGTGAAAAGACGCTTGATTTCTTGTGCCTGACACAAACACATTATTAATGTAAAAGAACATTACATTTGGCGACGAGAGATGTCAAATACTCAATTGCTCGTTCCAGCACTTCAACCTTTTTCCTCTAAAGGTGAAAATGAAAGCGACAGATGGGTTTTGTGGACCGAAGAATTTGCATTTTATGCTGCAGCAACATCCGTTACAATGGCTCAAGCGAAAAATAATTTGCTGCTGTTTTGAGGAGGAGCAGAAATAAGAAGAGCATATAAGACTCTGGAAATACCTGACATCAACATCATTCCGCACGAGGACTTGCTGAAAAAATTCGAAGACAAGTTCGGAAAAAAGAAAAACTACACCTACGAAGAGACGTGTTTCACTGCTTGTCACAGGAACCGGGTGAGAAGATAGATGATTTTATTATTCGATAACAATACCAGGCTCTTCTGTGCAATTTTGGAATATGGAAAGACACTGCCATTGTTGATCAAATAGTGGAAAAGTGTAACAGTGCTCGCCTATGCAGACGCCTATTGAAAGAGTCAGACCTAAAGCTGGATATGTTGCTTACAATTGAACGCACCCAAGAAAGTGCGGAGGAACACGCTAAGAAAACGGAAGCAAGTTCAACGACGGTCTAGCTGACTAACGCTGTTTCCTCATAGAGAGGCAACAGCAACATGAACAGTAAAACAAAATGTACACGATGTGGTTGGAAAGGCCACAAATCAAGCAATTGTGAAGTCATGAAGGGAAAAGAATGCCACAGGTGCCATAAAATGGGACATTTTAAAAATATGTGCCGTTCGAAAACTAATTCTCCAAAAGCGAAACAAAAACATAAGGAAAAATCCAAAGACAAAAAGAAAACTCCGAATGAAGCAAACTGTTTTACGAACAACAGGCATAGTGACAGCGATTCATCTCACAGCGATTACCTGTTTATGATGAATGCACAAAAACTACCATCAGTAAACATTAAAGTGAATGAACAAACAGTGCCCTTTGTTGTGGATTCGGGTTCAACATTTTCTACCATCACAGAGACGGAAAGAGTACGGACAGAGAAGTACAGACTACGTCCGACGAAGGTACGAGGTTTCGCATACATGTCGAAGGACCCCATTCTACCTCTGGGAGAAGTAATTCTACCAGTAGAGGCAAGAAAACAAAAGCGCAAGGTAAGATTTATCGATGTGGCAGATGGCAATCACCCCTGTTTGTTGAGTAGTAATGCGAGCAAAGTTTTCGGTTTTATCACTTTTAGTGAGGATGTATATTTCTCAGTACAGCCAGGCTTGGAAGATTTGATAAGCGAATATGACAAATTGTTTCATGGGCTGGGAAAATTATATAATTTCCAGGCTAGGATTGAGATTAAAGAGGGTACGATCCCAAAGATATTACCCATTAGGCGTACACCCTTTAACTTATGCGATAAGGTTGAGCAGGAGGTTAAACGCTTGCTGGATGGGGATATTATTGAGCGATTAGAAGGCATAACACCATGGTTGTCACCAGTCGTCCCAGTCGAAAAGAAAAACGGGTCAATACGTTTATGCCTGGACATACGCGAGCTTAATAAATGTATTATAAAGTAGAAGTATCCGATCCCCACAGTTGATGATATTTTGTCAGAGCTGGGTGAAGCTAAAATTTTCACAGAATTAGACTTCACAGAATTGCGGGATTTCATCAGGTAGAACTCCACCCGGATTCGAGAGTTTTTACCACATTTTCAGTTGAATCGGGAGTATATAGATTTACCGTAAATCTTCTACTATAATGCGACCCCTTGTATAATGCGACTCCACTTTTTCGGCCCAAAAAAACAGCAAAAAATGCTATCCTCTTGTATAATGCGATCCCCATTTTTGATTCCTCGCGAGAAATAAAATGTGCAAAAATATACAGAAAAAAAATCTTTATTTTTAAATAACCTGGATCTTAAAAATGTAGAAATGTAAAAATGCATTTAAGTGAACTTTCTTGTCGTTGTTCAAAATTATATAAAGTTTAGATTCACCAAAATTCAATTCAATTTTGGGACATTTGCCCCATTAAAACCATTGGAAGTTTATAGCCTTACATTGATAGGGAAAGGCTTTCCCACTCACACATCGCCTTTATATCAATTTTCTTAATAAAAAAAAAAACAAGTAATCTTTATTCAGTTTAATATTTTCACTGCATAAGCTTTCTTGTAGGCTTTGGTTTGAGGCAGTTTGCAAGTACAGTATAAAGATCTTTGGAAGAAGTTAGCTGTTGGTTTCATATTACGGTAGCTGTTGGCGACGAGAAATTCGAAAAAAAAGTGAAATAATTTATTGTATACTGAACTGGACACTGTATATGCTGTATAATTAATCTATATCACACGGTATATTCATTGAGAATTTCATCAGGATAGTAGTTCGAAGCAGTTTGGAAGCAGAGACTTTGGGAGGATTTTGATGGTCTCTATTTAGAAGTAGCGATCTTTGGGAGGAGTTATTTTTGTATTAAATGTTGGCGACGAGAAATTCGAATAAAAAGTTAATTAATTTATTGTATAAAGAACTGGACTCTGAATATGCAATGTAATTAATTTATAATACACGGTAAATTCGTGTAAATGTGATCAGCACAGAAAGCAACTTCGTCGAGGCAGTTTGGAAGTTTATAGCCCTACATTGATAGGGAAAGCTTTCTCACTCGCACATAGACAAAAACACACAACAGTACATCAATTTTCTTAATAAAAAAACAAGTAATCTTTATTCAGTTTAACATTTTTCATAACCTGGGTGCATAAGCTTTCTTGTAGCTTTGGTTCGAGGCAGTTTTTAAGTAGGCCTATTTGGAAGTAGCGAGCTTTGGGAGGAGTTATTTTTGTATTAGATGTTGGCAACGAGAAATTTGAATAAAAAGTGAATTAATTTATTGTATAATGAACTGGACACTGTATATGTTGTATAATTAATCTATAACACACGATAATTTTGTTGTGAATTTCATTAGGACAGTAGTGCGAAGCAGTTTGGTATCAGAGACCATCAATATTGATAGTCTGGGTAAACCTATAAAGTAACGTCCCCAAGATGGCAAGCGTATTTCTCTAACTTATCAATAGATGGCAGAGTTGAAATCAAAGGCCTAACCATGGAGGTCGCACAGCATTGCTCTCCAGAGAAGCCAAATTTACAAAATAAATACTGAATCGCAGAGCATTTCCAAATAATGTTTTTCTTTTAATTTTAGTTGAAAATTCACGTTTTTTTTTCCTTTTATTTTTAATTTTTTTTATTTAAAATTACATTTTTACAGTTGAAGCACAATTTTCAGAAATACATGTATATAAAATATAAGATAATTGTAAAATTTTAATTAATTAACAATTTTTGTTACTTTTCTAGATACATGTAGAGGGTAATAGAACACAACATTGCCAAAAATGAACAGGCACTTTCGAATTAGGAAATTTTGTCGAATATTTAGAAAAATACTTGACGAATTATCCTGAAATTTCAGGGGTGTAAAGAGCATGTAACAAGAACAAGAATTTTATTACATCGCGGAGCTAACACTTGTAAATAATTATTTATTTTTTGCTTATAAGTTTTATTTTGTTGTTTATGACAACAAAGGCGTGGATGACAATGGCCGTTTTGTTTTGTTTTAATCAATTTAAGTTCCTTCCTATAATTTTACTCTGAAAAAAAACCCAAAAACTATGTTTCTCTTCTCCCCCCCCCCCCCCACCTATTCTTTTAAAGGATCGGTTTCTAGATATGAGCTATTATCTCTCCCTAGTTTGTTTGGCAAGTGTAACTTTTTAACTACCCCTATCTCCAAATTTCAGTGAGAATTGAGTAATAAACTCCTTCTTAACTCCTTCTAGTCTCTCGTTCAATTTCTTAACCAGTTTTGAAGTCCCCACTTTTGTTGCCTAATGATTGAGTTGGGACATGCCTACCATTTTGATTAATCTATTATTGAATTATCTAGATGCAGTCTTGTATTATTTTCAATTTGTACAATTTATTGGGCCAGAATAATCCAGGGGCGTAACTAGGGGGAGTTCGGAGGGTTCGGAGTGTTCAGACGAATCCCCCTTTGATTTCCCTGATCTGTTCACTTGTATATCTTTGTTTCTACTAAAAAAACTATTCTATGTTTTATCCCACCGCCCCCGGGGGGGGCCCCCCCCCCCCATGTAAAATTCTGGTTAAGCCCCTGTAATCCCATTCTGAATGGTTGTTTAATTCGAATCCAGCAATCACATTGGCTCTTCCCCTCCCCCTTTTTTTATACAAGCGGTCCATCCCCAACCCTCCTTTCTCCACCCAAGTGTTCTACTAAACTTCTTTAAATCAGTAAACACACAGAATAAGTTACACACAGTCCTGAAGAAGGCTACGGCTGATTCTGTGTCGTAAAATTAATTGTTCTTTATACAAGTACCTGTTTAGCCTGCTCACTCTCCAAGTTTAGGAGCTATGCCAACGCCTCTTTATAGGAGGCGTTGGCTATGCCCGCAACACATAATGAGATAGTTCCAAATGCAAGCGTATTACCACCTGCGTCGATACGAGAGGAACATTGCACTTTAGAAATGATATACGTAGAATTTTCTTCGGAAGAAACTATTCTTCAGTGGCTTGCTCGACACCACCTAATTAAAAATGTGATGACATGTCATATTTGCGGTAACCCAGCATCTCTTTAAATTACAGACAAGGAATAGACAAGAAGCGCTGGTCATGCAGAAGATGCAATGTGAGAAAAATTGTTAGAGGCGGGTCGTTCTTCGAACACAGCATGCTCTCGTTGCGGCAGATTATTATTATTATTATTTATTTGTGGTGTCAAGATGCACCACAGAAGAGCATCATCCATGAGGCTGGCCTAATGACCCAGCAGACTGCTATAAATTTCTGCAATTATTGCAGAATCGAATGTACGGCTTGGCTAACAAGAAATCTCCCATTGATCGGTGGTTTTGACGAAAATTATGATCCACTGTACGTTGAAATCCACGAAACCCTCTGTTTTCACAGAAAATATCATAGAGGCGAGTTGCGAGGTCAAATACAGTGGGTGTTCGGGGGAATCGAGCGTAAGTCGGGGAGGTGCTTTTTAAAGAAGGTACCCAACCGCAATAGGGAAACCCTCGAGACAGAAATTGTTAATCACATTCTTCCGGGCACCCACATAATTTCAGACGATGGAAGGCTTATCGTCATGTGAAAGACATACACGGAGGAATATTTGATCATTCGAAAGTAATTCACGAGAGATATTTCGTCGATCCGGAGGATAGTGATATACCTCCCAAAATATTGAGGGGATGTGGATGCGGATGAAGCGGAAACTTCGCCGGCAATATGGAACCCGCCCTCAATTGTTCCAATCAAATTTAGACGAATTTGCCTATCGCAACAATTTCAAAGGCTGCAATTTATTTTCTTGTTTTTTGGTAACCCTTGCTGAAAACTACCTGGTTTAGGGCAAATTAATTATTCAGTAATTATTGCAAATTTTAAAACTGACCTTTTTTTAAAAAAATAATAATTAATATTAAAAAAATGACCTTTTTCCCTTTCTTTTTTTACTTTTCAGATGTCTCTAACCCTGAGAACGATTTGTTCATATATTTTTTAATTTTTTCAAATATATTACCTTCTACATGTATTTAGAAAGGTAACAAAAATTGTTAATTAATTAAAATTTTATAATTATCTTATATTTTATATACATGTATTTCTGAAAATTGTGCTTCAACTCTAAACATTGTAATTTTAAATAAAATAAATAAAAGTAAAAAAAAAATGAAATTAAAAATAAAAGGGAAAAAAAGCATGAATTTTCAACTAAAACTAAAAGAAAAACATTATTTGGAAATGCTCTGCATTCCAGTATTTATTTTGTAAATTTGGCCATGGATGAAGAAAAGATGGATGGGACACTCCATTGCCTTCCTTAGTGAGTTTGATTTTGGGGCGACATCTGGAGCTTTGCGTAGTACTAAATATAATCGTCTGCTTAGATTACGTTAATAAAATTAAAAATAGACAGAAAACAATAAAATAGAAAATATAAAAAAACTTTCTAAGCACACTTTTATCTTAAAAAGCCACTTAATATATGAATTTCTTTTTTAAAAAAATTCTAGTATTACGCAAATCGAAACGATGGTGATGAAGTTTCGGTTTAGTACTACGCAAAGCAGAAACTGAAACTATTTTTCTTTATTTCCCAGACAGACTTGGTTTAGTACTACGCAAATCCACAGAGAGCGCCACTGAAAAAAAACTCACGCTCGACGCATAGGAGTGTCCCATCCATCTTTTCTTCATCCATGATTTGGCTTATCTGGAGAGCAATGCTGTGCGACCTCCATGGTTTTTTCTCCATGGTTAGGCCTTTGATTTCAACTCTGCCATCTATTGATAAGATAGAGAAATACGCTCGCATCTTGGGGACGTTACTTTATAGGTTTACCGATAGTCTGTATTTGGAAGTAGCGATCTTTGGGAGGAGTTATTTTTGTATTAAATGTTGGCGACGAGAAATTCAAATGAAAAATGAATTAATTCATTGTATAATGAACTGGACACTGTATATGCAATATAATTAATGTATATTATATGGTAATTTCATCAGGACAAAATCCCCTCCGGACAAAACCTCCTCCGCCAGCAGTCGTCGTTGGAGGGCGGATATTTATCCTCTTGTATAACACGACCCAGCAAATTTAGGTGCTTTTTTTAGGCCAAAAAAATTCGCATTATAGTAGAGGATTTACGGTAAACGGCTGATTTTTGGTATATCGACAGCCCCAGAAATTTTCCAGGGAGCAGTACGAATGGCAATTGCTGCTTGCGAGGGAGCTCGAAACATTAGTGACAATGTTTTAGTGTTCTCCAAAGTCATGGTCTCTCACGTGGAAAGATTACGCCATGTATTTGAAAAGTTGTTTAAAAATGGGCTTAGACTAAATAGGAAAAAAATGCAAAAGAATGTTTAGTTTTCATGGGGTTAGAAATTTCAGGTAGGGGTGTATCAATTGATGATATGAGGCTAAAACATTCACCACACAAAAACTATGCAAAGGTCAGCGTAAAGTCAGAGCCAATTTGCACGAGGCTAATATAAACAATGCAGAGAAACGACCGAACGATACGATTACAGAATGGAAAATTGGTGACAATGTATATTGCAAAGAGCCGAAAAAAACATAAGCTGTCATCTGCATTTTCGCCCAAAATGTGGACGATCTCAAAGATTAACGGGCTAAGAATTGAACTCACCACAGAGGATGGCAACAGGATCGTGAGACACGCATACTTTATTCGTAGAGCAAACAACAATAAAATAGAGCAAGAATCCGAGGACGATGACTATCCAGTGCTTCCATGTGATTCTGCTGACGGAGATGCTGCACAATCTGCGAACGATCGGCCAAGACGGAACATTCGCTGCCCAGAACGTTTTGATGATTTTATTCATATTTTAATCATATTTTAATTATCTTCTATTCATATTAATAAGCAGTATGTTATCAAGTTAGTTTATACATGTACACTACTGTTTATAAAAATCGCAACACCCTGATGGAATGGTCTAATCCATATGCAATTTGCAATATTTGCATACAATGGGTCAGAGTATAAATGATTAGATTTTCAGAGTAATTGCTTGAAAGAACACCATGCCTCGACGACGACGAAGGGTACCATATCAACAGCTGACAGACTTTGAAAGAGGACGCATAATTGGTCTGCGTGAAGCGGGATGGTCGTATCGTCACATTGCTGCTCGTGTAGGACGTAATGCAACGACAATTATGCGTGCATGGAGGCAGTGGAGCGAAGAGAACAGGGCACACCGAAGACCAGGCTCAGGAAGACCCAGCACGACGACACCGCGAGATGACAGACACCTCTATCGCATGTGTGTAGCAGATCGTACAGCCACTTCCACAGTGTTAGCACAACAGTGGGGTGCTACAGTAGGCAGGACAATGTCTGCTAGCACTGTACGACGCCGTTTGATTTCCAGAGGATTGATGGCACGAGTACCATTGTTGCGGATTCCTTTGACTCAAAACCACCGGCGCCTCAGGTTGCAATGGGCCCATCAACACCAACAGTGGCAAGCTGAATGGCAACAAGTTGTGTTTTCGGATGAGTCAAGGTTTAACTTGCAGCACCATGACAGCAGGATACGAGCCAGAAGACATCGTGGCGAGCGCGACCTTCCAGAATGCATCCTGCAGCGTCATTCAGGACAAACGCCAGGGGTGATGGTGTGGGGTGCAATCAGTTACCATGGCCGTTCCCGTCTGATCAGAATCCATGGCGATCTGAACAGTGACCGGTACATCAGGGAAGTTGTGCAACCCGAGGTCATCCCCTTCCTGCAGAACTTTCCAGGCGCTGTATTCCAACAGGACAATGCCTGACCGCATGTGGCCAGAAATGTCCTCGCCTTTTTCCAAGCACATCAGACGCCCTTGTTCCCCTGACCTGCTCGTTCACCAGACATGTGCCCAATCGAACATGTGTGGGACAGGGTTGCTCATCGATTGGCTCGTCAGACTCCTGCAGCAGCAACTGTGGATGAACTGTATACCCGTGTAGACAGAGCATGGTAGGACATTCTCCAGGCCCTTATTCAGAGCTTGTTTGACTCAATGCCACGACGTTTAGAGGCTGTAATTGCATCCCACGGTGGTTTCACCCGATACTAATGTGACAATAAAACGCATTGTATTGACCTGAAAATCTAATGGTTTCTTTTCTGACCCATGATATGCAAATGCTCCAAATTTATTGCAGATTGGGCTATTCCATCAGGGTGTTGCGATTTTTATAAACAGTAGTGTATTACAGTTTTTTTCATTCTTATAATTTTCTATTTTATTTGTTGGGAGGGATTGTAATATCATTGTTTATGTTAACACGAGCCTCCTTCCCACGGCTCTCTCTCCCCTTTGTTTGTAAGTGAGCGAGATGCACTCGCTAGCCAAATGTAAATAAAGCAGTCGAAGTAGAGAGTTGTGCTTGGTAACCGAGAGTGAAAAGACGCTTGATTTCTTGTGTGTGACACAAACACATTTATAATGTAAAAGGACATTTCACCTGAATGTCTAAAAATCAACATGAATTTTTAAAAAAGCACTCGACTGAAACAAACCTGGCTTCCTTCTATGTAAAAATGGATCAAACCATTGAGCAAGCTACCCAAATTGATAGCATTGATATCGATATCTCGATATGATTTAGTGTTTCCCACATGTTTGGGCCACTCATTCAGATGAAGAGATACAGCAGTCGGTGCACAAGTGGCTGCGCAGACAACCAAAAGAATTTTTTCAAGAGGAATCTATGCACTTTGTAAACGTTGGAAAACATACACTGAACAACCAATTTATAAGAGACACCCCGCTAATAGCGTGTTGCGCCTCCTTTAGCGGCGAGAACTGCCTGAATATGTGCTGGCATGGATTCAACAAGGTGTTGAAACCGTTGCGTAGAAATATCAGCCCAGGCTGACATCACAATGTCCCGTAATTGGTGCAGAAACATGCCTGAATGCGACACACTACCTGAACATTATTGCCGATCAGGTGCATCCGTTCATGATGACAGACAGTTTCAGGAGGACAATGCTCCCTGTCACCGTTCTCGAATGGTCTTGGACTGGTTCGAGGAACATGACGCGGACTTCCACCTGCTTCAGTGGCCAGCTTGGTCGCCCGATCTCAACCCAATCGAGCATTTATGGGATGAAGTGGAGAGAACCATCCGACGCCTTCCCACACTACCGTTGTGCTTCAGATGGTTCGTGCCAGTCGCCATTGGCTTCCTTCATCCATGGCCCTGTTTCGTCCGGAGTTGTGTTTGTTGGAGGTTGTTTTTTGGCATAATTGCCATTCACGAAATACCCTTGGCACCGTTGCACGAGAAAACCCGAGGAGGTTTGCGGTGTGCGAAATGCGCAACTGCGCCCGTCGAGCTCCAACGATCATGCCTCGTTCAAAGTCGGTCAAATCCTTGAATTTACCCATATTCAGTCCACTTCTGCTGCTGACTGCAATTTGTAATCCAGTGCTACCCTGTTATACATAGCTTCGGCCCATTGTTTGAGTGTCACTGGGAGGCCGATCCATTTTCCTTAACAGATGTTTCTAATCAACTGGTCGTTCAGTATATATTGAACGTAACGGAGATTATGTAGAAAAATAATACAGTTGTTTTTCAAGTTTGCTCAGTAATTAAAATTATAAAAAAAGTTCTGCGGTTTTCATTTGACTCACCCTCGTATTAATCTTAATATAGTTAGTTCTTTGATTACGATAAGATTTCAAAATTTCAAGGAATTTTGCTACTCCAACAAATCCTTCCAATTTATCTAGGAGTTTTTGGTGGGAAACTGTGTCAAAGGCTGTCGAGGCTTCAACTGTTGCAATATTCTCAAGGGGCATCTGACGCTGCTGTCATACCATTTTTGAACTTCATACTCCATTCAAAAACTTGCCATTGTGGCAAACATGCATCACCATATTGAAGCTTCATTCTTCTATGAATTTCAATAGATTTCACACCTTCGCTACTCAAAAATCGGATAACTGAACGCTGTTCTTCTTTGGTGCATGTTTCAAGTGGGGCGGCCATCTTTAAACTGCTGCTGTGATGTTGTTTGCTTGTCTCTACTTTCCAGCCAACTATTGGATATTCCTACAACTCATTTTTAACGAATCTGCAGATTTAAAACACGGCTAGGCGAAATTTGGAATTTTAATTACAATTCTGCGGTGTTCATTTGACTCACCCTTATTATACAGGATGGTTATAAAATAAGTTCTCCTACTCAGAGCCTTCTAAAGCCCAATCTAATGAACCAATTGTGATGCAAATTGAAATGTAGGCTATTCAGACGATAGGGGAGAGAATTCCGGAAAGAAAAAAATTAGTGCAAACTTTCACCACCAGGTGAAAATATTTTGCTGTGGAATGACAAATGGAGATTTTAAAACTAATTTTAATGTTTTAAACAAGCAGGCAAGGTTTTTGTTTGATTACAGCATATGTTCAACATGTCCGCCCCCTGCATCAGTGACATGTTGGAAGCGTAGCACAGCATGATCAAGTGTTGTATGAAGCGTCTCCCGGGGAATGTCTGAGACATGTCGTCTAATGCTGGCTTTCAGTTCAGGGACGGTCCATATGCTTTGTTGATAGACCCGATCTTTCAAATATCCCCAGAGCCAAAAATCGCACGGGTTCAAATCCGGAGAACGTGGAGGCCATGCATCTGGAAAATTTCTAAGTCTAATGCTGATCTTGGAGATCATACGATCATTTCCAAAGTTGGCACGAAGCAGTTCTTTCACTTGTCGACAAATATGAGGAGGTGCTCCATCTTGCATGAAGACAGTGGTTTCCAAACATCGTCGTTCTCGCAGGGCAGGAATCACATGCTGTGACAGAAGTTCACAATACCGCGCACTTGTCACAGAACATCTTACAGGACCTCGTTGTATTACTTCCTCAAAGAAAAAGGGGCCTGAAATAAAATCAGTAGTGAATCCATACCACACATTCATGTATTTAGAATGTAAGGGATTTTCATGCACGACATGGGGTAGTGAGGCACCTGATATGTGGCAGTTCTGCGTGTTCACTGCTCCTTCTAAGGTGAAATGTGCTTCGTCTGACCATAGCATGTTCCATGGCCACCAGTCATCAACAATCATCCTCTACAGAAAGCGATAAGCAAAGTCAATGCATTGAGTGGGATCTTGAGGTTTTAGCTGTTGTGCCAGATGAATCTTGTACGGGTACCAATGCAGAATGGACCGCAAGACCTTTTGCACCATGGACAATGGGATGAACAATTTGTATGCTGTTGCTCGAGTACTTGTTGCAGAATGTTGAGAAGAGGAAACTCTGTCCACCACTGCAACAGCCACGTCCTCAACAACTTCATCTGCTGTCTTGCGCCGTCCTCTTCCTGGTGCGACAGCCAAATCGCCAGTCGATTCCAATTTCTTTATCATCTTTCGCTATCCAGTATCTGACAAGGGCCCTTTTCGCAGTCCTTTTAGACGACGATATGCTCGCAATGCAGCTGGACTGCTGCTATCAATCTGGTAAAAATCTTTACCAACAGTGCGCGTTCTTTCTTGCTTAAAACCATGAAAACCATGATCTTTCGTGAAAGCTTTTCACTAAACATAATGAATGAATGGATGGATCAATCCATTCCATTTTGAGTATGTTGACTTTCTAATTTGCATAAACTTTCTGTTAATAAGGCCGACATTGAGAACAAACATATGCAATAATCAAACAAAAACCTTGCCTGCTTGTTTAAAACAATAAAACTAGCCTTAAAATCTCCATTTGTCATTCCACAGCGCCACATTTTCACCTGTGATGAAAATTTGCACTAATTTTTTTCTTTCCGGAATGTTCTCCCCCATGGCCTGCATCACCTACATTTGAATTTGCATCACAATCGGTTCATTAAATTGGGCTGTAGAGGGCTCTGAGTAGACGAACTTATTTTATAACCACCCTGTACATAAGGAAGGATATAGACAAACAATAGGAGAGTTGTCTATAGGGACCTTATTTATTTATAATATTTATAAATGAGCTTACATTTAAATGAAAAATTTATAATAATAATCTTCTTTATGCTGACGACATAAAATTATCAGAAGAAATCAACATAAATATTGACAAAATGAGCTACAGTTGACAGCTTATGCACTTTGTATAAAAAAATGGATTAAAATGATGACGCTTACAAAGAAAATCAACCCCATTTTCTTTCAAGATAAACTTAAAGGAGAAAAATAATAGGATATTTCTAATTAAAGACTTGGGAATATTCAATGATAGCATAATGCTTATTTGGATCCCAAGTAGATGGAGCTATTGCCTGGGCACTACAGCATGTTGATTGTTTGGACGATTTGGATATTGTTGTTTTATGTATTTCAGTCCAGCTTTGGTTGCATAAGCAATTTCGGATCTCGATTTCCCGTCAGAAATAAACGATTTCATTCATTCATTCAATATTATAATATTTCAATAATCTAAACAGTTATAACATTCAATCTGATAATATTAAATATTTAAAAATTATTTTTATTTATGACAATAAATTTTAACAATAATAATAATAATAATAATAATAATAATAATAATAATAATAATAATAATTCCTACACCCAAACATCAATACTCCCACGAGTGCATAACTTTCCCTCCCTCGCATTTGAGTCCCTTGGGCTTTGGCCCTCTTTTGGGTCCGCCTCTGGGATTGGCTTCCGGACTTGATCCAAGTTTGTTTCCCTTGTTTCCCCAAACAATGATAATAATGATAATAATAATAATAATAATAATAATAATAATAATAATAATAATGTAACAACAACAGGAGTATCCCACCAGGTACGCTGGAGGGAATCACCCAATGTTGTCCCCCAACAGGCCGGAGCCCAAAAAACGGGGTTAATGAAATGAATATAAAATACACAAAAATAAAAATAAAATTGATTAAAACCAAAACTATATAAGAAAAAACGACGATGACAAACAGGTAATAAAGAAATGAAAAAACTAAAACAAAAAAAAAAACAAAAACAAATAACAATGGTAAAGACGAGGACAATAATAATAATAATAATAATAATAATAACCCTCGTGTGGTCCTACGTCTGCATCGTGCGAGGGGGCAACATCTAAAGGAGATGGCCCTGGTTAACAGGTCTGATCTACTCTACCCTTAGATTAATCTTGAGGGTCCAGATGACCCAGTAGGGGTGATGAGCTGATTATATCGGCCAAGGGCCTGCTGATGATGGAGATGGCTAACAGGACCACCCATTTATTAGTGATCACTATGATTAGGGATAGTGCGTTATCTGATACCGGCTCGGACTTCACCCGGGTTACCAAGGTTCGCGCTCGTGGGTTAGGCAGAGGCTCATGTTCGAAAAATATGCCACAATCTCCCAGGGCTACTGGTGGTGAAAGCAGCACCAACCCCTGTTCGGCTACTGCAATGCCACAACCTATCCCTAGTGTTTCAAGAGCTTCTTTGCCCTCAACCACTAAGGCAGGCAAGCCACGCCAACACATGAAATGGACCAATGACATAAACCATTTTATCATGCGAGCCTACTACGCAGTCACTAAATTGGAAACTGACGATACAGCTTACAGACAACGCTTATATAACACTTTCAAAGAGACATATCCTCACATCACAGTCACTGAACAACGCAGTGCAGATCAGCGTCGCACAATTGTTATGAACAATTTAATACCTGTACCCACGCTACAGAAAATAAAGCAAGAAGTTGCACAACAGCTAAAAGAACACGAGCCATCTACACAAACCGACACTCAACACACAGATTCAAACACTAACATTGACATCACTAATGAACATGTAGAACACACACACACTCAACAATGAATTTCACGATGATATTCATCCATAACACAATATGAATACCAAACTTATAGAAACATTAAATGACACCCTACAAAGATACCTTACAGTTTACACGGGAACAGAAACCACACAAAGACTATGTATACCTAAAATAAACATAAACAGCAAAACAGGGGAAATTTTATCTTACATGAACACATATATCTTTTCACAGTACATTGAAGAAAATCTATCTTTAGAATACATACACCTATTTATTTATACTGGGGCTCTTACAGTTAGATCCACACTGGATAGGAAGCCAATCCATAAACACAAAAAAATTATACACCCAACAAAAATCTAAATGGCATAAGCAGATTGAGTCTGAGATTGACGAAATTCACAAGCAGTTAGGTAGACTTACACAGTACACTAAAAAAAACACTTCATCAAAGCAGAACAAACGCCTCAGACAGTTATTTAAGAAGATTAAAACGCAAACCAGACATGAGCAACACAATCAACACATTACAGAATATATGGACACATTAAAACAAAAGTTAGCTGCAAAAACACAAAGCCTGAAGAGATACAAAACATGCACTCAGCGCAAACAACAGAACCAGTTATTCGCAAACAATGAGAAGACATTCTATAAGCAGTTAAACAAAGATTATACATACACACAAAACACTGGTCTGCCAACACAAACAGCACTCCAACATTATTGGTTGTCTCTTTGGTCTATCTCAGTTGAACATAATAGGGAAGCTAGCTGGATCAGGGAAGAGGAGCAATTAGCATTCACACTACTAAACATGCCTTATACAGTACTGACATAACAGCAGATTAACTCTCACAAGTCATTAAACGTACTCACAATTGGAAGGCTTCAGGTGTAGATAGGATTCAGAACTTCTGGTATAAGCGCTTCACCTGTTTGCATCTGATCCTTGCAAAACAGATCTCCAACACTTTGCAAACACCACAGATATTGCCACATTTCCTCACACAAGGAATAACATACATGGTACCAAACTCACATAACACTACAAAACCCGCACAATGTAGACCTATCACATGCCTGCCTACACTTTACAAAATAATAACTGCCTGTATCGCAAACAAAATTTAAACACACATAAACACAAACAACGTTCTCACCGAGCAACAAAAGAGATGCCATAGAAATCACATGGTTGTAAAGAGCAACTCCTAATAGACTGTTTGGTCCTATGGCAATCTCACAATAAACATCGACACCTCCATGCAGCCTACATTGATTATAAAAAAACCTTTGATAGTGCCCCATACTCATGGCTTTTATATACACTACCATTATATAAAATAGACCCTACACTTATCACATTTTTACAAAATACAATGCTGCATTGGAGAACTACACTACACGTCACATTCAACAGTGAAACCATCACAAATGACAAAATACAGATAAAACGGGGCACCTTCCAGGGTGACTCACTGATCCCACTCTGGTTTTGTCTTGCACTAAATGCACTTTCAAACAGACTGAACAGCACAACTTACGACTACACAATTAAACACAATAAAAGCTGCCACTACACGCTTTCACACTTACTCTACATGGATGACATGAAAATCTATGCCTCCACACAAACACAATTGCACCAACTTGACATTACACAAACTTTTTGTAGGAGAAATTTTTGCAATTTGGGTAGGAGAAATGCAAAACCATTCACATTGAAAATGGAGTACTCAGGGAAGGGGGCTTCATATTAGATGAACCAAATGACATTGCTTCTATGGAAAATGACAAATTTTACAAATATCTAGGATTTTAGCAAGCCAAGCTTCTGGAGCACAAACACAAAAAATACACTCACTAAACAATATCTTCATAGGCTAGAGACAATATTTAAAACGCATTTAAATTCCACAAATTTAATCAAGGCCATCAATACTTATGCCATGCCAATATCTCCTACTCCTTTGGAGTCATACAGTGGACACACACAGATCTTGAGGGACTTGAAAGGAAACAACGTAAACTGCTTACAAAGCACAGAAAGCACCATCCACATGCAGCTATTGGAAGACTCACCCTGCCTCATTCAGAGGGAGGCAGAGGTTTTAGTGACTTAATAGATCTACACCAGAAACAGACTCAGTCACTCAGAGAATTCTTTTATCTAAACAACACACATCACCATTACACAAAGCAGTCTGCATGGATGATACAAAATACACACCTTTGAATCTGAACAGCGTGCAGAATAGCCATAACATTCCTACAACATGCACTAAACTTCAATCATCGCTCGGAAAGCAACTCCACAGTAGACATCCTTCTGATCTCAACTAGCACGTTGACAAAAACGCGTCAAACTTTTGGTTGAGTGAAGGGAGTCTCTTTGGGGAAACTCAAGGAACCATGATTGCCATACAAGACCAGGTTATTAACACTAAAAGCTACAGGAAACATTATCAAAGGTTCCACTGATGGGTCTTGCAGGAAATGCCATATTGCAGAGAAAACCATCCAACACGTCATATCCACTTGCAAAATACTCACGCAGACAGATTATTTACACAGACATAAACAGGTAACCAACATCATACATCAACATCTAGCTAAGATACACAAGCTAAGGGAACACTCCATGCTATAAATATATCCCCGACATTGTCTTAGAGAACACCACACATAAACTAAGGTGTGTCACATATGTATAGGACCACCCATATTTTCCCTTGTCTGCAAGAAATGAAATAAAATAATTAAAACATTGTCACTGTATCAGATTCTCACAACTATTATTTATTGTCTCCAAAGAAAATAATGGAAAACAAACAACAACAAGAAGAAGAATTTATAAAAATAGAAATTAAGCTGTCCCATAAGTATAAGACCAGCATCACTTAATGCAGTTTTTCGAGTAGAAAAATTAACAAAGCAGTGATTAATCAGTCAATAGATGGCACTGGTGATTACCTAATAGGGGTTGCCTCCACAAAAACTTTCAAGTGGCTGTAAACAAGCAACTTAAACACAATGCCTCGTAACACCACCTTGTCAGACTATGAAAGGGGTCAAATTGATGCTTTGAAAGCTTCTGGAGTGAATGCACGAGGTATAGGAAAGGCTATAAATCGGTCACATAAAGCTGTACTTAATTATTTGAAAGCTGGTGCTCAGTATGGCCAGAAAAAGAGATCTGGGAGACCTCAGAAGACGACTAATCGACAAAAAAGGGCGATTATTAAAAACGCAGTGGCTACGTTCACGGCTACCATGAAGGCATAATGGCTCACGACAGTAAGGAGTGACATCACACGTTATTGCCGGGAGTTGTTTCGCGACACTTTTCGTTCTGCGGACGGCCGTACGGTGAATGAACATATTGTGTAAATGTTCAACTGGAAAAATATGTTCAATAAGAAGAAGTTTAAAGTCGTATCAAGTGTTTGAGAGTTTTATAAATGAACGGCAACAAAAAACATTTTTTCAACTTCAGAAAATTTCATTCTGTTTGCTAAATTATATAAATAATAAATAAAGGGGTCATAATTTTTCGAAGATTATAGCATTTAATTTTCAATAGTTGAATACACATACTTATTTCTTAGTCGTCGGATGAGGAGGAGGGGGGGGGGGGATGATAACAACACTGTATATTACTTTTGTTTTTGTAAACTTTATTATCATGAATGTTTTCCCCTTGTTGGCCTGCCACTCACTAAGAGTGAAAGCTTATGTGTTCGTTTCCCCAATTCAATTTTTTCTTTCTGAAATTTACTTAAAAACCTCATGATTCCAGAAAATTTATTGAAATTTAAAAAAAAATCCGTCTCTACGTATGTGACCAATACTGTGCCTTGACGTATTTTTATGACAATTTGTTAACCCTGTTTGGAGATACTATTTTTTAACAAAAATGAAGATTTGGCTTTAGCGTTTATACCAGCGAACCATACTCAATAAATTCGACATGTACACTCGGGTGCAAAAAGGTTTTTACCTGCTCCGTAGGAAATGAGCTTACCGAATCTTAATCGGTTGCAAAATCAGGTACTTTTACTGAGAGTCAAGGCAGATCAGACTGGGCCTGTCCCTTCTGAATGAAAATAGGTTAGCAGGTATACGCTTGGGATGTGCTATTCACGTGCTCAACTATGACTAACGTCTAAACCTTTTTGCACCCGACTGTACGGACTCCTCACATTAAGACAATTTTTTTTTAAACTTGTTTGCTTCTGATGAGCCAGTTTTGAGTTATAAAGGTTTACATCTCCCCCTCCTCCCTACAAAAAAATGTTTTCGTTTCTTTTCTTTCCAACTCCCGGCAACAACTGTGACGTCACTTCTCATAAAAATGATGCCACTTCTTACTGGCGTGAGCCGTTACCCCTTCACAGTAGCCATGAACATAGCGACTGCCTATTAAAAAAATGAAAGACCCCACAATATCTTTGTGTGCGGTGGCCAATTCTGAAGATGTTCCAGTATCAAAATCAACTGTGAAGCAGGCATCATCTCTTGTGTACATGAAAAGAAAACAGCAACCTGCACTCTAACTGCACCACAAGCAGAAACGGTTGGCCTTTGCCCGGTCAGTGATGTTCTGGACAGAAGGTTGGAAGAGAGGGGAGAAAAAATTCAATTTAGATGGGCCAGACGGCTGGCAATATTACTGGCATGACATCAGGAGGTCAGAAGAAATTATTTCATATGGCAACAGGGAGGAGGATCACTTATGGTCTGGATTGGCTTCAGATGGAATGGTAGAACCAATTTAGCTATTATTAGTGGAAGAATGAAGACTTCAGATTATCAAGATCTGCTTGATATTCATCTTTTTCTGTTTGGGGAGAAGATTGGAGGGACCAGATGGATTTTCCAGCAAGATAATGCCCCAGTTCACCATGCAAACAGCACATATGTGTGGTTTATAGCAAATTGGGTGCAAATTATGGACTGGCCTGCCCTATCTCCAGATATCAATCCAGTGGAAAATGTATGGGGCACTTTAGCCAGATCTGTTTACGCAGGTGGTAAACAGTACCACAATATAGAAGAATTAAAGTATGCTGTGTTGAATACCTGGGAAAAAATTAATTCAGATTATCTGCAAAACCGAATTTTCAAAAACATTGAAAAAAGGGATGATTTATTGGGCATTAAGTGATGCTGATCCTATACTTATGGGACAGCTTAACTTCTATTTTTATAAATTCTTATTCTTGTTGTTGTTTGTTTTCCATTATTTTCTTTGGAGACAATAAATAATAGTTGTGAGAATCTAATACAGTGACAATGTTTTAATTATTTTGTTTCTTGCAGACAAGGGAAAATATGGGTGGTCCTATACCTATGTGACGCACCTTATACAATGCTCAAAACAATTAAAGGAACACTTGTAAAATCCCCTACATAGGTGTAAATAATACTTTTTAGCAATTTCATCTTCTGCAACATGAAACCTACTATCTCCCTCATAGGAAATAGTTGAAGCCAACAAATTTTGCTGTCAGATGCTCTGAGAAATTTGCATAGCAATATAACCCCCTGGAAAACAAAGTGGTTACATGCCAGTACACTCTTTGCTTGGAGATAAACGGTCGAACATTAGATGGTGCAGGCATTCCTGGAACTTTGTTGTTAGTGCTCTGAGATACCACGAAGGCATCTTGAAGCAGTAGAAGCTGCGAGAGCCGTAACATTGCTCCAAACGGGTCAATCATTTCGGACTGTGGCAAATGCCCTCATTTTCCGACTGTGGAAACGATTCCAGGCGACTTGCCAGTACACACGAAGAGCTGGGCAAGGTCGCCGACGCTAAACAACCGCCAATCAAGATCGTTATGTGCGGACTTGTGCCCTGTGCCGAAGAACCTCAACGGCCAGAGACCTGAGAAATGACCTGCAGGTGTCAACTGGGGTAGCTGTTTCAGATCAAACAATCCAGAACAGAGTATGTGAAGTTGGCTTGAGACCCAGACGACCAAATCGAGTGCCTAGGCTAACCCACCAGCACATACAAGCGCGACTAGAGTTTGGACATCAACATGTCACCTGGCAGCTTCGCCACTGGCGTTCTGTTCTCTTCACAGACGAGTCAAGATTCCGCCTGACCCGCTGTGATGGCCGTCTACGTGTCTGGAGACGACGTGGTGAGCGAAACACCGATGCAACAGTTTGTGAGACTGACTGAATGGGATATTGTTCCATTATGGTTTGGGGTGGCATCTCAATAGACCATCGAACGGATCTTGCGGTCGTCCGAGGGCGAATGACCGCTGACGTTTACATTCGCGACATTCTGGAAGAACATGTGATTGTTGCTGCACATGGCATGGGGCCTGGATTCCTTCTGATGCAGGATAATGCTCGTCCACACACTGTAGCTATCACTCAAGACTTCCTACGGATGCATGGCATTCAGACCATGAGGTGGCATGCAATGAGTCCAGACCTAAATCCCCTTGAACCTCTTTGGGACATGCTTGTCAGGCGAATTCGACACCGCCCTTCAGCTCCAGATACACTGCAACAGCTCATCCAGGCACTTACTGAGGAATGGGACCGGCTTCCCCAAGATTACATCCGTCGACTGATACAGAGCATGCCTCGAAGGTGCATGGAGGTTACTGCAGCCCATGGTAGGCATACACATTACTGAGTGGTGCAAAAACTGATCCCTGGAAGAAACAGGGCATTCTCCTCACAACGTCTAAAGGACATTTCACTTTGTTTTAGGCAGGGGTCCTGCAGTTTCTCATTTTTTCTTTATGTTTCTTCACCAGTTGTTTCAATAATGCATTCTATTGTTAAATAAACCGTCTTTTAATGATCACATACAGCGATTTTGTCCATATTATTCATACGAGGGGAGATCAAAAAGTAAACTGCACTTCCATGGTATGGCCATTTATTACACCACCTATACAAAAGCAACACGGCTATAGCAGCATACAGTGTAGGTTCACTTTTCCACATAGCCCCCAAGAGACCCTAAACATTTATCCGAACGATCAACCACCTTTCAATTCCAGATGCTTCCGTTTTGAGCTTACCGAAAAGATGAAAGTCGCATGGCGCTAAGTCGGAACTGTATGGAGGATGTTGCCAAACCTCCCACTTGAATTGCTGCAGCAGTTCGCACGTTTGGCGGGCCTTGTGAGATGTTGCGTTATCGTGCAATAAAATCACACCGGCGCTCAATTTCCATATACAGCAGTGATTTCACGATGAATGTCCGTGCAATTCACCCGTTTGGCCCATAGAAATCGAATTGCTGCTCGCACCTCAAGTTTGGACATCCAGTTGACGCGCCATTGCTTTTAGCCCGCTAGTCACACAAAACACGACGGGAAACCACAGCAACCGTCCTATCCGACGTCTGCGCAGTTAATGTCCCTTTCTCAGCTTTGCCCAAGATTGCGACACACAGCGCATTCCTGCGGCGAGTTAGTGCAACTTACTTTTTGATCTCCCCTCGTAGTTGCTTCTGCACGCTGCTTAATAGAAGTGTTCCTTTAAATGTTTTGAGCAGTGTATTTTGACAGAGCTATAATCACTGACAAAACTATCCCTCATAACAGAGCAGACATTACACTAATAGATAAGCAAAACAAAGTGACTTACATAATTGATATCTCCATCCCCAATACACACAATTTACAAAAGATATACACTGACAAAATCACTAAATATACAAATCTTGCACACGAAACAAAACGCCTTTGGGGAGTTAAAACGCCTTGGCATCGATATCTTATCCTAAATATTTTATTTTTTTAACTTCTTGGATTTTTGGACATTTACATAAGAGTCAGTCCATATGAAGTGATCCAATAAAAGTTTAGTTGGTTGCTTGACCATTTTTAAATACTTTGTTTTTTTTATATGTGATTACCCTATAATTGAGAAGTTCAAAACAGTTTTTAAAATTTTTTTACCTTGCACCGTTACCTTGCGGCCATTTTTATTTGTAAGCGCACGCAAGGTCTCCAGATTTTCAATTTGGAGACATTAGCGTTAATTTGAATATCTCTGCACACTGTTAAGTTACAACATTGCAATTGACATGATTGTTTTTAGAACAGTCTCCTCTACAACAAGGTTTATTACTCAAAATACCTTAAATTCAAAAATAACCAGTCAAAATGGCCTCTAAAGTTTGGTATTGAAAATTTTAAAAATGCACTTTTTAGACCCAAAAATAACAACCAAGGAGTGATTTATCAGAATGTATTTTTTTTCTCTAGTTAGATTTTTTTTCACACAATTAGCCTTATATAAAGCAAGAACACTGACAAACGTTTACTTAATTTTTTATAAATTTTTGAAATTTGAAAATCTTTATTTTTTGTAAAGTTTCGGGCTAGTTATCTCTGGTGGGACTGAATATAAAAATTTGATTTTTGCACATTTTTTACACATAAATGATAGCAAAATACTGTAAAAATTACAACGTTGATATTTGATTGTGAACAAAGATATGAATTTTTGAAAATGAGGAAATAATTCACGTTACATTACAATTGATATTATGGCTGTAACTTAATTCTTGTGTGAAATTGGCTAGATGAATTCAAGCAATGAATGGTGCTTTCCTTTCATCAATTGTGACGATGGATGAGACGTGGATTCCATTTCTTAACCCCGAAACGAAACGCCAATCTTCACAATGGAAACTGTGAAGAGTCACCCCCTTGGGTTGGTAAGAAACAGCGCTATGACAGCTAACACCCAAAAGGGCCACTAGTCAGGGGTTTGGGGCGTGATTGTACGAGGAAATAAAGATTCAACAAGGTCCACTTACAAAGCAATTAACACTTGATTTATTACACTAATAAACTTATTTCTATTGGCAACAAGATAATCATAATGAACTACCATGTACATATGATTGGGGGCCCCCTTATTAACTCAAAACTCAACTACAACAAGCATAACAATGCAACAATTAGCTTAATACTCCTCTATGTAGAAGCCAAACACATTTATCTCAGTTACTGCATTAATCACATCAGCAAACAGCAAGGGTCATAAGCAAACTCTTTCGGCCACTACAAGGCTGAGCGTCGTCAGCTACCCACATGGGCATGACATCTAGGACGGTGTTCTCAAAGCGTTGAGGATCCCCAGATAGCTGCCCGAATTAACGCTTAACTTGCACTGTCTGCACCCTTTTATTTATATCACGGCAAGGGGAGGAACACTGTGACCCCTTCTTGGCGGATCCACAACGTTCTCAAACACCACACTGCGGCAATCACCAGCACATGCAAACGCATCAACAAGGACTACCAACTTGTCAGGTCATAGTCATGTGTCAGCTGTCCCAGTTCAATACACAATCAGACAGTGTGGGCCAGAACCCTACCCTTGGTATTGCTGTGCCGTCTGTAATGTTACTTATATAACTAACTATTACTGCCACACATCGCTGAGACATGCAGACATAATCTCGTTACACAAGAGTTTAATGGGTCAACTACTTAAAAACTACTAAGGAGCACATCAATTGTTTCAAAGAAAAATTTGCGCACACAGGACATACATCGTTCCAACGCTACACAAACTTGCCAAACGACTGAGTTCGCAAAAACAATGCAGAATAGCTTGTGCTGAACGGGCAATGCACGGAAAAGTAACCGGCATAACGTTCCAAAAGACACAATACGCAATTAACTATTCAGTCTCATCAGAGCAAACGCCTCCTAAGATAAGGCCTGAGCGCAAAAACGTCTTACATTGTTACATCATCATCCGAAGATAAGTTTAATTGCATTTCAGGGCTGATTATTGGTAGTAATGAGATTAAACTTATCTTCGGATGATGATGTAACAATGTATAACGTTTTCGCGCTCAGGCCTTATCTTTAGGAGGCGTTGTCAGAGCCAGCTCATCAATGCGGACAGAGGAAAGAAAGGGCTCCTCACCAATCACCACGTTCATTTACCAGTCAGGTTGCAAGCAGGATGGCTTCTCGGCGTGGCACAACATCAGCCAACTTGAGGAGAAGGAGTGGCATCCACCACGTTCGAACGAGAGCCGCTGAACTAAGCACAAAACTCGATATTATACTCCGCAAGGGAACAAGTTAACCATTTGCCCATATCAGCTAAACTGTTAACTGAACAATAAAATTATTGCAAACAATTGCAAACGCTGCCGACACGCAACAGGCGTTGCAGCGATCATCTGCCACTGACAAACTAATAAAAAAATAACAGCCCCTAATTTTCCCCCTTCTTAATCACAAACAAACGCCTAACGATATAAATTAACCTTATAATAACAACAACCAATTACAACTCAAGAAAAACAAATATAAAACGATTCAGCAGCACACTGTCAACAAACAAAAACAAAAGAGCAACACCGACAGATAATGCCAAACGAACTAAACTAATTTTCCGTGATACGCGAAAAACAGAAACATACGTGTTTCCGCCGGGCCATGTGACACTGAGTGACATTACATGTCACATACGCCCGACGAAAAAAACATCGAACATATCACTAATCAACATGTTCGATTTAAACAACCCCTACCACTCCAAATCACAGAACCCTTCGCACCTCGCCTTATATTGAAACTGGTACAGACCAAAACCCTGTGTCCCTGACTCTTCACTGTTTTTCCCAGCCGGCCTCTGTTTTTTCCTGTCCCTCTTATGCTTTCTACCCCGGGTCGAAGAGAACCCTGTCCGTTGCTCCGGACTCTGTTTCACTTCTAAATGGGTTCCTACAGCAGCGCTTGTGTCAGTCCTTATCATTGCCACATTGACACCTCTGGTTCTCGCCATTGATTTGGCAATACGTTCTCCCATCTTTCCCTCCGGATGCAGCCCCACAGAGGAAATCACGAGCCCGTCATCTGCGTCCATAACCGTACCATCCACAAGTTTGTTGGGTTCATTTATACTTGCATCGGGTTGCGCCCTGACTGCTCCCTCCTGACCAATGTACTCAGCCATGTTTCCCATCTTAACGACGGTCTTACTGGTCTTGTCGCATAGGGTATGCATTGCCTGTGCTGGCCTTTCCTTAACAGTCTGTTGATTACCTCCTATTTGACCACTGCCCGCTCACCTGATGGACAACCCACTGGTGCATCCTGCTGTGGACCACTAGGTCCCTCACCTCTCTCGGTGTCTGCAGAACCATGGAGGTCAGACAAACTGACGCCTTTGTTCACAATAGCCTCTGAAGGCACCATGCATTTTAATAATTCCCCTATACCACCAGCATTGCCCCCTATTATGTCAGCATCTATACCATGGTTGTGAACTGAAGCACTACTGTGCACTGTTTGTTGCTGGGGCCCTTCCTGCTGACAGAACCAGGGCTCCTCTGTGCCAATTCGCAGCGCTCCGTGATGTTTGTCTATGCGGATGCAACAGCTGCTCCCAGTTGATGCTTATTGGATGGTGGTGGATCCATCCCTCGAATAACTCGGTCCAACTCATCCACCGACACTAATGACAACCGGTGCCTAAGCACCGCCCCCGCAATTATCGGTCTGAACGCCTACCAGAGTGCTATCCACCTGAGCCAAGCTATCACCACTGGTGCAAATGCCAGAGCCTTCTACATAAACTGCCTCTAGTGACCTGTAGCCCTGCACGCAATGGTACATCTGATTACCCCAGCCACATCTCCAACCTGTTCCGTTCCCAGCCCATTTCCTGGGACAAATACAGGCAGAGGCTGCTGCCCCGCGCCTACCATATGCCAATTCATGGCATCTCCCATTCCCACTGTCGGACTATCCATGTCCACATTACCCATGTAGCAACGAGTACAGTCAGCGTGAGGGCTCATCATGGGTGCATCCCTATTGAGCACACATTTGGACCCCGTCGACTACCCATAGACCCGCAACCACCCTGCACATACTGCACATCTCCAAATCGTATCCCTACAATTTGGAACCTATCCCGTGCCACCTGTCTTTTTACCCGAAACGGTCCAAACAGCTTACCACCCGAAGCCACCACCATGACTAAACTCCCCCTACGAATACGTGATCTAGCATCACCCTTCAACCTCCGTGGCGCACTATATCCCGCACACTTACCTTGTGTCTACCACTATTACGGCTCCCAATTCTACAGGTTTCCCTCTCAACAATATTGGCCATAGCCCCTTCACTCGGGCAGCCTTGCACGATATGGAAACCGTGCTCGCCGTCACCACCCGCCCTATTAGCTGCTACTGCACCTACGCTACTTCTCCACGTCGACACACCTGCAATCGCTGCCTCCAATTCCCGGACTAAGTACTCCAACTGCTCAACCAACCTACCGGTTGACCCACAGTCACACGGTGCACCACCCTGCATTTGCCCTATACCACCCATATCAATGATCCCCAATAACCCAACTCTATAAACTGCTATCTATACCCCCTAATACAATTAACAACCAAAACACATGGGCCAAACACACACTGACACCGTGAATCCCTACTCCCTCGATAGTCCGGAATTTTTGGATTATCACGCCC
>JAHWFO010011313.1:240023-260828 GCA_023313115.1 Rhysida immarginata
GCTGTTCATATCCGCGGTAGCTCAGTTGGTTAGAGCAGTGCCAGCGATAGGCATGGTCCCCGGTTCGAATCCGGGTCGTGGAATTTTTCCTTCCCTTTTCAATTTATCTTTCCAGACATAATCTCGTTACACAAGAGTTTATTGGGTCCACTACTTAAAAACTACTAAGGAGCACATCAATTGTTTCAATGAAAAATTTGCGCACACAGGACATACATCGTTCCAACGCTACACAAACTTGCCAAACGACTGAGTTCGCAAAAACAACGCAGAATAGCTTGTGCTGAACGGGCAATGCACGGAAAAGTAACCGGCATAACGTTCCAAAAGACACAATACGCAATTAACTACTCAGTCTCATCAGAGCCAATGCCTCCTAAAGAGAAGGCCCGAGCACGAAAACGTCTTACATTGTTACATCATCATCCGAAGATACGTTTAATTGCATTTCAGGGCTGATTATTGGTAGTAATGCGATTAAACTTATCTTCGGATGATGATGTAACAATGTATAACATTTTCGCGCTCAGGCCTTATCTTTAGGAGGCGTTGTCAGAGCCAGCTCATCAATGCGGACAGAGGAAAGAAAGGGCTACTCACCAATCACCACGTTCATTTACCAGTCAGGTTGCAAGCAGGACGGCTTCTCGGCGTGGCACAACATCAGCCAACTTGAGAAGAAGGAGTGGCATCCACCACGTTCGAACGAGAGCCGCTGAACTAAGCGCAAAACTCGATATTATACTCCGCAAGGGAACAAGTTAACCATTTGCCCATATCAGCTAAACTGTTAACTGAACAATAAAATTACAGTAAACTTCAATAGCAGGCGATCGCCACTCTCTTTACTACTCTTAGACCTAAAACAAGCCATACTCGGTCTGTCATCAAGAGAATCAAGCCAGACCAAGAAAAAAAAACACGCTTGTCCTCTACAAAATCGGAACACGAAGATTTTATTTAACATCTTCTCTAAGCAACATAACAATTGCCAGGAGCAGGGCACGATGAAAACAATGCCCTCTCCCCAACAATTGCAAACGCTGCCGACACGCAACAGGCGTTGCAGCGATCATCTGCCACTGAAAAACTAATAAAAAAATAACAGCCCCTAATTTCCCCACTTCTTCTTAATCACAAACAAACGCCTAACGATATAAATTAACCTTATAATAACAACAACCAATTACAACTCAAGAAAAACACATATAAAACGATTCAGCCGCACACTGTCAACGAACAAAAACAAAAGAGCAACACCGACAGATAATGACAAACGAACTAAACTAATTTTCCGTGATACGCGAAAAACAGAAACATACGTGTTTCCGCCGGGCCATGTGATACTCAGGAAACAAGTGGGGAGGCTACACCGCACTTGTTGGTAGTCACGTGTGCCCAGCGAGAGAGGGGGTGCGTAGGGTATTTCGTTTGTGAAGGGGGTAGAATGCAATTGTCGCGTATTTTGTAAATGCTGAAGTTATGCATTATAGAGATTATAATTTCGTTATGGTAATTGTAAGGTCATTATAATAGGAAGAATTTTTTTTTGTGTGTTGCGTGTGCGTATTTTGAAGAGTGTTTGTTGTTGTTTCGAGCGACTGTTGTGATCGTCGGTGAAAAGCGCGTCTGTGTTTTTAGTATGGATTGTTGTCTTTGTCGTTGTATACGGGTGGATAAAATTGCTTTCATTGTCTTCTCCACTAAGCTAAAAACGTAGCACGGGTGAAAGTGTTACTTGGATGAGCTACCTCCGGCGGGAGGACCGACGGCAACATCTAAGCTAGGCCACTCAAAGTGTCTACGTAATCCTTGCGTTGATAGAAAGTCACTCACCAGTTAATAACGAGCATTACCCCTTTTTCCCGGTTTATCTGCTCGAAGCGACAGCATTCCTCTCCATGAAACGGGTATGGCAGCGTTGATAAAACCTTTGCGCATCCATCGACCGAAAATACGACGTTCCAGACAACAAAATCTTCAATTTACGCTTGCACTGACGAAAACAATAGTCAACTCGCCAAATAATACGAAATTCATGTTCAAAACATGCCATATATATGTAACTAATTATGATTATACAGTAAAAGTTAACAAAATCATAAAATAAAGACTGCGGCGCCACGGCCATAACTTTCGAACATGGTCGGAAGAACTTTTCTCCCATGGAAGAATGCAATGTTTGCTTCGCTCAAAAACTTTACCAAAAAAAAAAAAAAAAAACCTTTTTCTAACAAACACGCATAAAACACATAACTCCGCTTTTTTACGACAACACGCAACAATCCCCTTAGGACACCGCGCCGTTCTTCTTGCTCAGCGCTCCAACAATTGCGGCTCCAACAAAAAAAAAAAAACATGTTCGCTAAATAAAACAACAATCACTCCACATAACAAACACACAAATACACATTGCCAAACAAATAATAATTACAACAATTCCTAAATATCACTCGTTTTTATTACAACTAAATCAATACCAATTAAATAAAACTTGTTTTCACCTAGTGAACCCCCCCCCCCTTTCGCCAGACACACTTGACTTCCAGTACACTGGAACATGACAAAACACACTGATTCACCGCAACCAAAAAAATTTTGAGTCACAGCCTCTGCTGAGAAAGTTATGGTGGCCATGTTTTGGGATAGCGAAGGTATAATCCTCACGATCTGTTAATCCTTAATCCAAAGGGTACAACTGTTTCAACTAATTCATGCGAAAATGTTTTGAGAAATGACCAAAGAAGACTGGATGGGTGCTTTTTCATCAAGACAACGCCCCTGCTCATCGGGCACTCCTAACTAAGCAGTTTCTTTAAAATAACAACTTTGAGGTGGTTTCCTATGCTCCATACTCACCAGACCTCGCTCCTAGTAATTTCTGTTTTTTTCCAATCATGAAGGACGCTCTCTGTGGCCGCTTGTTTCCCAACCAAGCTGCCGTTACTTCAGAGATTTACCAGTGGGCAAAATATACCCCTAAAGATGAGTTCTCAGCAGCCAAGGAATCATGGCGCCGCCGTTGTGAAAAACAGGTTTGACTTTACGGTGATTATGTCGAGAAATAACAGTAGTTACAACTTTCTGGGTTAAGTATTTTGTCAGAAAAAAAATTTGGAGACCGTAGAACTTGAACGCACATCGTAATAATGTGCTAATTAATTGAGAATAAACCTAGATGTAAATGGACAATTTTTTTAACATAGAACTAAAGCAAAAGCTCCTATTGTTTAATATTTTATTATTAAAATAAATAATACTAACTAAATACAGGGTATAGTGTTAACTAAATATAGATTACAACTAAATTTTATTACAATGAAACAATAAACCATTTAAATAGGCAACAACCATAAGATCAATTGTAGCGTAATGTGAATTATTTCCTCATTTCAAATATTCCTATCTTTGTTCACAGTCAAATATCAATGCTGAAATTTTTACAGTACTTTGCTGTCGTGTAGGTGTACAAAATGTGCAAAAATCAAATTTTTATATTCTGTGCCACCAGAGATAACTAGCCCCAAACCTTACAAAAAAAAAAAATTTTCAAATTTCAAAAATTTATAAAAAATTAAGTAAACATTTGTCAGTGTTCTTGCTCTATATAAGGCTAGTAGTGTATGATATCTAACTAGAGAAAAAAATACATTCTGATAAATCACTCCTTGGTTGTTATTTTTGAGTCTAATTAGTGGATTTTCTAAATTTTCAATACCAAACTTTGGAGGTCATTTTGACTGGTTATTTTTGAATTTAGGGTATTTTGGGTAATAAACAATGTCGTAGAGTAGACTTTTCTAAAAACAATCAAGTCAATTGCAATATTATTACTTAACCGAGTGCAGAGATATTCAAATTTACGCTAATGTCTCCAAATTGAAAAACCGTCCAGCACTTACAAATAAAAATGGCTGCCATTCAGTAACGGTGCAAGGTAAAACTTTTTTAAAAACTGTTTTGAACATCTCAATTATAGGGTAATCACATATAAAAAAATCAAAATATTTAAAAATGGTCAAGCAACCCTCATTGGATCACTTCATATGGATTGACCCATAAGCAATAATCTTTCCAATCCTCCATGTTCTCCATACACTTCATTTTTTGAAAAAAAACCTTTTGCGTGAAGAAATTGTCATATTTGTTATGTGAATTATAAATTTCTTGCCCAAATAATAATAATAATAACCCTCGTGTGGTCCTACATCCGCGTCGTGCGAGGAGGGCAACATCTTAGAGAGATGGCCCTGGTTAACAGGTCTGATCTGCTCTACCCTTAGATTAATCTTGAGGGTCCAGATGACCCAGTAGGGCTGAAGAGCTGATTACATCAACCAAGGGCCTGCTGATGATGGAGATGGCTAACAGGACCACCCAGTTATTCGTGATCACTATGATTAGTGCTAGTGCGTTATCTGATACCGGCTCGGACGTCACCCGGGTTACCTAGGTCTGCGCTTGTGGGTTAGGCAGAGGCTCACGTTCGAAAAATATGCCACAATCTCCCAGGGCCACTGGTGGCAAAAGCAGCACCAACCCCTGTTCGGCTACTGCAATGCCACAACCTGTCCCTAGTGTTTCAAGAGCTTCTTTGCCGTTGACCACTAAGGCAGGCAAGCCACGCCAACGCACGAAATGGACCAATGACAAACTGTTTTATCATGCGAGACTACTACGCAGTCACTAAATTGGAAACTGACACTACAGCGTACAGACAACGCATATATAACATTTTCAAAGAGACATATCCTCACATCACAGTCACTGAACAACGCATTGCAGATCAGCGTCGCACAATTGTTATGAACAATTTAATACCTGTACCCATGCTACAGAAAATAAAGCAAGAAGTTGCACAACAGCTACAAGAACACGAGCTATCTACACAAACCGACACTCAACACACAGAATCAAACACTAACATTGACATCACTAATGAACTTGTAGAACACACACTCAACAATGAACTTCACCATGATATTCATCCAAAACACAACATGAATACCAAACTTATTGAAACATTAAATGACACCCTACAAATTTACCTTACAGTTTACACGGGAACAGATCCCCACAAAGACCAGGTATACCTAAAATAAACATAAACAGCAAAACAGGGGAAATTTTATCTTACATGAACACATATATCTTACCACAATACATTGAAGAAAATCTATCTTTAGAATACATACACCTACTTATTTACGCTGGGGCTCTTACAGTTATATCCACACTGGGTAGGAAACCAATCCATAAGAACACACAAAAATTATACACCTAACAGAAACCTAAATGGCAAAAGCGGATTGAGTCTGAGATTGACGAAATCCACAAGCAGTTAGGTAGACTTACACAGCACACTAAAAACAACACTTCATCAAAGCAGAACAAACGCCTCAGACAATTATTTAAGAAGATTAAAACACACACCAGACATGAGCAGCACAATCAACACATTACAGAATATATGGACACATTAAAACAATAGTTAGCTGCAAAAACACAACGCCTGAAGAGATACAAAACATTCACTCAGCGCAAACAGCAGAACAAGTTACTCGCAAACAATGAGAAGACATTCTATAAGCAGTTAAACAAAGATTATACACAGACACAAAACACTGGTCTGCCAACACAAACAGCACTCCAACATTATTGGTCGTGTCTTTGGTCTGTCTCAGTTGAACATAATAGGGAAGCTAGCTGGATCAAAGAAGAGGAGCAATTAGCATCCACACTACCAAACATGCCTTATACTGACATAACAGCAGATGAACTCTCACAAGTCATTAAACGTACTCACAATTGGAAGGCTCCATGTGTAGATAGGATTCAGAACTTCTGATATAAGCGCTTCACCTGTTTGCATCTGGCGCTTGCAAAACAGATCTCCAACACTTTGCAAACACCACAAACATTGCCACCTTTCCTCACACAAGGAATAACATACATGGTACCAAACTCACATAACACTACAGAACCCGCACAATGTAGACCTATCACATGCCTGCCTACACTTTACAAAATAATAACTGCCTGTATCGCAAACAAAATTTATACACACATAGATACAAACAACATTCTCACTGAGCAACAAAAGGGATGCTGTAGAATCACATGGATTGTAAGGAGCAACTCCTGATAGACAGTGTGGTCCTACGGCAAACTCACAATAAATATCGACACCTCCTTGCAGCTTACATTGATTACAAAAAGGCCTTCGATAGTGTCCCACACTCATGGCTTTTATATACACTACGATTATATAAAATAAACCGTACACTTATCACATTTTTAGAAAGTACAATGCTGCATTGGAGAACTACACTACACCTCACACTCAACAGTGAAACCATCACGACTGACAAAAAACAGATAAACCGGGGTATCTTCCAGGGTGACTCACTGAGCCCACTCTGGTTTTGTCTTGCACTAAATGCACTTTCCAACAGACTGAATAGCACAACTTACGGCTACACAATTAAACATAATAAAAGCTGCCACTACACGCTTTCACACTTACTGTACAGGAACGACATGAAAATCTACTCCTCCTCACAAAAACAACTGCACCAATTACTTGACATTACACAAACCTTTTCAAAAGATATACAAATGCAATTTGGGTTGGACAAATGCAAAACCATTCACATTGAAAATGAAGTACTCAGGGAAGGGGGCTTCACATTAGATGAACCAGATCACATTGCTGCTATGGAAAATGACGAATTTTACAAATATCTAGGATTTAAGCAAGCCAGGCTTCTGGAGCACAAACACATAAAGAATACGCTCACTAAACAATATCTTCATAGGCTAGAGACAATACTTAAAACGCATTTAAATTCCAGAAATTTAATCAAGGCCATCAATACTTATGCCACGCCAATACTCTCGTCTCATTTGGAGTCATACAGTGGACACACACAGATCTTGAGGGACTTGAAAGGAAACAACGTAAACTGCTTACAAAGCACGGAAAGCACCATCCACACACAGCTATTGAAAGACTCACCCTGCCTCGTTCGGAGGGAGACAGAGGTCTTATTGACATAACAGATCTACACCAGAAACAGACTCAGTCACTCAGAGAATTCTTTTACTCTAAACAACACACATCACCATTACACAAAGCAGTCTGCATGGCTCATACAAAATACACACCTCTGAATCTGAAGAGCATGCAGAACACCCATAACATTCCTACAACATGCACTAAACTTCAATCATGGCTCGGAAAGCAACTCCACGGTAGACATCCTTCTGACCTCAACCAGCCACACGTCGACAAAAAAGCGTCGAACTTTTGGTTGAGTGAAGGGAGTCTCTTTGGGGAAACTGAAGGAACCATGCTTGCCATACAAGACCAGGTTATTAAGACTAAAAGCTACAGAAAACATTATCAAAGATTCGACTGACAGGTCTTGCAGGAAATGCCATATCGCAGAGGAAACCATCCAACACGTCATATCCAGTTGCAAAATACTCACGCAGACAGATTATTTACACACACATAACGAGTGTAACGTGCTAGTAAACACTGGTCTTGTTTACTTGCACGCTCAGCCCATAAAAAAAAACAAAAAAAAAACGAAAAGAACCCACCTTTCCCTTAAGAAAACGAAACGGAGCAATAAATATCAAAACCCCGATTAATAGTAAAAAAGATTAACTAGAACTGAACCAACAGGTTTATTAAAATCTAAAAGGAATACTAAAAGAAAAAAATGTACATTAACCCCCAATTAACAAAAGTAGATACATAGTCAGAAGGACCGCGTTTCCTTTCGAGAAAAAAAAATAGAAAAACAGAAATACTAGAAACTAAGTTAACCCTAATTAACAATCGCGAATAATTCTCAACCCCAAGACTACCTTACATCCAAGAAATAAAAAAAAAAAGAGAATCCAAATAAATATTTTCTTTATTGCTGTCAGAGGAGAGATAGATACTGATAATAACAGATTCCAAGCAATCGGATGAAAAGGTCCTACAGCAAGACTTGAACGACGAAAGAAATAAAGTGGTACACCGAATGCACTTCAGGTAAAGGAGAAATTCGGAGTTCCGCAACCAAAAGGAACTTGTTGACACCACAGAATGTGAAAAGAAAGTCTCGGGATAAAATCGAAGATCAAACTACTAGACGACTATGACACGTTGCTTGCACTGCAAATATAAAAAAAAACTGACAGCAAAATAGTAGAAAGCATAAATTGGAAATAAAAAAAAATTAAATTTTCATAAACTCTTAGGTGGTACAAAAAATTAAGTAAACATTATATAAAAACACAAATAAGAACATCTTCAAAAAAATTTAGAAGGTAGAGGTTAAAGTAATTATCATCAAACCATGGACCTCCTCCACTAGGCATCAAAAGGACGAGTAACAAAATATGCTAAATTAAACACGACGGAGAAAACACCGAGAGGATCAATACGTAAGGGAAGGGCAAGACGGGCCGAAGGGCAGACACACATAATGAAAGGTAAAGGCCGGGCAAGACGAGGACAACATGCCTGAGGTCCTGAAAAACAGAAACAAAGATTAAAATCGCATCACAAAAAATAATAAATTTTCATTTAGTGAGCTCAAGAACCAATAAGGGGAGTAAATTATTGAAAGTTCATAAATTAAAATAAAGTCAAAAGAATTAAAGGAATTCTTCTAAATGCAACTATGACATCTTAACATAGACAACAGAATTTCCTCAGAAGGACTTGTTTCCCGTAGAGTACTAATACGTTGCATGACGAGGGTTTCTACACAAATCTAAGTCTAACGATGAACAAGCGAATCAATCTTGATACGGCTATAAGAAAGGATCAGCTCAAGAATCTTGAAGTACACATCTTATCTTGGACGGGGCGAAACACGCCTAGGTCCATTAAACTAAAACCATTAGGCGGTCCGAAGAATAATCGAAGTTCAGCCAAACACTAAATCAGCATGAAAACAAAAAAACGGCAAACAAATGACGGTCGACATCATATTGGAAGACTACACATAATCAAATCTCGTAGACGCCTCAGATGCGGCCAGATGAAATCTTAACCAAAGATTCGACAACAAACGCAACTAATATCTCCTAACTGCATAGCCATCTCTATATCCAAGAGAAGGGAGAAGGGCCGATGACGCTTCTTCAGAGATCGAGCTGAAACTGACTAAACATACATTCTTAAATTAACAGGAAACCTACCAGAACCGAAAAATTTAAATAACATGACCCGCGTGACAGACTATCCGAGTTCTTAGAAATGAAAAGATACATTTACTCCAAGAAAACGAGCTGTCTAATACAACGTCATCAGAACAATGGAAACAAAGAGGAGCGCGAAACTTTTAACAATAGAGTTAATGATGAACCTCCGAGAAAGGAAAGATAGATAACGAAAATTGTATTTCTTACCATAAAAAAATAAAAAGATTAAATTTTCTTCTAGAAATTAAATCTTTCATAAAGTTAAAACACGACAAAACTGAACGGCAAAAGGCACAGATTCTTCAAATTAATAATTCAGGAAAGTGCGTTCTTAAGAAAAATTATAAGACACGACAAAGAGAAAGATGTCTTTAAATAGCGAGGCTTGAAAAAGCATACGGAGAGACATTAGTTTTAAAAAAACGCGTAATTGTCAAATGACGAAGAGAGAGGACATCGAGCTTACGCACGAAACAATTCCAATAAACGGATTAAGGCATACTCAAGGACTCAAAACGCTTAACTAAATGCCTTGTCGGAAAAATTAATATAATCGAAAAAACCTCAAGCAATCAACGGGAATTTTCTGTGGGGATAATAACTCAAGACGAATGACATCCCAATCGAAGTCGTAAGACAAGGGAAAACTCGCTTTTTAACGGTAATTAAAAATAAATCCCACGAAAGAAAAAAAAGAAATTGACGCGAAGTAAAATTGAAAAAATTCAACTTTCCGGGCAAAATATCATTAACCAACAAACCAACGCTAACCGAACGCGTCGCGTAATCCCTTTAAAAAAAAACGCGGAGGGGGACCACAGTAACCTCCTTCGAAAAATAGTAAAGCGTTTGATCAGTAGTAACCATACCGTTACACACCGGAGTTGCAATAGTCAAAGGGAAAAGGTGCATGCGACCGACACCAGGAATATCGATGAGGTACGAAATAATAGAAACACGACGTTGGAAGGGTCCGCGAAAAGTGACATGGGAGCAGAGAAGGAAATATATAAGAATCGGGCCCAAAATAATTAAAAAAAATATTATCCTATTAAACCAGAGAAGGTAGCGGAACGTTACACTAGGTAGCCAACATCATACATCAACATCTAGCTAAGATAGACAAGCTAAGGGACATTCACACTCCTTACTATAAATATATCCCCGACACTGTCTTAGAGAACACCACACATAAACTATATTTTGACAGAGCTATAATCACTGACAAAACCATCCCTCATAACAGACCAGACATTACACTAGTAGATATGCAAAACAAAGTGACTTACATAATTGATATCTCCATCCCCAACACACACAATTTACAAAAGACATACACTGACAAAATCACTAAATATACGGATCTTGCACATGATATAAAACGCCTTTGGGGAGTTAACAGAGTACACATTGTTCCTATCGTTCTTTCTGCCACTGGGGTTATTCCAACTTGCTACACAAAAGCCTGTCAACACTAAATTTAAACCCACACTTATACAAAACCTTACAGAAAGCCACAATTCTAAACACCTGTCACATAGTAAGGAAATTCCTACACCCAAACATCAATACTCCCACGAGTGCATAACTTTCCCTCCCTCGCATTTATAATAATGTACGACATCTCAAAAAGAGTCGCCCCCAACAGGCCGAAGCCCAAAAACGGGGTTACCAAAAACGAAAGTATAAGAAAGAAACATCAAGCCCAATAATTGCATGATTAAAATAATCGGCAAGATTGAGCCTGAGATCAGAAAACTCAGAAAAAAAAACTTAACTATCTATGATAATAATAATAGTAAAAAAATAACACATTAGAACAAACATAATAAATAATAATACTGTAATTCTATAATGAGGATGACCTCCAAAAGACAGCTCCCTGGTAGCAGGATCATTAAGAAAAGAAAAAGTACTACAAACCTACTATTAGGCTAAAGATTTAAAAGATTTGAAGAAGGGAATTTAAAATGTTTAATTAAAAGAATAAAAAATGTTGGGTTTAATACTGGACCGGTTATAACTATTGACAAGTTTCCACCCTATATCAATGTATTTGTAGTTTGATTTGTAATGATCCTATACAAGTTTGGCGCCAGATCGTTTTGTGCCAACATTGTAGGCGATTCCTATTTAATTTAAAATTTCTTTACAGACTATTTTGCCATTGCTTAATTTTAAAAGTAAGCGTTGATAACTTCGATCTGCCAATTCAGGGTAAAATAATACTAATGGGTTTAATACTTTTAAAAGAACTTAAAAATTTCTTCCAGCTATCAATTTTCTTCTGTAATCTGAGTGTAGCATAATTCATAATGGTAAACCATATCTCAAAGCCATAGAAAATTTTGCTCATTATGAGCGTTTCAAACAATTTCTCAAATGTCCGAACTTTACGGAAAATTTTTTTAATCTTTTTATCGTTCCCGTAATTCAATAAGTAACGCAACACATTTTTTTTCTCGGCCAATTTTGGTTGAAAAAACTGGACATTTCTTGTGGAACATTTTCAAACATTTTCGCTTCATCTCGTATAGTTTCATTGACGTCCGATAGGTGACAGCGCTATAGTGAGCTGTTAAAATGGCGTCTACAATGGAGGTGCGTTCCAAAGATTGAGTTTCTTTTGGCAGAAAACCAGGGCATCTCAGATATTCATAGGCACTTGCAGAATGTCTACGGTAATCTGGCAGTGGACAAAAGCACGGTGAGTCGTTGGGCAAAGCGTGTGTCATCATCGCCGCAAGGTCAAGCAAAACTGTCTGATCTCCCGCGAGCTGGCCAGCCGTGCACAGCTCTGACTCCTGCAATGTCGGAACATGCGAACACTCTCATTCGAGCAGATCAACGGATCACAATCAAACGCCTCGCTGCTGTACTTGACGTCTCTGTTGGTAGTGCTGTCACAATTGTTCGCCGTGGGACGCACTACGCGGATGATGAAGCAGTTATTGATGTAGCACGACGTTGGCTCCGACATCAACCAGTGGAATGGTACCGTGCAGGCATACAGGCCCTCACTTCAAGGTGGCGTAAAGCCGTAGCATTGAATGGAGATTACGTTGAAAAATAGTTTTGTATAGCTAAAAGATTGGGGAATAACATGGTGTATTTGAATGGTGAATAAAACGACCCCCTTTCTCAGAAAAAAATGTGTTGCATTACTTATTGAACTTCCCTCGTATAATAATAATAATAATAATAATAAAATATTTATTGCCCATATAGATAGAATACAATAATATTCGAAAGATAAAAACCTTAAAAAGAATTTTCAACAAATAGTTTTTAAGACGAAAATTGAAATGTTTTACAATATTTAAAATTTTATTTATGATATTTATGGTAATATTTTTTATTGAAATAGAAAATTTATTATTTAAATATTTTAATAAAATTAAAAAAAATTATATGAATTTACGCACTACTCATTCATGTTACAAAATAATATGAATAATTAAAGTAAAGAAACATGGCTTGTGCTGTGCATTTATTTATTTTAATGTACTATATGTACATTTAAATATGCAGTAATTTTAGTTATGTTAAGGCCCTACAGAACCAATTTAAGTAATTGAAATATTACTGTTAATGCATAGCTTATAACAATAGAGCTGATAAGTATGATGTCACTTCCTGGCCAGTTGCCTAGCGATTCCAAACATTAGGTTTAACAATGTGGTGTAAGGCCATAAAAAGCATAGAGAAGTTAAACCTAAGTTTGGAATCGCTAGGCAACCGTCCAGGAAGTGATGTCATCACTTACCAGCTCTATAGAAGAAAGCACTGATCATTGTTATAGGCTATGGTCAATGAATCGTTTTTTTCGTGAGACAAACGTCACTAGCGTCACGCACGTAGCTCTGTGAAATCTACTCATCAATGTGAAGATTTTATGCGGAAGTGACATTTCTGTAACGTCATTCACGTACTGAAACGTCACTGGCGTTTCACGTTAACGTGTTACTTAAACTCTCTATTAGCTGCACATGGCGCATGAGCCTTATGTTCTGAGGAGTGAGTTAGATAGGGAAGCCGCATATCGCGATACCTCCTATTAGAGATAGGGAATCTCTGATTAGTTAAGAAAGAAGAAACAAATAAAAGAAGAAATTTAAGATTGTGATCTGATACAATCAAGCAGATCCATCTAATTGGATAAATTCATAGACCTCCATCTTGATTCATAGAGTCATCCGGGGAGAGTTTGGAAATACCCTAGGATTCCAAAAAATTAAGGCTTCTACAGAAGGTCATTCATGCATTATGGAAATGATATTAAAATCACCTTTACGTGCATGCAAATTTATCCGTGTGAATGGGAATTATGAGTAAGAAACGTCTAGTACATAAGCACGAATTGGTGGGATTATTATTTTGTTTTCAAGTAACTACGCCACCAAAACTGGACCGTTGGTTAGAAGGGTACATCACTGCCCTTTCCGAGGAGAATTACTCGTACAGTCAAATAGTACAATGTTGTAAACAAAAAGGTCTTGCCATTTCAAGAAAGGGGTCTTCAATATACTCAATTCCTGTGGTAAAGCTCGATCTGCAGAAAGAATGGGTCAACTTCCAGGTCCGAAAGTGCATCCCAAGAGAGTGAGGACTGCGGATGTCATTCGAAGAGTACAAAAATTGTACACCACCCGTTGAAAATCCCCCAATAAAAAAAAAGTATTGCTTCCAAACTAGGAAAATCGCCCGCAACAGTAAACAAAATTGTTGATAGAGATTTGAATCTTTGTAAAGTTGAAAGTTCATAAGCTCTTGCCTCGTCACATCACAGAAAGGAAGGTGAAATGCCGAAAGCTTTATGAGAAATTCCTAGTCGGCCACAAGTGTAAAAAGATTGTTACGTTGGATGAAGCATGGCTTTACCTAAGCTGCCCCAATGGATTTCTGCACTTTCAGGATATTCAAGAGAGCCCTCAGGAAGCAATGGTGCAGAACTTTGACTGGCCTTTGGAAAGCTGCGCAAGAGGAATAGGAGAAATTGGACCTCGTAGCCCTTCAAAACAGCCTTGTATCCTGGAAATACCAGTGTCGGGCTATTGTCAAAAACCAGAGAAATCAGATAGAACATGACAGGAAAAATAAATATGGATTGCTAGACTAAAATTCAAAAAATAAAATTGTTTCCAAAAAGTGTGAATGACCTGTATAATCCTCTGTTGTAAAGAGAATCTTGAAGTTCCCTTCATGTGTCCACTTGTCAGGATGTATTGAGCATATCCTGACATCTTGGGTTTATGTTTTTGACATAGCTGAAATGTTGGTGAATCTTAGTTTATCTCTAATTGTAATTCATTTTTTGTTTTTCATTACTGCTTCTTGTCTTTAACCAATCGCCTTCTTTGTGTAACCAATCGGAGAACTTACTATGCTTGTTTCTCTGATTGGCCACTCATCTATATAATTCTGTTTGAATTAGAAAATCTTTGCATACTGACTGAATCCTTACCTTGGGATCAAAATGTACATTTGTGCCAATAAAAAAAGTCCTGTTTATTCATTATCAGTTTACTTCTCAAAAAAAGCAGGTTACTTTTTAAAGAAAAAATGAATTTTTAATAATCATATACTTTAAACAATATGAATCATGAAGAGGGAAAAACCACAATCAAACCTTTCTTGCTATGTTACTTTGTGTACAAAATGTTAATAACTTAAAGAGGTTGAAATCGCATACTCCCGATGATAAATTAAAATCACGAGGGGAAAGAATAACTATTTCTGTCAAAATAAATAGTTGTGTAAATAAAATTATATAATTTGATATCATATAGTCAAATTCTAAATATTTCAGAAAAAGGATTTTTCTAAGTTTTCTTACCTGAAATTTTTACTTTATTTTCTGATGAACTTGAAAACCCTGCAAAGTACGACATTACATTAATAGTAAAATAGTAAAATCAAGAACGGATGAAGGTAGGCTCATCCATTCTTGGTAAAATCCTTTCATTTGAAAGGTTTTGAGTAACTCAGAATATATCTATACAATTTTGAAAAAATACAATTTGCATAAAGCTCTTGCCATCTTATGCTTAACAGATGAGGCAGCCTCATAGAAAATTGTCAGCAAGATTTGTAACCCTTTTGAAAGCATTCTATGCCTATTCCTTTTAGAATTATTCATATTTGTTCAGGTAAAGAGACTGTAAGATCACTCTATACATAAATATTGAGACTTTTTAAAATAATTCTTGAGATCAAAATTGAACAAAAAACATTAAAGTTGAGAAAAATAGGAAAGATGGTCCAAGGACCAATTTTGCTGTTATTTGTGAAGATAAGTCACTTATTCTTCATTTATTCTAATAAAATAAAAGTCCATAATTTACTTTTAACACACTTCTAATAATAGTTTAATTAAAACGTAAGTTTTGTAAAGTTAAGATTTATTTATTAATCAAGAAAAATTATAAGTTTAAATAAAATATTAACATTGGAATTTAAACTACTTCTTGAAAACTTCACATTTGTGAAGATAAGTCACATATTCTTTACTTACTTCTCTAAAACCATTTATCTCAGATTTTTCTAATATACGAGGGGCATTCCGAAAGTAATGCCTCTTATTTTATTTTGTAGGCCTGCAATGTCACATGTAAATGTTAAGTGATAAGATAGTATACATTGGACCTTTCTTCATTATTCTGTTTAATTTCATTTGTGTACAATAGGTGGCAGCAGTGAGGCAGTCTGACAAAATGTCTGCTATCACAAGTGCATGTTTAAAACAAGGATATGTAATTGATTTCTCATAATGAAAAAATTGCACGAATTTACCTGCAGAGGGCTGAGTCTTGACTTTTTCTTCTTGCTGGAGAATTTACATGGAGCCACTCCATGAACATTCATTTTGACTCAGGTTCATAGTGGAGTCTTTCCACGCCAAATCGCATAAAATCTGGTGATAATTGACCTTAGATCTCTGATTTTTCTCAAACTTTATCAGAGTGGTCTAGTGGATAAAATATAAGGCATGCATAGTTTCATTTGCCAGACAAAAATATACAGATTATAGTCATAATTAATTATCAAAGCTATCAAAATTTCACGCATCTCATTACTTAAAATGAAGCAGATCTCTGGCTATATTCGTCGTATGGAATTGTCGTATACGTCAAATTGAAGTTAAAATGAATCACTTTTTTCTTTAATTTTCTATATGGAGTTCAAAATAAAATACGAAGGAAAAAATGTATTTTATAAAATCATAAATTAATCTGAAAATAATGCTCTAAAATTATTAAAACAAAAAAAATAGAGTTTAATTCCCTCATATTCATTGCATAACAGTGCGAAATTACCAGGATGAATTCCAAATACAGTAAGGGATCGTGAATCCGGAATGCTCGGGACCAGAAGCCTCCCGGATTCGTGGTTTTTCCGGATTCGTGGTCTTTTTTCCTTGGGAGAAGTTACACAACGCGTGTGTAATTAAATAGTTTCTGACGACTGTTATTTAAAATTTATTTAACAATAAAAGTTTTCACAATTATACAATTAAAATCATTATCGTAATATAATCGTATTTATTAAAGTAATTAAGAGGGAGTTTTGAAAAGTAATGCCTCCATGGCAGAAACTTTTTTAGTTGTTAACCGATTTTCAAAATTCTTTTTGTATCTTATACTCACATTTGTCCTCTATGTAATGCACTATTCACTTTTCGACATAGTCCCCATCCCTTTCCACGCATTGCACCAACGCGTGACTAGTTGGGTGTAGTGATGTACGATACCAATGAAGCATCGATACTTCCGGTATCGAGTACTGTAATAAAATACTCGATACCAATATCGAGTACTCAATGAGAAAGTATCGATAGTATCGAGTAAAATGAGTATTTATTTATATGGTAAAATGCATTTCTGAGAGGACGTCGAACCTATACTGGAGCACGTGGAGGCTAACATCACTCATTACAATTAGACCTCACTACTATTACTAGGAGGCTATCATCACGTGTCCGAGTCATTAGCTTTTTTTTTTTATTTCCCGTGCACCCATAGAGTGAGGCGTGAGCTCGACCTCGTTAGGAGAAATAAAAACAAACGCTTCGAAAGATACTTCCCTAATCAGTAGGCAGCCACTGGAATAAAATCGTTAAAATATTCAACAGTTTCTGAATTAACGCTGAAAATCGAACATCTTCATTAGGTGACTCATAGGTTTTTGCAGTATCGAGTATCGATGTGCAAAGTATCGATAGTATCGATATTTGAGTCATCTTGCAATGTACGATACTTGAGTACTCGATACCGGCAAGTATCGATACTTTTTGGTATTGGTATCGGCACAACACTAGTTGGGTGAACCCGTCGGAGAGGAATTCCGGAGTTGTTGTCGACACCAGGATTGAATGGCAGCTTTGGACCCTCTTCTGGAGTACGATAACGTCCGCCCGCACATGAGTCGCCACACACCAGAGGCGTTGCAGTGCCTATAGTTCAAAGATGAAAGACTTTGTACCTTGCCACTTTCACCGCTTCCCAAAGAAGAAAGAGCCCCTTAAGGGAGATGAGTTGGGTTCTGACGGCGAGGTAAATGCTGCCATTCAATCCTAGTGTCGACAACAACTTCGGAATTCCTCTCCGATGGGTACACCCAACTAGTCGTGCATTGGTGCAATGCGTAGAAAGGGATGGGGACTATGTTGAAAAGTGAATAGTGCATTACATAGAGGACAAATATGAGTATAAGATACAAAAAGAATTTTGAAAATCGGTTAACAAATAAAAAAGTTACAGCCATGGAGGCATTACTTTTCAAAACGCCCTCGTATATTACAATTTTGTGCCGATCGTCTTTTCTTTTTTTTTTTTTTTTTTTTTTTCAAAAATTTTATAACTTCAAGTCAGAGTTCTTCACGTTTGGTTAGCCACTGTGTTGTGTATAATCGCTTATTGTCCAATAAAGCAGACTTAAATTGAGTACAATGATCCAATGTGTTGTATTTATTTAATGAAGTTGAGCATTACATATTGCAGGCACTCAGTATATATAAGAAGACTTAATGCAATACACAAAGGTGCCTTTCCTAATGCAATAAAACACATTTTAACACTTGGCTAGATAAAAAAAATTTTAAACAAGGGCAATGATGTTCTTATTCTCGTGATCATAACAATTAAGATCTCTTACAAAACATTTGCATGCTCACGCTCGGAAAAATGCTTATCAATGTCTGAATAATAAATTAAATTTAAAAAATAATTAACACTCAACACTCCTTAATTATTTTTGATCGCAATTCTTCAAATGTCTTGCGATTCAAAGATTTAGTTAAAATATCAGCAAGTTGATTGGAACTTTTAACATGCTTAAGTTCTACGGTCTTACCAATGTGTTCTTGAATACATTTCTATAGGTTTCTTGCCTTTCGTTATCTTTCCCTCGTATGTGTTTTTCAACATATGAATGGCAGACTGATTATCAATGCATAATGTCGTTGGTTGATCTAAATTGAGAATTCCAAGTTCATTTGCTATTCTTCGTATCCAACAAATTTCGTCAATTGATGAAACAGCTGCTCTATACTCTGCTTCGGCCGTCTATGTAGATACCAGGCAATAGGGCCTCCTCTCATAATGAGAACTCCACTGGTCGAGTGTCCAGTTATAATGTCTCCACCATAATCAGAATCTGTATACGCAATAAGTGTACCATCTCCATTGAAGAATATTCCAGAAAATATGGTTCCTCTTAAATATTGAAAGATATGTTTAATCATTTTCCAGTGACTTCATTGGTCTGCTATTAAATCTACTTAAATAATTTACAGCAAAACTGATATCTCGACGAGAGGTCGTAGCTAGGTATACCAGACTTCCTATGACTTCACGATAAGGTTCTGAGTTTGGTAGCGGTTTGTCATTTACATAGTTTTCTTGATCTGTCATCATTCCACGTTCCATTGGAGTGGATACCGAATTTGACATGTCGAACTTAAAACGTTGTAGAATTTTCTCAGTATACTGTGATTGATTTACAAATATTCCAAATGGACTATTCTTAATTTGCATACCAAGATAGGATAAATTTTCTTCAGTCGTTCCATCAAAAGTCACTTCAAATTTCTTACTTAATTTGTTTAAAACTTCAAGTATGCTGTCACTGTTTTTTCCTGCAACAAGTCCATCATCTACAAATAGAGCAATTATGACACTTTTATCATTGCAATAGTAGATACAGGGATCATCATCAGTATTATTGAATCCTAGGATTTTCAAAAATTTCGAAAATTTTTCATTCAAGTTTTTGGGTGCTTGTTTTAAACCATAAATGCTTTTGCTCAGTTTACAGATACGATTTGTGCCATCACTAAAACCTTCAGGCTGCATCATATAAATTTCTTCCTTCAAATTTCCATACAGAAAGGCACTTTTTATGTCAAAAGTCATTAATTTCATTTTATTCGAAGCTGCAAAACTGAAAATTAGTCGAATTGACACTTGACATGCGACAGGACTAAATGTTTCAAAATAATCAATTCCTTGCTCTTGTTCAAATCCTCTGGCTACTAGCCTTGCTTTCAATCGACCATTTTGCTTTTTACGTAATATCCAGCGACAAGTTAAGGGTTTTACACTTTTGGGAGATTCCACTAGATCCTAAGTTCTCATTTTAATTAAGGATTGATATTCTTCATTTATGGCTTCATGTCATCCTTTATCTTTCAGTGCTTCTGAGACAGGGATGTCTTCCATTTCTCCTATCATAGCTATATTGGATTTTCTTCTTCCTTGAACAGGTTCCATTACATAGTCGGCGAACACGGCTGACATAACTAGATTTCGGCGATCACGTAATTTTGATTGTCTAGACTGATTTGCATTTGAAACGTCGGACAAATCGTCTAAGACTGTAGATACTTATGAATCCAAACTTTTAGTTGATTCTTTCAAAGTTTTAAAGTCAGAATTTTCACTTTCAAAGTGTTTTAGATCTTCTCCTGTGGTTTGACTTGAACTAGGCACTTCCATTTCAACGTAGTTTCTTTCAGTTTGGGCTTTTTCATCAAAGATTACATTAAATAATAAAAAAGACAAATGTGGATAATTGTAATGGTAAACTTAGAACTAATAAAAAACTCTTTCACCACAACGATAATAGATTGAAAATATACAACCTGATGGGGGTGGCCGTGGCCTGGTTGTCTCGTCGGTTGGCTCGCCAATCGATGGAGTTCAGCAACTTCAGGCGCGGCCAGCTGCTGGTTGGGTGACGGCCTGGGCTTGAGGGCCACCGCTGGCGGGACAGCTATTTGGGGCGCGGCTGTTGGGGGACTTTGGTCTGACCCATTTGCCGATTGACCATAGCTGGTGTTCCAGCAGTTGGTGACAGCCTCTGGTTCGTTTATCCCCAGCAGCTTTTCCATCATGAAACCCCCCGTGCTTCGGAGGGCACGTTAAGCCGTCGGTCCCGACTGCTACTGTCATCTCGTAGCAGTCGTTATTAATGGGATGGCGCAAAACTCCCTCGTAGGAGTAGGTGCCGCAGATTATCGCTTGCGATAATCTACCCTCTGTACCAGATAAGATAAGATACAACCTGATACTGGAAGTACTTTTCGGAAGCAATTGC
>JAHWFO010011313.1:265828-318767 GCA_023313115.1 Rhysida immarginata
AATCTATTATCGTTGTGGTGAAAGAGTTTTTTATTAGTTCTAAGTTTACCAAAGATTACATTATCGGAACATATAACATCATGCTCATCATTCAAGTAAATTCTGTAACATGGTGAATCCAAATCATAGCCTACAAAAATTCCCTTTCTTGATTTCTTTTCAATTTTGGCTCGTTTATGTCCCGGAATTTATTTATTTATTTATTTATTTATTTATTTATTTATTTATTTATTTATTTAAATAAGTTAGATAAAAACTACAACAACGCCCACCAGAGCCAGAATGGTCAAAGACCGACAAGTGAGGCTCAGGGGGCGAAAAAATTAACAAGGGAAAAATAATAATGTTAGTAAAAAACTATCAATGGTAACAATAAATAAAACAATAGAAAATCAAAAACAAAATAAAACTGATAACAAATCAAGATTGGCCGAGGACATAATTTAGAGGGCCTAGCATAGTTTCATGAAATTAATTTAAAATTAAATAAGGCAAAAAGATGCAAATAATCAATATCGAAAATTATATAATAAATATTAATGATTTCATCTAAGTAACAAATTATGAATATGATATCATTATAAAATGTTAGTTCTCCCAACAGTAAGTGGAAAAACAACAATAATTCAAAAACACAGAAAAAAACACAGCAGCATCAAAGTTATATACTAAATTGATATGCCAATGAACAAAGCTAATCATAATTTAAACAAATAAATAGTATACTACAGAAGTACTTTTACATAAAAAAAGCTGAAACTAACTTAAGGCTAACATAAACATAAATTAAACACGTAATTTTTTATAGTTTTGCGAAAAATACGATAAGGAGACAATAGACGAATTTCAGGAGGCACCTGTGACCAATACTTAACCCCGACAAAAGATATTCATCTATTCCTATAATTCAAACGAGACATTAGAAAATAAATATCTTGAGCATTCCTGGTCGGATAATTATGCCTATCGTTATTACAGCAAATAATTAAAGGAGTAGTAACAGTAAGTAAAGAATTGACAATCTTAAATATAAACGAACAGAGTTGAAGAAAATAAATCTGTTGCACAGTCAGAATATGCAAGCTAGAAAAATAGTGGGTTACAGATGACCGCTTAGGAACATTAAGAAAAGTACGGAGAAACCACTTCTGGAACATAACATTCGCATCCGAAGCTTCTTAGCTTATTGACATCTATTTTTCTTCCAAACCATAATTCTGCAGGACTTTTACCTTTTACTGAATTTGTTCCTGTTTGATTCAATGTAAAAACTGCATAATTAACAGCTTCAGCCCACAGATTTTCAGAAAATAGGCTGTATGAAAATGAGAGAAGTCGTATTTAAATAACAGAAAGTATTTAGCTCTTCCTAAAGATAAAATGTTCATTTCACATAGATCAACATGAATTAAGTCTAAAGTGTTTTCAGCTACTTTAAAGTTTCTTGGAAGGAAAGTTTCTTGCTTTCCATAGGTACATCCGGCACAGATATAGTCATTCCAATCATCAACATAACTGATGAAAAATTTCCCGGAATAAAGGCACAAAAGTAAACAGAATGTGTACTAATATGACAAAAAAGGAAAAAATAAGTTGTATAAGTTGTAAAAATCAACTTATTAACATAACTGATGCCATTTCTATTCAGAATATCTCTGACATACTTGACATTCTGGTGAGCTAATTTTTCATGCCAAGTTTTGATAGAACTACTCATTAGACATTTATTTGAATTTTCTTGACGAAACATCATTTTAATTAGTTTTTCATCTCTTTTGGCAATAGCTACAGTTTCTTTTTGATCCAAAGTTTTAAATTTTGATTGGTACGAATTTGCAGTTTGAACATAGCCTTTGTCCAACATTTGTTCTTGATTTGTAACAGAGAAGAGATTGAAGGTCATGTTCGGAACATAAAGGACATTTGTTAATACTATTGCTTGCCATTCCTTCCCATCAAAAGCCTCCAATTCTATATCGCCCATTCCAATTCCTTCTAACTTGGTAGAATCACCAATCATTATCATTGTTGGCTCCTCAAATTCAACAAAGTTAATCATCATCTATTCTTTACGAAAAGTCATATGTTGTGTTGCTGCAGAGTCTTGATACCATGAATCATAGTGACCATTTTTAGAATTTATTTGATCCAGTATAGTTGTTGATAGACCGATTGTAATAAAAGCTCGACGATTTGATTTACCGATACTTGAATCATTCTTTTCTGGCTTGTCATTTCTTTCGTTGTTGTCAATGTTTCTTTTTGGACATTCTTTTGCAAAATGACCTTTCAGGTTGCAGGTTATGTATCATTTCGTCGACTGTGTCAGTTGGTCGGGTAGTTAGTTCGTCGGACGTCAATTAGTAGAGGTGTCAGTTAGTCGGGCAGTCAATTTGTCGGAGACAAATTCGTTGGGTGTTTCAGTTGGTCAAGATAATAAATAAATGGTCGGGAAAAACTTTAATAAAATTTATTAACGAAAATTTCATTACTGGAAAGGTAACAATAAATGCCTTTATTGTTAAAAATCAGTATTTAAATACAGTTTTTGTAAACAACGTGATACAGAGGCTAAAATAAATTGTAGCTACAATAAACATAATCTTGTTGACGAATGGTCAGGACATTTGCCCCAAATTGCTTATATCGCTTCAGTATCCTTTTTTGCAGAGTGAAATTAATAACAGTATAAAATTAATTATTGGACAAATTGAGTACATACAGGAAATTTAATTTTTATTAAGTAAAAATTAAATAATAACAAATATTAAGCTCCATGAGCTTGCCAAAACATTTAATATCCTTTGGCCGATGTACGAAGTTTAACACAAAATTGTTCCAACTTAATATCCACATATTCGCAGACTAGCATATGCACATATTCATAACGACACCAATTTCTTTGTAAACTATACCTATCCACTTGAAGAAGAAGTAATTCCGTTCTTTTACTATTTTGTTAACACCAATTTCACCAATGTTAACAATTACCTATGTAATTAGTTGAATTTCCTCCAATCCAAAGAACCTGAAAGAAATATTTTTATTAAATGATCATTATAAATAATGAAAATTATCTTATAATTGTGTCTAATCAGAGGCAAAGCTAAGGAGACATGAAAACTGGTATCATAAGAAACGGGTGGAAACTGAGGAAAAAATGAGAGTGACTAACAGATGTTAATAAAAGGTTATTAAGAGCTTTATAATATAAAAGTATTATATATGATGGAACACAATTCCCTTAAAATTAATAAGCTCTGGGCATTTCTAGATGATAGATTCATTCAAACTGTCCAATAATTAGACTCCATTTGTCCACAGTACAGTTTCAAATTCACTGGTTCTTTGATGGGAGCATGAAAACCATTCCTCTCAACGTGAAATTTTGTGTTAAATTTGGGAAATCGGCCATAGGATATAAAAGCTCATGGAGCTATTTATATTATTTAATTTTTACTTAATAAAAATTGAATTTCCTGCATGTGCTCAATTTGTCTGATAATTAATTTTATACAGTTATTGATTTCATTCTGAAAATGAAGGATACTGAAGCGGTATAAAGTTTGGGGCAAAGGTCCGGATACCTTGTCAACAATATCACGTTTATAGTGGTTACAATTCATTTTAGCCGTTATATCACGTTGTTTACAAAAGCTGTATTTGAATACTGGTTTTAACAGTAACGGCATCTATTGTTTTACCTTTCAAGTAATATTCATTCATGACATATCATTCCAAGTCGTTTGATATATTACATGCCATATTTTAGCATTGAAAGTTTCAATGAACCATAATGGTTCCACTAAACCAGGTTCTGATCATTTAGTTTTATTAAAGTTTTACTAAATTTTAATAAAGTTTTTTCTGATCATTTACTTATTATCTCGACAAATAACTGAAACACTCGACGAATTCGTCTCCGACAAATTGACCGCCCGACCAACTGACACCTTGACAATTGACGTTCGACTAATTGACGTCCGACGAACTAACCACCCAACCAATTGACACAGTCGACGCAATGACATTCGACGAATTGATGCTCGACAAACTGACCTGATACCGTTGAAACTGACCTGATACTACAAGGATAATTGTTTTTGCAATATGCCAGATATTTTGCACAGGGTTTGTTTTTACAATATTTCTTTACATGCCCTTTCAAACCACATTTAAAGCATTCGACAGTTAACTTAGACTGTAAATTTGGTTTATTCAATTTTTTGTTTTGCTTTGAAATGAATGCATTTTGAGATTCAGTCCTTGCTGATCGTTCACTTTCATTTAATCTATCTTCTTCTAATCTTAAACGCTCTATTAGTTTGTTAACTTTCTTGTCTGTTTCACTGACATTATCCCAGGCAGTACGAAAGTGATGAAGTTTGGTGGCAAAGTTCCCAAAATTCGAGTCATGATCCAGCTTTCTTTTATTACTTCACCTTCAGCTGCAAGATCTTCAGCAAGTTGTTGAATTGCCATACAGTTCTCAACAGCTGCTTTACTATCATCAGAAACATCTTTGTAAACTTCAATAGTTAAATCAGATTTTTTTGCCATATAACGTGTCTAATTTTTCCAACATTTGATATGCTGACTTGCAATTTGCAATTTTCTTAGCTATATTGCTATTTACATTTAAGCCTATAAAAGTTTGAGCTTCAAGATCCTTTTTAATCCAAGCTTTAACTGTCGTATTTGTTTCTTGATCTTCAGGTCTTTGTTCTATTCCAGTTGCCACTAAGAATAATTCTTTCAATTTTAATGTTAAATCTAACTTGAAGAGCCAAGAAACGTAGTTAACAATTCCTTGTGAGTCTTCCGATAAAATTTCCATTTGCGATTTAATCGACTCCATGATAAAGTTTTCAGACTCATAATAAAATGTCAATAAATACAAAAACTTGACTTATCTGACAGGATGTGAAGATACTGCTGACGGCCGGTTGCAACAACGTCAGTTAAAACGACACTAACTCTCGGTTAATTAACGAGCGGTTAAGTCCTTTAACCGGGAAATGTTGTACCAACCCTAGTTAACTCTCAGTATCTAGCTAACTGGATGTAATATGAGTAACGAGGACTGTGATTGGTTTGTTTTGCTCCAAATAAACTTCCGGTCAATATGGCTGATTGTTTTCAATTAGCTGTTTGATTACTAGATTATCCAAATAGCTTATCAATTTAGCTGTTCGATAATTAGCTTATCAAACGAACTGTTTGATAATTAGTTTATCCAAATTGCTGTTTGAAAATTAGCTTATCCAACTAGTTATCCAATTAACATATCCATTTAACTTTTCCAATTAGCTTATCCAAATAGCTTATCCAAGTAGCTGTTTGAAAATTAGCTTATCCAGGAGCTTATCCAAGTAGCTGTTTGATAATTAGCTTATCCAAATTGCTATTCAAATCGCTTATCCATTTAGCTTATCCAAATAGCTTATCCAATTATCTCATCCATATTTCAAGTACATTAATAAAAATAGTAAAAGAAAGATAAATTAGAGCAGAATCACAGAAATAGTAAAATATTCTAGAGAATGAAGAATTATACATGTATATACAAGAATTGGGCGTATATAAAAAGATGCTATAAAAATTGTAAAATTCAAAAATCAATTGTACTCAGAGTAAATATTGTCAATCAATTTCTAAATGTAAATAAATTTATGTTTGATGTATCAGTATCTCCTCATCGAAACATCTTATTTCTAGTTAATGCTTCAGTCACAAATAGGAGTAAAATGTAAAAAAAAATAGCATAAAAGGTCATATGGTTGAAAAATAGACAAAAAAATTACAGAGTAAATAAATAAAAAGAATAAATAGGTAGATAGCTAAGTAGAGATTAAAAATATGTCACTCATGCATACAACATTAAATTTCATAGTTAACAGATCTAATATTGAAGTATATCAGTCAGGTGTTGGATATAAATATCACAGGACCATTTGATAGTGTCCGATACACAGTTTCCTGAATAAGTTCGCAAATTGTTTCCCACAGATCTTGGCTAGGAAACGATCATTGGAAAGGTCCCAGGAGGCTAGTGCACCGACTATTATTGGTTCTACAGAAACATTGCTGAAGTTCTTTTTAAGGGATGTTATGAGGCAGTCGTATTTAGTGATTTTTTCCTGCCTTGCTGCAGCAAATGCTTGTAGACGATTGTCAAATGGGCAAGTAACGTCCACAATGAAGCAGTATTCTCGGTGCGCAAGTAATAGGTTTATACAATTATCTTATCCAAATAGCTTACCCAATTAGCTTATCCAAACAGCTGCTTCAAATGATTTATCCAAATAGCTATTCAAATGGCTTTCCGATCAACTTATTCAAATACCTTATCCATTTAGTTTATCCAAATAATGTGTACAATTAGCTTATCTATTTATCTGTTTGATAATTAGTTTATCCAATTAGTTTAAAATATATTTCTGTTTCGGAATGCCATTTTGGTTCGCTAATCATGAAGCTAAACCGCCGTCATCCAGCGTTGAAGTTAAACTGCCACTTAACGTCTGGTTACGTCCTAATCTCTCTTGGTGCAATGCAAAAAATTTTAAACGGGACTTTAACAAATGGTTAGTTTCAACTGATGTTGTTGCAACCGGCTGTGAGTAAAGTTAACTGACGGTGACTGACAATTTTGGCTTGCAGCGATTCACATTTTCTGATAATGGCAGACTTAAAGTTTCTCAATTCAATTCTTTCTGTTCTGCTCTGTACAGCTTTTCGCTTGGCTAGCCTGGTTTCCGTCTGGTTAGCGATTTTCGTCTAGTTGCTGTCTGGTTAGGCTGGTCTTTGCCTGGCGCAGTGGAAGCGTGCTGGGCCCATAACCTGCTGTTGTGTATAATCGCTTATTGTCCAATAAAGCAGACTTGAATTGAGTACAATGATCCAATGTGTTGTATTTATTTATTGAAGTTGAGCATTACATATCGCAGGCACTCGGTATATATACGAAGACTTAATGCAATTAAACACATTTTAACACTTGGCTAGATAAAAAAAAAAATTTAAACAATGACAATGATGTTCTTATTCTTGTGATCATAACAATTAAGATCTCTTACAAAATATTTGCATGCTCACGCTCGGAATACGCGTATCAATGTCTGAATAATAAATTAAATTTAAAAAATAATTAACACTCAACACACTGTCAAAATTAATTTTCCTTCCGATGTTTTCTAAGAATTGTCACATTAACTCATTTATAACTGTGTATTATTTTTACTTCAGCAGGAGAGTGTTAAAAATTGCAAGAAAATTCAATTAGGAACTGTGTTAAATCAACCTTTCAAAAGTGCAGCAAATTCAACAGAAAATTAACTAGCGGTTAAAACCCAATGCATCCCATCGCTTCAGCGCATGCGCATTTAGGGTGTTGCTAAAAGCTGAAATAGTAGCATACAGTCGCGATGCTTCTGTGGTGATTCGTTATGTGGTGAGCAGCGAGAAAGCAGAATCTTTCTCACGTAAAAGTTTACAATACATGTATTTTTTCTTTCTTAAATTTATTTTTTATGGGGTATCTTTTTTTTTGTTATAGATTTTCTACTCCATTTAAAAAAAATCAATCACAGTTTTTACAAATTGGTTTCTTCAACATCTGACGAAAGAGAAACACCCGACCAGGACAATCGATGAAGTCACTGAGATCCTGAAATATTCCAATAACCCAAAAAATACCCCTATACTAGAAGAAGTAGAAATTTATAAATCATTAAACAAACCAGAAAATAATAAGGCACTTTTAAATTCCCAACAATATTTCGACAGCTACCATCTCTTACGCCAGCTGAAAGACTTTTTGTAATTTATCCAATCGCAACCTGTAATGTTCCACCAATCACAAAAATTTGCCCTTCAATATGTTATGATTCTTTGAATATCTTGTAAAGTTCGACCAATCACAAATATTTAGCCCTTTAATTAGTTTCTTTGTATTGTTCAACCAATCACATAATTTGTCCCCCCCTTTTATGTTGTATGTTACGAGCCAATCGTGTACCAGAGATTGTGTATATAAAGCATTGTAACTCCTCTCTTATGCAAACTTGAGAAAGGCAGGTAATAAAGCCGAAACTAGTCGTCGTTTTTATAATGCAGTATTGTAAAGCCTCTATTTTTTTCGTTAATGAAATTCCATTTACACTGAACTAAAATACATTATATATTTTTTAAAATCGTATTAAATTCATTTAAAAATGTATTAAATCTATTTGAAAGCGTATTAAATTCATTTGAAAGCGTATTAAATTCATTTAAAATCGTATTAAATCTATTAAAAAATGTAGGAAATTCATTTAAATTGTATGAAACCAATTTGTAAAAACTGTAAAAAAATGTAATAAAATCAATAACATATTATTCAGAAATAAATTAAATTAAAATAAATAACAACAACTTAAAAAACTTAAAAAATCATGACCATTTCAAAATTCCTTTTGAAATTAAAATAAATTATCTTTGATGTTAGAATGATATCACAAAAGTTTGGTAAGTACTGCCTTTTTTTTTTATAAGACTATTCTATATGCTATGGCATAACTAAATAATATTCTATTGTTTAAATAAGTTATATTTTATCAATTGACCAAATTCCTTTTGTTTGTTTTTTTTTTTTAATTTTGTATATTTATTTATGCATTAACTCGGCATTCCAATAAAAGGCAAGAATGCCTTCTGAAAATGCCAATCATTTTGTATGTTTCAACAACGAAGATAAAGAAATAAATAAAAATAAAAAAAATTGTAAAGGTTTTTATTATATTACAACAGTATATAGATTACTCTTATGGTCAATTTAACCTAACCTATCCTTAAATTAATAATTTCGTAAAATAGCTGTATTTAGTAAGAAACACTGCCCCCCCCCCCCCCAATACCACTGTCCTCCCCCCACCTTTTTATTACCTCCGCCATAAAAGTACTTCTAAATTAACTAAACAGATATGGCTCTTTAATGCCATATCTTTGTGCATATACACTACTGTTTATAAAAATCGCAACACCCTGATGGAATGGTCTAATCCATATGCAATTTGCAATATTTGCATACAATGGGTCAGAGTATAAATGATTAGATTTTCAGAGTAATTGCTTGAAAGAACACCATGCCTCGACGACGACGAAGGGTACCATATCAACAGCTGACAGACTTTGAAAGAGGACGCATAATTGGTCTGCGTGAAGCGGGATGGTCGTATCGTCACATTGCTGCTCGTGTAGGACGTAATGCAACGACAATTATGCGTGCATGGAGGCAGTGGAGCGAAGAGAACAGGGCACACCGAAGACCAGGCTCAGGAAGACCCAGCACGACGACACCGCGAGATGACAGACACCTCTATCGCATGTGTGTAGCAGATCGTACAGCCACTTCCACAGTGTTAGCACAACAGTGGGGTGCTACAGTAGGCAGGACAATGTCTGCTAGCACTGTACGACGCCGTTTGATTTCCAGAGGATTGATGGCACGAGTACCATTGTTGCGGATTCCTTTGACTCAAAACCACCGGCGCCTCAGGTTGCAATGGGCCCATCAACACCATCAGTGGCAAGCTGAATGGCAACAAGTTGTGTTTTCGGATGAGTCAAGGTTTAACTTGCAGCACCATGATGGCAGGATACGAGTCAGAAGACATCGTGGCGAGCGCGACCTTCCAGAATGCATCCTGCAGCGTCATTCAGGACAAACGCCAGGGGTGATGGTGTGGGGTGCAATCAGTTACCATGGCCGTTCCCGTCTGATCAGAATCTATGGCAATCTGAACAGTGACCGGTACATCAGGGAAGTTGTGCAACCCGAGGTCATCCCCTTCCTGCAGAACTTTCCAGGCGCTGTACTCCAACAGGACAATGCCCGACCGCATGTGGCCAGAAATGTCCTCGCCTTTTTCCAAGCACATCAGACGCCCTTGTTCCCCTGGCCTGCTCGTTCACCAGACATGTGCCCAATCGAACATGTGTGGGACAGGGTTGCTCATCGATTGGCTCGTCAGACTCCTGCAGCAGCAACTGTGGATGAACTGTATACCCGTGTAGACAGAGCATGGCAGGACATTCCCCAGGCCCTTATTCAGAGCTTGTTTGACTCAATGCCACGACGTTTAGAGGCTGTAATTGCATCCCACGGTGGTTTCACCCGATACTAATGTGACAATAAAATGCATTGTATTGACCTGAAAATCTAATGGTTTCTTTTCTGACCCATGATATGCAAATGCTCCATATTTAATGCAGATTGGGCTATTCCATCACGGTGTTGCAATTTTTATAAACAGTAGTGTAGTTTTATAATTAATTATAAACTTATATGTCACAATATATTATGAGAGGAGGTGGAGTTTAAAGTAGTTACTCCTATTCGCTTTTATCTCCTCGAAATACTCGATAGCGCCAACTTCAAACTTCCACATGGCAGACGGCCATTCCAAAAACATCGTCTTAACCAAACAACGTCCGTTCACTCTCAGAACTTAAAACCAACAAAAAAACTTCGCCCGCTTCTCGGAAAATATTTCCGGTAACAATATAACTGAATGCTGTCGAGATTGCAACGAGCGACAGCGGCCAAGCAATTAAAAGTTTCTTAATAATAGGGAAAATAAATCTTACAAAACCTAAAATTATGATAACAATTTATTGACTACAACAAAATAAAAAAAACAAGCCACAACACCACAACAACAATCCACAGATAAACACTAATTATTCTACTCACCCACACCTGGGTTCGACTCAGGCATCACACACAAAAACTCAGTCACCCCCTCCTATTCAAACCACATCCAAAACACGAGATTGCAACACAAAATAAATTTTAAAAAAATGATACCAACACCTACAAGCATTCACAAAACAGTCTCACCTGACACACATACCACATGCTCATAAACATATACACAAAATAATTTGCCTCTGCCGGGCGCAGCGCATTATACTGACATTTAATGTCACAATATCTTCCATGGGTTCTTTTCTCCTCTTCGAGTAATTTGTAGCAGTTCCTTCGTAAATGACCAGTTCTTTTATAGTAAGTGCTGGTTTTATGTCTCTGAAGTTGGCTGTGTCTGGATGACTCTGGCGTTGATTCGTTAGAAGATCGCTTGTTGGTCTTCTTCCTGGATGAGTATGATGAGGATCCATTATTTAGCTTAGAAAATATCTTTTCCTCGTTTACATTGAACATATTGGTTTCTCTGGATTTGTCATCTTTATTCTTTTGGTTTATCCAGACAGATTCCGATATTAGTTGATCTTCCAGGTTTTGCAAGTTGAATTCTTTGTCGAGAAGTCTATACAACTGCGTCCCAAAATAATGGAATATTCTTATTCTAACATCACTCTTTTACTTTTAAATCCAAATAATGTCTAAACTAATAATAATTTCTAAAAAGCTGTTTGCAATTTAAAATCTACTGACTTTAAGCTTTAAATTAATATATATTTTACTTAAAAATAATGGGTTGATCTTAAGGAAATTTCATTTTTGTCTGAACCAAAATAATGGAATAATCAACACACCCAGCCAAAATAATGGAATAATATTTCCTTTTAATTGACAAAATTTTTTTACTTGAAACAAAACAAAACAAAAACCATTAACTAATATTTAGTTGGGCCACCTTTAGCATCAATTACAGCCTGGATTCTTCGTGGCATTTGTCGTATCAGTTCTTCACAGTGGTCAGCCCTTACACCCTCCCAAATGTTGGTTAACTTCTCTTTTAATTCGGCCAGTGTGGTGGGTTTATGTGTTGATAGATGATGGTTGGCTTCATCCCATAACTGCTCTATGGGATTGAGGTCAGGGGAGTTCGGAGGCCACATCATTACTTCAATATTGTTTGCAGTAAACCAATTTTTGGTTGTCTTCGCATTATGAGCAGGAGCATTATCTTGCTGAAATACAAAGTCATCATCTGCAAACAGTTTTTCAGCAGCAGGTATTAAAAAATACTCCATAATTTCTTGATAAGCAATTGCATTTACAGTAGTTTTAATAAATGCAAGCTTTCCTAAGCCATTAAAGCTAAGGCATCCCCATACAAGAATTGATGCTGGAAATTTTACTGATGACTTCATTGCGGCCGGTAAGTATGCTTCTTCCTTTTTTCGCCAAGCTCGTGTCCCCTGATCTCCGTAAGTGACACAGAACTTCGATTCGTCACTGAATATTACTTTCTTCCAATCTGCTTCAGTCCAGGTGATGTGTTGTTTACACCACTCAAGACGTACATCGTATTCTTTTAGGGACTCGGCAATTGTATTCCATCTCATGTAGTCTTCGTACTACAGTATTTCGAGAAACATCTGTTCCACTTGTTTGCCATAAGGTCTGATAATTTTTAGATGACATAAATCGATGTTGCTTCACAATCTTCTCCAACTTCCTATCTTCTCTTTCAGTCGTAACATGTTTACGGCCACATTTAAATCTCTTGTTATGAAGTCCTTCACCAGATTTATGCTTCTTAACAACTTTGGATACTGTAGATTGCTGACAATTTACAATTCTGGCAACTTCTGATTGTGTATGTCCATCATTTATTAGTGAAATGATGGCTTTCTTTTCCTCAGGTGTTAAATCATTGTTTGTTCACAAGCTATGTTGCACTGAACAGACAACATATTTTATGCAAATAAGCAAACATGCATTTAGAATAAAAAATAACATTTTATAAGATTATTCCATTGTTTTGGCTGGGTGTCATGATTATTCCATTATTTTGGCTGGGTGTTTTGATTATTCCATTATTTTGGTTCAGACAAAAATGAAATTTCCTTAAGATCAACCCATTATTTTAAAGTAAAATATATATTAATTTAAAGCTTAAAGTCAGTAGATTTTAAATTGCAAACAGCTTTTTAGAAATTATTATTAGTTTAGATATTATTTGGATTTAAAAGTAAAAGAGTGATGTTAGAATAAGAATATTCCATTATTTTGGGACGCAGTTGTATATAATTTGGACCAGGTTATCGTATTCTTTAGGGAGTCGTCTGATCAGTTGAAAGCAGTTTAAGTTTCCAGCATTTCAAATCCTGCATCTTTGACTTGTTTCGTTATTTCTTTTAACCATTGACAATATAGGCCTATTGTTTCATTTTCGGGATGATAACGTATTTCGAAGAATTCGTCAACAAGACAGGCGAGTCTCACGCTTGATTTAGGTTCAAAGTTATCTTAGAGAATTTTCCACGCTTCTTTCCGTCTGTGGTGTCTGAAATGAGTGGTCTAATGTCGCTCTCGATTCACAAATAAATGGTGGTATACGCCTTATCTTTTCGGAGTTGAAACTTCTGCTTTTCTTTTTCCGTTACGAATTGATCCAGGAAAATTTTCACTTCGTCGGTGATGAAATTCCAGCACACCTTGTCCATTAATAAGACTTTCATGTCTTTTTTCCAGGTGTTGTAGTTGTAAAAATTCAACTTCGGGAATGTCGTTGTAGTTGCTTCATCCATGCTTGATTTTCCTTTTGTTAGTGCGGCCCCAATCGAATGAACTGTTCTTTTGTTTTTAATTTTTTTTTTCTTAGGCCCAGCAAGCTTCTGCTGAATAAAAGTTCTTTGAATTAATTAAATTTGTCATAGTGGTTCTTGGTGTCGTGGCCCATAACCGATTTTTGCTGGTGTCCGCAGAGCGATTCAGCAAAAATCTATTAATTCCAAGAACAATACTGGAACGGGTAGGCTTACTGGGAAGGTTGAATATGAACAGTCCACATGGTTAGGCTTAATGTCGGCATCAGTTACATACGACGTGTTGACTTACTTCTGGTTCTGCATGGCATTGAGAAATAATTAGGCGGGAGATGTCTTTTGTAGTTTTATGTAAAAAATATTTAATGAATATAAAGAAAAATTGAATAGGTTGAACATAAATAAACTGGAAGTACATTTTGTCACTTCCATCGTGAAACAAAACCAAGGCTGAAGTGCGTTGCCTCTTCTATTCTATTTACAATAATGTGTCCACGTGATTGATTACTCTCGTGAACACTTACTCATTGTTAACATATATTCATGAACGAAATTGGTAGTAACCTTACAGTATAACAGAGGGACAACAGAATTTTCAACTAGTTTCGCCATTTATTCCCGGCTTTATCAAGGATAACACGACAAGAGGCTTCCAGGCCTTTATATACAGAGTCATGGTACAGAGTAAGCAAAAAAATTGGAGAATAGAATATACAGAAGTGTAAACCAATAAAAGAAAATATTATAAAGACATCCAATGAATACAATGATAAAAGAGAAAGGCAAACAAATCGCGGACCGAAAAGAAAGCATATCCGGTTATCACAAGACAAGAGAATTTACAAAAGAGTTTGCACGAATTGCTGAGGAAAAATCAGGTAGCTTTGTTTTGAGGCCTCTTACATTCTGATAACAAAGGGAAATGGCCGTTCATAAAATCATATTTTTATAAGATGTTTAAATCATTTTCACAATTACTTATTACTGGTTTCGAGGTAGTATCTTTTCTCATCAAGATTTTTCCTTCAACAGTCCATAAGTATATATACCCATTAGATTTTTTAATTTCTCTGGCTCCTAAATAAGTTATTTCGTTGTGGTGATAAATGTTCGTTAATGAAGATGGGGTATTTCTCGCGGCAAATCTCAAAAAAATCAGTAAACATGGTGGTTAAGGCTGATTTCTTGTTAATCATGATCATGGTCTTATATTTCTTTTTAAAGAATTTAACAACAATGGGTTTAGACTTTTTTCCGTTAATATCTTTTACGCCAAATCTATGAATTACATCAATGTCTTCTGAAGTACAGTTAACATTTAGCTTTTTGCAGATTTTATAAAAATAATCGTGTAAGTCTTCGTTTTGTCTTTCAGGAATGTTACATTTAAAACCTTACGAGCAACCACACAAAAATGCACTGGTGCACCATCGTGCACAAACCACATTACATTTCACATTGCCAGTGGTATATCATCTAAAAAGACAAGTAGCGAGTGTTCCAAAAAATATAATTTCACCTCATCAGTAAGTCTTCCTGATAGGAAAAAAACAGTCCAATTAGCCAGTCACTGAAAAACCTTCATCACTTTGTATCTGGGTCATTCCATGAGAAATCGACCAAGTGAGGTTGCTCGACCATTTTAGATTTTCTTTATTTTACACCATAGTTAACCCTATCACTGAAAGGTACAAAACAATTTTTATTTTCAGCCTTCTTGGTTCCAGACTCATTGTTTCTCGCCGTGGCAGGGAAAAAAAAAAGTGCGTTTCAGGGGTTTTGAAAAGTGGCTACCATTTCACTCCCGTATAAGAAAATAAAAGTTCTGGTTTTCAGTATCGTAAAGAAGGTATATCACAGGCTTTTAGAAAACATACAGTCATGTATACAAACCTTTCATGATTCTCGATTTAATCGACCTTGAAATCAGCAATATTCGCAAGCGAAATTCTCATTTTTGACAACATATTGTGACATACGTCTCTTTCAAGTGCTTGAAACTTGTTTGGTGTTATCGTAAACCACGTGGCCAGGAGGCCACCTATCTGCATAATCGCCAGCTCTGTGACTGGCTGTGAAATGAAGTAGTTTGGCACGCCACCAACAGATGGAGCGATGTCAATGACGCCAGCAGCCAATGAAGAGCTAGAAGTCTCGTGAGAGTGGGCCTGCTCTTGTAGGGAATATAAAAGGAGGGGCTTTTCGATCCATCCGATGCTCAGAGTTCATGATCCGTCAACGAGATGTTGTCCAGTAGACTGCGAACTGTAAGTACCCTATTCTCTTTATTTTCCCCTGTTAACCAAGTGGTAGTAATTAAGGTAGAAGTCTTGAATCTGCACTGATACTAGTTTGCCATTATGAAGAATTTAATTATCTATAAATTATGGTGCTGATCAAAAGAATTTAGTTATTACTTTCCAATTGTTGATGTAAATTTTCCTGCCGATGTTTTAGAAACATTATTCATTTGTAAATACTTCACACATATAGATGAAGGAAGGATGCCACTTTTCCACAAAACTTCATACATATTTTTACTTTGTAAACCTTTAAACATAATCATCGTTTCAATTAGTTATCTTGTAAATAAAGCGCCTATAGTTAAGTTCATCTGCCTAGGACCCTTTTCTTGCATTTTAATCAAAATATCCAATAACAATAATTATTAGAATATCACAATGGCGTCCGAACTAAATAGAGAGGCAGAAGTTGACGTGAATATGCAGATGGTGACCAGAAGCGATAATATTGTAGGGTTTATTAACTTGATCCCCACATTCTCCGAGGAAGAGGAGTCTATTAACGTGCATGTGTTTCTGGATGCAGTGGAAACTACTGCCACCATAACGGGATGGAAAGATAATGTTACCTTAAGGGTACTCCGCACAAAAATTAAAGGGAGACAGACACAGTTTTTAATGATCACGCCCTATTTAAAATAAGTAAATTTGACGAATTGAAAAATCATATGAATAACCTGTTCCAAATCAAAGAAGACCCAGGGTTCGCGCTTACTCGCAATTTACGCGTCAAATAGGCATTTTTGCTAAACATTGACTCGTGATTTTTTGATCAGAGAGTCAAAATTGACTTGTTAAATTTGAATATCATCGTCCCATATCTTTCTCATCACATTTTAACCTCACTTCATTTTGTGACATGTGGTATTATTTACATTTCTAATTAAATATGGCAACAACTATAGAAATTGTGGATGCATGTAAAAATATGGAAGTTAGAAAGAATCTAAATTTTGTCTCCGATCTTCTGAAATTTGACTCGCAGATTTCAAGGTTGGGAGTCAAATTGACTCGTAGATAATTTATCCTAGCGCGAACCCTGAAGACCTTCAATTTGCAGAGGTTAGATTCTTCCAAGCGAAGCAAAATGAACGGGAAATGGTTCGTGATTATGTGAACCGACTACAACTATTTTTTCATAGAATGGTAAGAAAGAATAACATTTTTTCAAAATGAAAGAGGTAATTTTAATGTCACATTTTAAGGAAACTGTTATCCCATCAGCACAAATGCTGTTGGCTTGCAAGGGACCAGTGTCGTTTCGAGAAGCTATCGAACTGCTATACAAGTGGAACAGATGGGTATGGAAAAACAAAATAACAAAATTGAATTGATAAAAAATTATATTAATATGGAAATCATGCCCATTATACAGCAAATGCAGGAACATCAAAAATGACTGCAGAAAAAATTGCCGAACTTCGTCAAATAACACTGGGCAACAATGAAATTGCTTCTTAGGAGAAAGCAGCCAATCCTGAATGAAATTAACGTGCTGAACACGATTATCACATTGAAAGTTGATTTGCTCTCGTTGTAGAGTTAATGACGTATTGTCCATTGCATAGATGCTATTGGAGAGGATTAAGTACAGCAACTATGGCTGGCAGGTCTATGCTGACCTGAAGGTAGTGTCCATTTGTGACATTCGTCCTTTTCGAAGGATTCGAAAACTTGTGTTCTTTTTTCTTTCCTTTTTGATCTGCCACAGGGCCAGGAGGCCACTTGGCTCTGTGTGTAGCTAACGCCGTGGCTTTTGTGGAAGTGAACTGTTTGGGAATTCCACCAACAGATGGCGCCACCATCAACAGCATCTTGAACCAACGAGATCCGAAATGCTCGATAGTAAGGCTTTCGGATTCGAGGTCAGACTGGTTTCGAGTTCGATGCGAGGTGGAACCGGATCTCAAATGCCGACTATAAATGACGCCAGAGAGACTGTGAGTCTATTGTCGATCACGGCTGCCACTTTCACTCCTGTGGCGCTAGCGTCGCAGCGACTATAATGGCGGCGCAGTTGGGATACTGAATAGGTGAGCGAGCACGTGAGAAAAACAGCACACTTGACAACTCAACTGTATTTTTTTTTCGCTGCTTTATACGATGGTAAATTATTGTTGCGTCTCGGGGTGTAAAGGAAAAGTAGGAGATGGAAAGACGCTATCGTTCCATAAATTTCCTTCTTCTTCTTCTTAGTCGTTAGTTCGTTTACCGAACGTCGTGACTCATTCATAGTGAAAGAGTGTTCATGAGGCAAGTCTATTATGCAGTAGGGGCCTCTCTCCTTTCTGCATTGATGAAATGATGATAATGAAAAGGGACAAACACAAATATCCATGCCCTAGAGATGGGAAATTAAAGAAGGAATGGTGCATTAAGTTAAAAATGGGAAAAAACCTACGGAAACAATGGTTGTTTGTTCACAACATTTTAAAGAAGACGTGCAGGAAATGTTATACCATTTTTCTTATTACTCGTGCATTCATTTTAGTATTTCATGTGCATTTTTCATTACATTACGACCACGATGTAGGTCTAAAAAAAGACTGATTCCCATAGCCGCGATCCCACGATAATCGTATCCGTCTGAGTCGAGCCTATGCACGGCTAAGCATTCTACTCCGAATTTCTGTTCCGATTGAAATCGATGCTACTATTCAAACTTTTACACGCCCCTATCCTACGATTTCACTCATGTGGATCGATGTATTTGGGCTTATGCATGTTTAGATGATGCTATTCGTGTTTCGGTTATAAAAATGTGATTTTCGTAACTCGCGAATGTTTATAATTATTTTCAAAATTTCTTTAAAAATAATGAACGTTGAGGGAAATTAAATTAATAAAATGCATATAAAATAATTGTTTTCATACCCAAATGAAAAATTGTATTCTTTCCCAAAAGCATTAAACCATCAGACATTTCTCAGAATTACAAATTTAAAATTCAGTGTTCGTAAATAGTAAAAATTCTGTTTTATACAAAATATTAAATTGCCTTTAAAATTTGGATTGGTCAGAAAAGAATACAAATACGAGGGTTGGGGCATAAGTCATGGCAACTATTTTTTTTTGTCAGAGCTAAGGGATGGTATCATAAAATGTCATATGTCTCAAGGAAGCTGTGACTGGTAGTATGTTTCCACAACATTAGATGGCTCCGTGAGTTCCTGATGTTGCGCAGAGAGCAATGTTAAATCAGTTCTCAGTCAACCGCCGTGCAAGGAGGATGTAACCCGAGTTGAACAACGCTCGTATATCAAAATAGCCGTTCTCTATTTTGATTTCTGTTACTTATTCTGGAAAAAGAAAACCGGTAATCATGTTCCAGAATAAATTTTCCAGAAGCATGAAACGTATGAAACATTACAGGCTTCATGATTCCAGAACATGAAACCTGTAAAGTTGTCAACTACCTTAATAAGCATGAGAAGCAAAGTGTTGGCTTGTTGTTAAATGTCCGTACATTTCGTCCGTTCCTTGTCCTTTCATCTGTATATTTCACATTTTCCACCCATGCTTAAATTCTCATAAAAAAAAAATAGTTGCCATGACTTATGCCCCAACCCTCGTATATAAATAACTTGAATTGCATCAAAATGTTTTTATCAAAAATAAATTCATTCGTAATAAATATGATGGGAGATCGAAGGGATTGCAACAACAAACGATCCATCCTCTTGCTCAGCATTTCTGGGAAACTATGCTCAGTGTCAGGAGAGTAGAAGTCAGGAAATAGCAGACACCAAACAGTTGATCGAGGAAGCAGTGTGTTTTCGACTTGGCCAAAACACAACGAATCACAACTTTTTCCTAAGGTAAATCTTCGAGAAACCCTGGGAGTATACAAAAGTCTATGCTTGCTTTCTGGACCTCAAAAAGGATATGACAGATTTCTTTGCTATCATATCTGCATACAAACACTCCAAGATTCGTGTCTGGATAAATGGCATTAATTCAAAGACTGCTTGGTGGAGAAATGGTCAAGGCTCTTTGCTCATGACCTTTTGGGTCTTCTTGCACTAACTTGTATGTACTACATCGGTTTGCAGCTAAGCATGGGGATGAAAATCAATTTGGCTAAAACTGAGATTTTGTTCCTTACAAGACAGCTTGCATAGTGTTAAGGGGACCCCATTGAGACATATTGGTGGAGAAATTCACGTATCTCGGGACTGCATTCACTAGTGATGGGTGGCAGGATAGAGAATTGGATGCTCAGATCGGTGCAGCAAGCTGTGTCACCATAGTTGTAAAGTCTTTAGTTGTAGAGTCCCTACTTCTCCACATTGAGAGGTCTTATCAGTATGGCCTTCTGATATGGATGCTGCAAACTGGTCTTCCTAGGCAGTTGTTTTTTTCTAACCAGTGGATATGAGACCAAGGGGTTGGCCTAGTACCAGGTGACTACAAGGAGAATCTGATGGTAGAAGATCACTGTTGCCCCTGCAACTCTAACGGTTAAGTGGGTTTGAAAAGTACATAAATAAATTAAATACAAATGAAAGAAAACTTTAAGTCGGTGGGTTTCGTTTCAGGATACAGTATTTTAGCAAACGAGAGGAACACTCACGTGCATAAAAATTTATTTATACTTGTTTCATAAGTGTAATTCTACGTGCTTTTCTATTTATGTGTTTTTCCTTTCTCCTATGTGACTCAAGATTGTCATCAAATCTAAAGAAATGGGGACTGTGAAGAACAAAAATTTAAAAAATTTACTCATTAAATTAAATTAACAAGCATTAAATAAACAGTATAAATTTAAAAAAAATACAGGCATATTGATTATTTGTAGTAAACATGGAGCATTATTATTGAGAAATAACAAATTTCACAAATTACATACAAATCTGATTACAAAAAGCTAGAAACAAAGTGACACAACAGACTAATAATGATAACCGAATGCCACTTTCCACATTGTTATTAACCTGTTAAGTGTTAAAATGTAAAACTTTGTAATTGCTAGCTTTTTGACAATAGATTTGTTTGTAATTTGTGATATTTGTTATTTCTGAATTATTAATGGTCCATGTTTACTATAAATAATGATTATCAATCTGTCTGTAATTATTTAACATTGAATACATTATTTAAATGAAAGTTGATTATTAAATTGAAGGTTTTGAGGATAGTCCATGAATATGTTACTGCAGAAGTAATGTCTAAATCTAGACTTGGTGCAAAATGCGAACCAACTGGTTTTACGATGTTCAAACCAAATAAAGATATCGAAGTAATAAGCGATAGTATCGATATTCAAGAAGTATCTACATCGAATTTTCGATGATCGTAACTTCATTAAATAAAAATGTTATCAACCGATGTTTTTCAAAAACTGGGGGAACTACTGTGTTCGTGTTACTGTACATGTATTAATATACAGAAAAAAATTACATAAAAATACAGGAACAATTACAATCTCCAAATATCGTATGCACTTAAAATTATAAAAATTTCATGTTTAGTGCTTGACAAAAACAATCGGTTGCTGAAAATAGTAACGAAACGAAACATCGATGTAAAGGAAGCATCGATGTTAGTTTTTCTGACATCGTCTATCATTAATAGGCAATGATCGCTAATACATGTGATGAAAAGGATTTCGTTTATAAACGATCTGACAACTCAAAATAAAAAGAAAATAAAGTGACACAGGACTTGATCCCCACTCCCTTCACTTAAAACATGCACCATAATAGTCTTTCCTATCTCCAGAGAAAGAGACAACATGCTGAAATTTGACAGATAGTAAAAAATAAAATTAAAAAAAAAATAAATAAATAAAAACTTACCATCATTTTTCAACTCCGTCAATTGTTTATCCATTTTTCAACTCTGTCGATTGTTTAGGTTAGCCTAACAGTGTTGCGTTGAACCTCGGACGAATAAGTTATAGCTGTCGCGTTGAACTATCTCGTCTGTCTCACTGCTCCTACGTTTAATCCCTACTGCGCGCTTACAGATATGGCCGCTAGAGCGGCGTCACTGTATTCCGTGATCGACAATAAGTACCCCCAAACTTAAATTACTTTCCCCGATTGCATAAGTAGCGACTTGGTACGAAGTGGGTTGAAATTGTACTGATGCTGGTTCTTCATTTATTGATGTTAAAGACTCTGAAGTGACAATGCTGATCTGACTTTAATTTAATTGCAATATATAACCTGAACTATCTTTCTCCAATTAGTATATTTATGAAAGGCTTTGTATATCTCTTTACTTATTTAATCTCTGACCTTAATATTCATTAATTGTTTTAAGTATTCATTTGTAAATAAATCGCCAGTCATATTTACGTACTCTGCCTGGGACCCACTTTATTCCTTTTATTTACGATAATTAGTTTAAATATCCAACAAAAATTCTTGCTGGAATATCACATGTTGATAGGTTTGCTCTCAAATATATATAAAATAATGCTCTTTTCTTTGGTCTATGGGACAGCAGAGCAATCGATTTGCACTATATCAAGAAAGACTGCCCTCCGAGAGAATTTTTTAAGCCTGGAGAAACTAATGTACAACACCCACCATTGGCAGAAACGCACAAAAATCATCATTCCTCATTTACACATCAAGATCAGCCTTGTAAAAAACTTGGTAAAAGCCATGGATAAGAATGGGCCAGCATATGAGTACCTGCATTAAAGTACACATTACTAAGAAACTGTAGCCAATTGAGCTTTTTCTTAATCAAATTCACGTTCAGCACACTGACTTCATTAAGAAATGACTATTTTCATCTCGGGAGCATAAACGTTTTGAAATTTTGTTGCCTAGTGCAATAGAAACACAAAGACAAGATATTCAGATGCTTCAGCGATCTCAAAAATATGATAATAAGCAGCGTAACAGACATAAAAAGAATATTCAATGTGGGATATGTAATGGAAAAGAACACACGAAACAAAATTGTCCTGGATTTAAATTGGACGTCATCCAGTCCTCCAATGTTCAATCAATTATCGTCCACGCCAACCAGGAGAATGACCTATTCATTATACCTGTTATGATAGGTGAACAGAAAATACCGATGATCATAGATACCGGATCACATGTAAGTATTTTACATGAAGATGCTGCCAGAAAATTAGCCAAATGGGTCTCTTAAGTTATTATGATAATGGCGGCGTCCATCGATAGACGTGGGTGATTCTCGCTCCCACTTGAAGTGGTTAGCTTCTTATCCTCGGCTCTGGATAATTACAATTTACAGTGCACATGTACCTCTAAGATAAGAACCATCAATTTATTACTTGAATTTCTTATTACGGATACAATTATTGTTAATAATCATGCTAAAGATGACAAGAACGCTGCCGGTAAAGGCCCGGCAAAATCAACTGAGCTCGCCCGCCAAGTCTCTATCGGACGATCCGATTATGATAGCCATCGAACAAGGTATCAATAATTACTTCTCTATGCAGTCTTCGTTGGATAAAATTGCAGATTTAATTTTTGCTAGATTAAGGGAGAATCTAGACCAATCTCTTTCGAATTTTTCTAAAGAAATTTCTGGAATTATTTCTAAAATTAACGATATTGACTCTCATCTAGCCAGACTAGATTCGGCTATCGAGGACATCAATGCCCGTCTCCCTGATAATGGTTCACCTCCTAACTTTGCCTCGGATCCTTCGTACATTCTTCTTAAAACTCAGATTGATGACCTTGAGCAATATACGAGGCGTTAAAACATCAGGATTTTCAGATTGAAGGAAGAACCAATGGAGGATATCCAAGCGAAATGTCTTGATCTACTTCAGTCAAAAGTTGATGTCCCATCGACTCCACAGGACATTAAAGCAGTGCATCGTCTTGGTCCTAGGAACTCAGCTAAAATTCGACCAATTATAATTCAACTTTCCTCAATTTCTACTAAAGACCTCATAATAAAAAATCGTAAAAATCTTGTTGGCACCTCGATAGTCATCGTAGAGGATCTAACACCTGCTAGATTTCACTTGCTCTCAGCGGCCAAAACTAAATTTGGCCCACGGAAAGCTTGGTCTTACGGTGGAAAAGTGATGACGAAAGATTCATCAGGGAAAATTATGATCCTTCGCAATCTCTCAGATCTTGAACAGGCGAACTGATTGAATTCGAATCTCACCCTCTCTTCTCGTCCTTGGAACCCTTTACTTATTTTTGTACCCCCTATAAGCATATTTAAATTCATAATGCAAGTTGATCTATGATTTTGTATTTATCTTTTTGATTCGGCAATTTTTAATTATTAATTTTTGTTAATTTAATTACAATTAATTTATTTAGTAATTACTTATTTTATTTTTTTAGATGTTACGTTTTTACAACTGTGTTTAGATCTTAATTTTTTTTTCTTTTTTGTTCTTCTTTGTTAGTATAAGTTCTTTACCTCTTTGCTCTTATCCGGTTTTTTATATTTCTTTCTATTAAATTTCGCTATCCACTTCATAACTTCATGGACTCTTTGAAGATAAATTTTTTATAATGCTCGATTGGTCTAACCCATCTTCTCTTTCCACTTTTAATGCGAATCTATTAAAATTTACTAAACAATTTTCTTCTTCTTCACTATTATTTCTACTTGGTTTAAATATTCGGAGCGTCAGCGCTATTCGCAACTCTCCTGGTAAATCTATCTACACTTAATATGAAGCCACATGTTATTTCCTTAACCGAAACATGGTCTAAATCGATAGGTGATACTCCTTCCCTTGACGGCTACTCGTCTCACTCTTTACATCGTCTGCTGAGAAGAGGAGGCGGAATCACTATTTTTCTAGAAAACTCTTTGCATCATACCTGGGACAAAAAAATGGGACAAAAGTTGGGACAAAATTTTTTAATCTGTGGTTTATGTCTCCTTCTGTGCTTTTACTCTGGGGGTTTTGAACTTGGGGGGGGGGGGGGAGAGGTTCCCCTTCCTTGCACTTTAAGGCAAGGGGGTTTTGTGCTTAAGGGTTTTTTACCAGTGGGTTTTGTGTAGTGGGAGTTTTGACTGGATCCCCAAACTAACGGTTGATCACGTTATTTTCACTAACCATCAGCAGCAAAAAAAAAATCTATCTTGACAGAATATTATTGACATTTTTCAAATTTTTCGTTCCTATTTCGCATTTTTTTTGCTAATTTTGTAAAATTCTCTGATTTTTTGTAAAATTCCCCGACTTTTCCCGGTTTTCCTGTTCGCTAGTCACCCTGCAAAGGCTACAAAATATAGAAAGCTTATGCAGTTAAGTTATAAAAAATGTTAAAACTGAATAAAGATTACTTGATTTTTCATTAAGAAATTTGATGTTGTGTTATTTTTTTTGTTGAAGTGTGAGTGAGGAAGCTTTCCCTATCAATGTAGGCTATAAAAATATAAAAAATAAAGTGTTTTTTCTGTATATTTTTGCACATTTTAATTCTCACGAGGAGTCAAAAATGGGGATCACATTATACAAGGGGGCGCATTAAAGTAGAAGATTTACGGTTTTCACTGAGTAGGTGAAATTATTTTCCAGCTGGATATATTCTTACTCCCCCAAAACACGTTAGGGCCAATTCAAAAACAAAAAAATTAAATATCAGTATAAGATAAACAATTAACGAAAAAAATAGGTTCAGAGTCAGTATAAGTCAGAGTAAAGTCAAAGGATAGCTTGGGAATGAGTCAATCGTTCGGAGGTACAACTTGGCATAATGAAACTTCAATACAATTCGTTATTTGTCACGTTTTCTTGTTTTCCTCTAATTCGTTGGGGAGTTATACTATTAGTGGTGATCACTCGTAATTCTGTCAACATTACAACGTCATAAGCTGCCTCGAAATAAATTCTAGCAGACACTAAAATAGGTAAGTTTGAGTTTGTCTTATTATTCCTTTTTTTCTCTTCTTTTCCTTTGATTAATACAGAGTGCGTAAGGTATTTGAGGACAGACTCACGTCAAGAAAGAAAACAGAGATATAATTCGAGATAATAACTTTATTATCGAAACATATCATGAGCATACACAAGAAACCTTGTTATATGGCTGTTCAATGAATCTGCATTCAGCTTCTATAACTGCTTCAATGCGAGATCGAAACCGTCGACATGCACGAATCAAATGGTCATGGTTCATATTGGTCATTACTCGAACAATGCCAGCTTTCAATGTATCTTTGGTGTTATGGGGGTGTTCATTGACCTCTCTCTCTCTCTCTCTCTCTCTCTCTCCACAACGCTCCATACGTAGTAGTTCAACAGATTCAGGTCAGGGGAGTTAGGAGGCCAAAGGTTAGGGGTTACTTAATCATGAAAATTGTCGGCCATCCATTCCTGTGTCATGCGAAACTTGTGTGTTGGGGCAGAGTCTTGCTGAAACACGTAAGGCCTTCCGTTGCGTATCGTGTCTATCCAAGGCTTAACAGTTGTTTCAAGGGTCTCAACGTAGACCACAGAGTTAACTTTAAGGCCTTGGGGAAAGAAGTGTGGAGACATCACATGACCTTCACTGCTGACAACCCCTAAAACCATAACAGTTGCAGGAAATTTCGTGTGCATGACTCGTGGCACTTCCGAAGGGTCTGCACATAACCATCTGTCATTTCTTCTGTTCACCTTCTGATCCTGGTCAAAGTTTTTTTCATCAGAGAAAATCCACAGCAAATCAGCTTCACACGGATTTTTCAGTTCGTTTAAGAGCCTTTTCGATTTGAGTAGGCGGTTTTCCCGTGTTTTGTCTGGCATAAACTGACCTCTTCGCATAACATACAAGTGATATCTGATGTTTTCATGGACAACATTTCTGATTGTTCCTTCCGACACATGGAGATCTTTGGCAAGTGACCTCATGGATGTTCTGGGATTGTCATCGATGGCCTGCTGCACTTACTGAATAAATTCAGGTGTTCTGATGATGTCAGAACGTGAGGCATGCTTTTTACGTTTTGCTACTGGTGCAACATTGCCATCTTCGGTCTCCAACTCCTTCTGCACTTTGTGGATGAATGATCTTGCGACCTTTAGAAATCGTGATATCTCTAAATTGCTGTGCTCTGCCTTTATTGCCATGATTACTGTATGTCTCTTCATGATTTGTGTTACTTGATGGTCCGCCATTTTGCTTTCCGGAAATGGAAAAGACATTCAATTTACTATAGTGCAGCAGTAACCAAACGAAGGTGTATCCTCAAATACCTTAAGCACCCTGTAATTAAAATATTAGTTCAATACTATCACTTCTAACTTCTTTTCTTTTTTTTTCCTAGGCTCGACTTCCGTGGAAAGAGGATCATAGGCTCGGATGGCGGAGGAAGACTCGGCGTGCCAAACTGGACTGGTGGAGAGGGGGCGTCAGCGAGTGGGAAACTCAGTTAACCAATTCATTCATACTAGCACGGGACAGAGCAAGTTAGAAACGGGACCCACCCATGGCCCAAAAGAGAACGACAATAGCAGAGCAAACTTCCTTGGCAAAACAGTCTCGGGTAACTTTCAATACCAGAAGGACTAAACCTTTTCAAGGACAGTAACATCAATAAACTGATTGGGGGATTGAGCGCCAAGCCACTAGTAACACTCATAAGTCGATAACGAGCAACCAAGCTACCCACACTATGGTTGATTTGTTTTGATTCGTTAAGGTAAGGTTTACTCGTCTTATCTTTTGATTTTCCTTTTAATACTTAGTATTCTTTTCTCTCTTATTTCTAGATACCACTATAAGATAAAGTTTCCATTCACTGAATTGTCAAAAGGGTATCTGGGGTTACGATAACAAGTTTTCTCTATAAAGACTCATTTCAAAATTCTTCTAAAATAACGACTGCAGGGCCCCCAAAAAGAATAATAAAGTTCTGTCTTACTTTATGGTTTTCGTAAACACATTCGTCAGGATGGCAGTTCAGCAACAGCAGACCAGGTTCAACTTCAGGCGATCTGATCAAAAAAGTTGGTGTTCGATTCTGCGGCCAGACTCCCTTAGCGATTCAACAGAAAGGTTAACGACCATTTTTCAGAACATTGGCAAATCGTAAGAGCCAATAAACAATTATACGGTAAGAGTCTATTTAGCTTTCATTTCCAGCTTTTTGTAGGGGTTTCTAGATCGGTAATCAACAGCTGTAAACACGTCCAGTCGATCATTTTCTTCATGGGGCAGCCATTATCATGAAGAGCAGGCTTCAGTATTTCAATAGTCTCAGAAGGCATCGTCGCGGCCAGGCGACGGATGAGGTGAAATTGGGAGTCGGCAAAACCATCGGTGATCGGAATTTGGAAGATTCATGACTAAAATCAGCAAGGACTCGAGGCCTTTTATTTTTTTATTTTTACACGATTGCAAAAATTCTCCTGGCTAACGTTTTGGCAGCCAAAAACACGGTAAAGTCATTGTTTCTCACGAGCCATTGTTAAAAGAAAGGACACTGTTCTGCGAAAGAAAATACATTGACGGTAACACAGAAATGAAATCGAGAATGATTATATTGATTGAGTCATTCTCCAGTTACGAAAAGCCAGTCTCCAGTGAACACACGGACGCATGGACTGGTCAGATCAACGAAAGCAGTCTATGGTGCCGCAAATATCCCAGCACTGTGGCAGCATCGGATGGAGGTGTTGTTCCGAGAACCAGAAAGTGTAGTCAATTTTTTTGACGACATCATTGTGTTCGCCCCGACATTTGAAAAACTGGTGGAAACATTGCCCCAAACGCTACGTTGGTTGGATCACCACGGTTTCCATCTCAACCGGAAAAAGTGCGTACTTGCAGCCACTTCGCTAACCTGCTTGGAACATATTATAGATAAAAATGGCCTACATAAGTCTAATGACCACTTACACTCGCCTGGATATGTTACAGCCACAAGATGCAAGCCAGCGAGCGCAAGAGCGTCACCAAGCTTCGTTCTCAGCAAAATATAGATCCCTGCGAATAGGGCAAGCGGTCTATGTTTCGTTGGGAAGTCTGGCACAAAGGAAATGGCTACCAGGTGTTGTCAACCGTCGCCTAGGAGATCTACACTACGAAGTGGCGGTTGACAATATGTGTTCAAAACGACACATTGATCAGTTAAAACCACGAGACGTAGGGCGCACAAGTGCGCCTCCATGGCGACGATACAAGAAAACCACGAACGCCTCGTCGGGTGCGCTCCCCGAACAACAGATCACACAGCCACCGAGGTAATCCCGGTTGCTGCCGAAAATGAACTCGAAACCACGGCAGCAACTCCAAATCCAGCGGTAGACGCTCCGTCGCTAGACTTAAGCGACTCTCCTGAGCCAATCGAGTCGCATCGACCAGACGTGGAAGGTAACAATCCTCCAGTGCGCTCTGACGCAGATACCACACGCCATCGAGAACAACCAAGATGAAACCTTGAAACCCTCCAGTGCTCCGGTCGCACTCGGCAGCTGCCCCAGTGGTATTCCCCCTAGCTTAGTGCGACGGGAGGAATGTCGTGTCGGCGATCAACATCTGTTTTCACACGCGTTCTTCTTATTTGTTGTGGTATTTGTTTTCTTCTCAATCGTTCACATTGTTATGTTGTAACGGCCCGTTTGGCGTTACGAGCTTTTGCTCCGTCCCACTTTCCTCCCTCCTCCTCCTCCTCCTCGTTTTGTTTGGCAAAATTTTGACAAGTGACCCACACGATTAGATAATCAAGGCATTATCTGATGACGTTACTTATAGACAGACTCTCGTGATGCGATTGAAGAGAACAATGATCGTCTACAACAAAGAGAGCAACAATACGCTTCTTCTACGAGTTTCTCGTCGTTGAGAAGAATGATACAAGTAAAAAATTTTGTTTAGAACGACGGCAGCCATCGACCAACGTGGTTTAGAGAAATGGATGAAGACGGAGACGAGCTATGCACAAAGGAAAAGGCTTTATCATCACTGCCCGCCTCCTTCCTCTGATATCCTGCGAGAATTCTAAGGCAAGCCACTTAGTTCTAAATTGATCTTGCTTATGTTGTAAATAGCAAGAGAAATCATATTCCCCTCTAATGAGAGCTTAATGACTCATTAACAAAGAAATATCCTGTACCAAACGCTGAAATGCAATGTTCCGAAAATAGAGACTTTTATCCTACCAGGACGACAGAAGATGAATTTGCATGAATGCAACCACTCGGCAAAAAATGGACCTTTCCGCTACCACACATATCACTACTGTATGGAAATGCAAAGATAGTCATCAGACAACACCATTGACTCTAACTGAAGCATCATGCCGCGACAGGCGGAGCTGACAGAGTTCGAAAAAGGTGTCCTGGTTGGAATGTCGCTCCAAGGCACATCCATACGAGAGATTGCCAGCAGCCGGAACCACCCAAAATCAACAGTGGCGTATGTGCTGAAGAAGTACAGGACCAATGGACATTGTACGAATGCACCAAGGCCTGGTCGTCCACCCGCATTGACCGACAGGGACTATCAAGTGCTGCAGCGGGAGATATGGAAGAACCGACGTTCGACGATGACCACCATCGTCGGGGAATTCCAGCAGGCATCTGGATGTCACGTATCCACCAAGACCCTCCGAAAGGAGGCCCACATGCTGGGCTATCATGGCAGAGCAGCAGCACACAAGCCGCTAGTCACACTGGCAAACAAAATGAACAGACTGCAATGGGCCAGGGAACGCAAAAATTTGACCGTTGAGGACTGGAAACGTGTTCTCTGGAGCGATGAATCCCACTTCACATTGTTTCGATCGGATGGCAGAGTTTGGGTGTGGCGTTTACCTGGAGAAGTTTACCTGGCAGAGTTTGGGTGTGGCGTTTACACTCAGTATCATCCCAACAGTGAAGTTCGGCGGAGGAGGAATTATGGTGTGGGGCTGTTTTTCGTGGTATAGCGTAGGCCCAGTAGTGAAGGTGGAAGGCACCATGAGGGCTACAGACTACACTACCATCCTGGACAATTCCGTTCTCCCAACCCTTCGGCAAACCTACGGTCTAGAGCCATGCCTGTACCAAGACGACAATACCAGGCCACATGTTGCAGCTCATACCCTGCAATGGTATGCCGATAAGAATGTAGAACACATGTAGTGGCCAGCCCAGAGCCCCGACCTGAATCCCATCGAACATCTGTGGGATGAAGTCGAGTGTCGATTGAGGGGTAGTAGCCCACTCCCCAAAACACTACCTGAACTGTGATGGCTGTACGGGACATTTGGCAGGAGATTCCTGTGGGGGTCGTACGTACTCTTGTGGAAAGCATGCCCCGGAGAGTGGTCGCCGTGATTGCAGCCAGAGAGGGGGGCCGACAGGATATTAGCTATTATCAATAAAAGCGAATAAACGCACTGTGCGAGGTGTCCAATTACTTTCTTCCAATCAGTGTATTTCAATTTGGTGGAAATCTATGACATACATGTTCGAGGGATTCCCTTGTTAGTGTAGTTTTGGAACCCCCCCCCCTTGCTGTAGCTATGTTTTTTATGATCTGCGGAACGACCCTACATGTCTGCAAGAATATCTTAATAAGTAATGTTGAACACTTACCTCTAAGATCCGTTACCAGATCATCATACGCAAAAAAGAATACTGAGACAGAGACACAGTTTTCAATAGCGTAAGTTTATTGGACGATAAGAGAATTACCTATCTGAACTTCAAAGTATGTTGGAAGTGTAAAAGAAATGTGTATAAATATTGAAGAAAGGAGAACTTACCTGTTTTACCTGTTTTCCTGTGGATGTATCTTGAAGGATCACAAAAATATAAAAAGAGAAAGATAAACTTTGTGCATGACAAAACTTAATTGTGAACTATAGAATGTAAAAGAAAAATTGACCTCTACTGGTCTATTAGTAGTATCTAAGAATTACTTTACGGAGTGTTTGGAGTTAAACAAAGTTACGTTTAAATTCTTTATTTATTGATATTAATGTCTTTTAAATCATATTTACTTTTTTTATTTTTCTCTGAATGCCCGGTGGCGACAAGCTTGAAAGGTGCGCATGGAGAACTGTTCGAATTTAGAAGCAAGAATGCCATATAATCAGTTTTGATGACCAAACCGACACAAGATATGACGATTCAATCCAAAAGCTAGAACTGGCCGGAGTATCTCTCTCGGTATCTCTTCCTTTATTATGAAAGAAGACGATCAAATGTTCGACGTGCTTAAGGTGTTGAATTCGTTCAATAAGACAAAAGTTGGCCGTTAAACTTATCTTAAAAAATTATGTTGAGAAATCTATAATCTCAGGGAAAGATTCCCGTGCATACGACCAATGTTTTGTTCATAAATTTACTATGTCGTTTAAGTGGAAATGTATTTAGAAAATAAAGCCCCGGTTTATTTTTGCGTCAGACATATAGTTGTTTGCGTAGTTCCTGTCATATCTTTCTTGTTTATCTTTCCTGTTCCCCTTAGGATTGCGACGGAAAGACCTTTGCTATCTCGAGAAGACTTCGAAGAAACGACCCTTTATGAGTATTAAGTATCGGGCAAGATTACCCTCTAGTTGTATGTTGTTACACAATGCTTAATTAAATTTCCTTCTTTCTTCTTTTCTTCTTCGCAGTGGGGTATCTCTTCTCTATCTACGCAGAAGACCGCAGAATGTGATGGGATCCATTGATCAGGCCGTTCCGTAGAAGACCTAATTAATTTTTTCGTTACAATGTCTTCATTGTTGTCCGGAGATGAACAATCATCATCTGATGATTCCATTGCCAGCCATAGTCAAACGATGTCATGTCTATTTTGCTGTTCCAGATCGTCGTAAATATCCATGGGAGATCGAGGAAACGTTACCGCCAGGTAAACTGTAGTAGTTATAAATAGTTTACACCTCCCCTCCCACTTCACAGAGTCCCACATACACAACACTAACTAAGAGTAGGATATCCTTGTTACTAAATATACGTCTCCCAGACGTACATCGCATTGAAATGCAGTTACGATTAGTACAAATGATAGTTGTATTTATTGAATTAAGGAGTTTTGTGTATTTATTTATTATTCACGGATTTAACTGCCTACAAAATGGTGGATGTAATGGTGAACGGCATGCTTTTACCATTGTCGAGATCTAATACTAACAATGATAAACGCTGTCGCTGACAATGATAAACGTATGCCATTCACCCTTACATCTGCCATTTTGTAAGCAGTTAAATCCGCGAATACTAAAAGTAATTTAGAACAACATATTCATTATAATAATTGTTTATTAACTGTTTAACAACTCTGTAGTTATGGCAAGATTAAAAAAAAACAATCGATATAAGAATACTTGAAAAAATATATGTATAAAAATGAACTCTGTAATCTAAAATGTTTTAAAAGACAAACGAAAAGAGATCCTTTTAGAATTTTGAAAAAAAAATTGGACTTAATATTGACCTTTGAGGAATACCATTTGTGATCTCAGAAACTGAACTTTCAGGATTATTTACCTTTACTTTTTACATTCTATTCGTATACATTCCTTTAAACAAATTTTAACATTATCCTTGTATACCATATTGTTCTAATTTTAAAAACCAAATATATCATGATTAACCAAATCATGGGCTTTATTTAAATCCAAAAAATAACTGCTGAATTAAGACCATGATAAAAGGATTTATTTAATTTTTGTGCCAATTCCATTAATAAATTTTGGGATGACTTCTTTTTTCTATATCTATATATTTCTTTACCAAAAATATTGTTCTTTTCCCAAAATTCCTCAAGTTTTTTTTTAAATCCAATGTTCAAAATTTTTTGTAATAATAAAAAGTATAGATACTGGTCGATTATTATTTCAATCTGTTTTATTACCTTTCTTAGAGATTGGCCTTTGATATTTTCATCTGTTCTGGCCATTCATTTGTCTTCACTATTACATTATATAAATGAGTAAATGGGTTAACAAAAACTTTACCATTACTTCTAATGTCCTTTGTCCAAATTCTATCAATTCCTGAAGACTTATTTATATTTAGACCTCCAATAATTTTTTCAATTTCTTTTTTTTCTTCCACAGAATCCATAACAATAGAATTTTGTAGTGATATAAGCACTTGTAATTAATAATAACTAATATGTCTCAGATGTATAAATAAACACCATGATTCTTAACAATACATCCGACAGGAGCAGACTAATACATCTATCATTCATAACAACACGTCCAAGAGACGTACAAAAATATGCGTTGAATACTAACGCTACGTCTAAAAGACACACTATGTTTACAAAAACAGTCAATACACGCTGTTGAAAAGCAAGCAGGACAACTGAAACACCAGTATTCTAAAGAATGCTTGTTTGATGAAGCATAGCTGGAGGTAGAGGGCACTCTTTCAAGGTCAAGTGTAGCAGCTGATATTTAAAATTTTAACTACATCTCTAAGACATATAGTTAGTATTCTAGGGTTAACACTAGGCCTAACATTTTTTTAGCCATATTTTTCAATAGGCCTAGCAAAATAAGATATTATATAAAGAAATATAATAAAATGGGCTGACGTTATTGATCTATACAGAGGGGAGATGATGGATACCACTATTTCCACAATATGGTTTTACAAATGTTTCCTAACATTATTTTAAGATCTTTGTTGTCCTTAATAGACAACTTAAGACCTTTGTTTAAGGTTTCTAAATCCTTATGAGAGAACTTTACGCTGGACCATATTTTACCCCTCAAATCCCTTTTTAGCTGTAGGCATCTCATCATTCAGCCATATTCAACAACAGCCCTAACATTTATTATCCACATTTTAGAATAGGACTAACAACACTGAAATTTAAAAACGAAATGTGTGCATGCCTCGACAAAGCTTCATGACAGGCATGTGCTCCAAGCTGTAACACTTTAAAAATCGAAAAGTGTATCAAATTCATCTTGTGCTCGTCATTCCCATACGTATGACAGATTTCATGCCTCATATTGCCAAAAGACTTTTTTCATGGGGAGGGGGGGGGGGGGGTTAAGGTCTCAAGGTTCCATGACAAATCAGAACATGACATTTCAGAACATGACAATTCAGAACATCACTAATCAGAACGCTGATAAATCAGAACTATGACATATCAGAACTGTCACAATTCAGAACAATGACATATGAGAACATAGATAAAACAGAACAATGATGAATCGGAACTGTCACAATTCAGAACTATGACGAAACGGAACGTAAATTTATTCATATGTATGGTCTTAATTATTTATTAAATTTTATTTATTTATTTATTTACTTGTGAAATACTTTGAATTTAATCATTAAACGAATTTAATCATGAAAATTAGAACTATGACAAAATACAAAAAAGTAATCACTGCAAATTGGCCATTCGACGTAAAAATCTCAATTTGTCAATGACTATGTTTATAAATTTCCAACTATTTTTATGGAAAAGTTCTCTATAGTTTTAAAATTTTTAAGTAAAAAGGCTGCTAGCTGACTAGATGGAGAGTTTGCATAGTCTATGATGGGTCACATTTGATTCCCAAGTTTGTGTGTTTTCAGGAGACAGTAGAGCCTCGGAAGACACAGGTTGCTTGGTACTAACTGACTCTTTTTTTGGTCCTCGAATAAAAATTTACATGATGACACACATTGATGAACTTTGCTTATCCACTTTTGTAAAGGGTTTTGGCTAATTATTTGGTAAGGACCTTCTTTCAAAAATTCTGCAACCCATTTCTGGTAATTACTTTTATTCATAACTAGCAGAGGACCCAGCGTTGCCCGGAATAATTACGCTTGTAAGTAAACAGAACAACCTCGAAAAGCTAAATTAAACCTCGAAATTGGTTAAATAATAACTCCATTACTACAATATAGAGCGAAGGGACTATCCATTCTAATAAAAATCCGAAAGACAGGAATTTACCTCTTCACTGAAAAAATCCATTCTAGATGATAAATCGGGACTTGATTTACCGAAAAAAAATTTTTTAAAGGCTCGCAATGGATGGACCTCTCCAAGGATGCTTTCTAGTCTAAATAATTTTTTACTCACGTAATCTTACTTTAGATGTACACTTGATGTTGTTGCAATTTCCTTTCTTCTTTCGATGTCTTGAAACATAAATTGGCCATTCATCACTTTGTGTAGTCTAGCGGTTGCCGATTCTTCTATTTACTTGCTTACCATTTGCTCAATACAGCACGGAGCTAAAGGAGTGCTTCTTCTATCGTCTTTCACTCTTTCTCAATTGTCTGCTAACTCATTATCTCCAGTTACTGATCATTTTTAAAGATTTTCAAGAAATTGTTAAGTACTAAGAATTCTCTTTTCTAAGAAAAACCTGAGTAACAGGAATTCTATGCATTGAATTCTATATTGCACAAACTTTTCCTTGCATTGTTGGTCATGAGATATATATTGTTGGTCTGTGCAGAGTGTTTGTGAATTGCGTGTTGATACCATTGTTGATAAGTATTGTTGCACAAACTTTGCCTTACATTGTTGGTCATGAGATATTTCTCATTAATATGCCTTGCCATAACCATGAATATCGATTTTTTTTTTTATCAATAATTATTATTTTTTTGAAATCTGAGGTAGACAGTGACCTTGCTCATGCTTTGAAGGTCATGTATGCGAAATTTTATCAAGATCGGAATAAAACTGTAGATTTGTATAAAAAACAAACAAACCCACAAACAAACATTCTTCTTTATATATATAGATAGATTATAATGTTATTGCTTTTGTCATCCTTAATGAAATGGCAGTATCTAGCTTTAAGTTTACGGATACCTTCATAATGCTTCTATCAATGGTGCAGGGAGGTTATTTGAGCTTAATTGTGTGATGACTGGTTTTTACATAACAATTTATGGTTGTTATTCTCCTGCTGGTTTAAAAATAGAGCCTTTTATGATTGTAGCAAACATGAATTTCAGATCATTGTTCGAATTAGGTGGTGTGAACTTAAAGCCTTTTTTCGGTAAAGTGATTTCATTCGAATCAAGGCTACCATTTGGTTTTTCATGGTTCAGATCAAGTAATCGAATTTTTTAACCGAAGAAATTTTCGTTTGGTATCTTTTGGTTTTTGCTTTCTGCCAATTGACCATGTGTACCTTATGCAGGTTTTTTGTCAAACAAAAGACGGGATGTAGAGAGTTGCTTAAAAACACATGCAAATAGTAAATAAATAAATAAATAAATAAATAAATAAATAAATAAATAAAATAAATAATTAAATGCTATAATTTAATGCTTTGGTGATTCTTCTATCCTCTCCTCAGTTCCCTTTAATAATGTTATTAAACAAGGTTCTGATTAGTCATAGTTCTGAATTGTGACAGTTCTGATTAGTCATTGTTCTGTTTTATCTATGTTCTGATATGTCATTGTTCTGAATTGTGACAGTTCTGATTTGGCATAGTTCTGATTTATCAGCGTTCTGATTAGTGATGTTCTGAATTGTCATGTTCTGAATTGTCCGGTTACCAGGTCGCGTGACTGTAGACCGTTTTCAATGACAAACTAATAAGGTGAGCTCAGATAGGGTACTCTAACGAAGAGCAAAAGCAGAATTTGTTAGAGTTTAAGCATTCACGAGTTTTTGTCGGATATAAAGATGGGCAGACGGGCAGATGGACAGACACACAGACAGACGAAACCAATATATGCTTTTCGGCCTATAATAATATCAGCTAAGTGTAGACTAAATTTATTTCCTGCATGCAGCACCATGCAAAATATGATTGTAATAAACTGAATGCATTTTTTCTTATTCTCATATTTCAAGCTTTTTCCTTAATTGTCAATTAGCTTGAAACGATGGCGCGTTTTTTTCACTCGTATAATACTATTCTCATTGCCTGTGAGAGAGGCTTTTCATTGAAACTGAAAATGTAAGTAAAGGCCTTGTCTGAACCTAAAGAACATATGGTGCGAATTTGAGATCAATTGGATAAGTGGATCAAAAGTTTTAAGAACATTTTCAGACAAACACTGAATATATAAAGAAGATATTCAGGATCTCAACTCTTAATAAATGTAGCAGAAAAGAGGATTAAAACATCATAATGCAAACGAATGAACAAATGCGTAATGGCCGAAATCTTCGGTGGAAAGGGAATGGTGATAGGATCCTAAGGTCGTGTGATCGAGTGGCAAAATCCATCAGTGGGCAAACAAACAGACAGACGGAAAATGAATTTTATAAATAATATTATTTTTTTTTTCGAAATCTCATGTAGACAGTGAGCTTTCTCTTGCTTTGAAGGTCAAGTGCGCACAGTTTCATCAAGATTTGAAGAAAACTGTAGATTTCTATAAGAGACAAACAAAAATATACATACATATTCCATTTTCAAATCCATCTAAAAAAATTACTTCTTCTCACTCCTCCCATCTCAAGCCTTCCTTCTCCCCTCCTCTATCGCTCCAATCCTGCAAATTGTTACTTAAGTTTATCTAGGTATCCAGATATTTCATTATTTTAAATTTACCTACATACACACATACATACATCTTTATGTATACAGATAACGGGAAGAAAATTATTTTCAACAAGAAATAAACATTTCAAGATTTAAGGTTTTCAATTTTTATTTAGGAATTTGAGTATTTACTTGTAATTAATTTTTATACATATTTGAGGGCCTGTAACTTCTAAACCCTTTTGATCCCCAAAATGAAACTTAACACACTTATAATAAAAAAATTATTTATTATTTTATCTTATCCCCCCCTTTGAGATATTTGACCTTGAAATTGGCAAAAATGGAAAATTTCCCAACTTTGAGTTCAAATAAAAGAGGATCGGTGCCAAATCCAAATATTTTTTCTGTACAGGTAATAACTACCCTACCCATAGAATTCACAAAAAAATTTACAACTTTTAATTCCATTTCTCAGTCATCTTAATATGTCGTCAAAAATGAGAATTTCGCTTGCGAATATTGCTGATTTCAAGGTCGATTGAATCAAGGATTGAGAAAGATGTTCAAACATTTCTGTCTATTTTCTAAAAGCCTGTGATGCCCTCTTTACAATACTGGAAACCAGAACTTTTTATCTTATATGGGAGTGAAATGGTAGCCACTTTTCAAAACCCCTGAAGCGCTTTTCTTTGCTGCTGCGGCGAGAAACAATGCATCTAGAACCAAGATGGCTGAAGATAAAAATTAAATAAAAATTGTTTTGTACTTTTGAATGTTAGGGTTAACCAAGATATAAAAATAAAAAAAAATCTGAAATGGTCACAATTTCTCATGGAATGACCCAAATTTTAAACAAAGTGGCATTCCTAAAATCATCAAAGGACAACAGGTGTTTAAAATAACCTAAAGAATCACCCGTGAATTTTTGCTGAATGTTTAGTAAACATCATGTAAATTGTATGCTGTAAGAGTTAAATTATTATAATTTTTCTAAGTTATGAATTTATGTCTGGCATGAATTTCCTGTCTGGTAGGTTTCTGAAATAGTTGGTATGCTGTCACAAATAAGCATTTTAAAATTCCTGGTAATTTTATCATATTGGGATGCAGTTTACAGGGTGTCCAAAAAGTCTGGTAACATGGCAGATATCTCAAAGCTGCCAGATAGAGATCTGATGAGTGTGGTAATAAGGGGGTAATAAGGGGGTGGGGAATTCATTGCTGCACTCAAATTTGTCTTTGACCCCCAAATTTAAGGTCATCCATTTGCTAACTTGAAATCTATTAAAGATAGAGAAAAATTTACAATTGCTACCCTGTAGAGCAACACCACATTAGTCTAAAATCAATTTTTAATGACTCTTCCCCATGAAAGATTTTGAGAAAATGGGCGAGAAAGAGTCACTCAAGGAAAGAAATTTCCCAACGGTGTGCTTCACTGCAATTCAAATGCGTTAGAAACCTCAGCCAACCTGGCCAACCCAAGCTGACCTTGAGTCAGAAATCAGGTCCATCATTTAGACTTGCCCCGTACTAATATAAGGGTGTCTCAAACCTTCAGGGTCAAAATTAGAGAATGAAAGATGAGTATTTTGAGATAGGGAACCAATGGTCAGAAATACATATTTCAGATGCCACGAGATCTTGAACAAGTAATATGTGCGAGGAACATTATTGTATGCTGATTTCATTTTTTCAGCAAACAACTGCCTGCTGCATCCACGTTTGATAGCATTAGCTTGCAAAACAATACACAATCACCTGTTATGTTTCCATCTGTTCCAACAGTTTAAGCCTTGTTGTCAAAGATGGAGCGTTACTTTTACAGGAACTTGTAGACATGCATTTAATGTATGGTGTAGCAGGATGTATTTTGGTTCCCAAATACTTGTGGAATTTGTGTTCCCAAATATCTCAAAATCCTCAGTTTACAGTCTGCTAACCATCAGCAGAATTTGAACCTAAGGACATCCTATATATCAGATCATATTTCTGCCAAAATCTAGATTCTCATAAAATATATTGCTGCAAGAGAAACTGAAATAATTATTTTATATATGAAGGATAAGAAGGCATTTCCAAAACATAGAAGCATGTAATAAGAATTGAAGAAGGTAATGAAATCAGTCCAGGATCTGCTGAGATTGTTTAATTATAGGCATCAAAGAGAAATGGACACAGAGATGTATAGGGTTTACTCAATTGTAAGGACGTAGAAAACAATACTGTATTGTGAGGTCATTTAAAAAGACAATCCGGCTCTGGAAGACCACCTACAGTTGATGAAGATGCACTGAAGGCACTCATTGAAGCTAATCAGTGCCAAACCTATCGTCAATTAGCCAGACTACTCTCTGTGACAGAGGGAACAGTGCAGGAAAAAGTCAAAAATTGGATAAATGAATAAAGTGCATGCCTGACCACTTGTTCCAACATTAATCACTGAGAGTCGCTGCTGGATCGAGATCACATGCGATGAAAATGGGCCCTCTACAATAATATGCATCACTCCTACCAATGGTTATCACCAGAAAAACCTCCTAAAAAGATCCCAAAGCAGGAAACTATATCCAAAGAAAACACTCGTGTACATGCTTTCTGACAGCAGTTGGAGTAGTGCAATTTGAGATCTTAGAGCAAGGTCTAATGAGCATGTGTACTATCAGATGCTCCAAAGGGTTCATCAGAAGCCCCAACAACAACTTGCATTGTACAATGCAGAGACCCCCTATTGCTACAGGACAATGCAAGTCTGCACACAGGTCAAAGGTTATGCAACTTGGGTGGGAAGCTTTGCTTCATTCTCCGTACTCAATTGACATCTCTCCCACATATTTTCACCCCTTTAGGTTACTGGAGAGTTATATGTGCACACAACAGTTTAGAAATCGTCATGCCCTCGAAACAGATTTGCCAGACATTTTCACTTCCAAAACCAAAGATTTCTACTGACATGGCATTTACAGATTACCCACACATGTTATTAAGTGCAAGGGAGATTATTTTGAAGAATAAATCAAATGTCTTAATAAGTTAGGTGACTGCCACTGTACCACTGAAAATATGCAAGAAATTTTTAAATGACCTGGTGGAAAAGTTGCGTAAAAACTTCAGGCCATATAGTAAAACATATTTTTTAAGATATTTCAAATTATTAAGAGAAGGTTTTCAGAATTAATGCTGAACAATAAATTCGAGTATTTCACTCTTGTTGATTTTTAAAGAATTTACTCACCTTCAATTTGTTTAAGAAGAGCTTGAAAAAGACTTATTATCTGGTTAAGATAAAGCAAATTTTTAGCTGACAATCTATTTTTATAACAGTCTCGATACCGTTGTACTTGAGATGATGCTTGAATAACCTAAGAAATAATAAAAAAGTGATAATTATGATGTATGCAAGCTGAAAGTAAATGTATAGTAAATTTATTCTTAATGTTGACTTTTAATTTATAATTTACTTGGTTTCCGGTTATCTGAGCAGTGTAAATATTACATATGGTATCCATAAGATTATGAGCTTCATCTATAATAATTATGTTTCCTTTGAGTTTAATTCCACATGCTATTCTTGTTGGTTTGTGCAACAAAGTATTATAAGGTAAGATAACAATCTATGGAAATAAAGCAATAGAAGACATTCAGAAGCTATTATATCGTGGTACAAATTTCACTTAATGTTGAAACTTTTATGTTGTATATACGAGGCCTGTGAGAAAAATATCCGACCTAATTTTTTTTTGCGAAAACCTGATGGATTTAGATCGCGCGCGCTTGAGCCGACCTTGAACCTTTGTGCATATGCGTGAATTTTTTCCCGCCTCTCAATAGTGTCAGTTGCTGGCAATCAGCATTAGAGGGAGGTAGTGTGTTGTGCTCTCGTCGGTTTTTGATTTGAAAAAAAGTGACAGAACGACTGGAGCAGCGTACTGCATCAAATTTTGCCAGAAACTGTGCGACAGCCAGGTGGAAACCATCAGTCGTCACAGTGGAAGCATTCTTCTTCACCATGACCAAAGAAGGCCCGCCAAGTGCGCAGCAATGTGAAAGTGATGCTGACTGCTTTCTTTGACTCTCGCGGCGTGGTATATCACGAGTACGCACCACAGGGTCAAACAATCACCAAAGAGTATTACAGGGATGTCCTCCGTCGCCTACGTAATGCAGTGCGGCGAAAGAGACCGCAGTTGTGGTCAACAGGCAATTGGTGCCTCAAAAACCAAACTTGATTCAGACTTTTTTGGTGAAAAACCAGACTCCCGTGGTACAACAGGCTCCTTACTCTCCTGAACTGCGACTTTTGGCTGTTCCCCAAACTCAAGAGGCCATTGAAAGGAACGTGATTTCAGACAAGAGAGGACAATATGGCTGCAACGACAGCCGAGCTAAACTCCATTCCGAAAGACGCTTTTCAGGTTTTTTTCCCGGCCGAAGGTCGGATACTTTTTTCACAGGCCTCGTAGAGTTCAAACCAATATTTCATGACATATTGAAATATGTCTCTACAGATCCACATGTTGTAATTGTGTTTTTCTTGTCATTTTATGTACCTTCCAGCTCGTTATTGTCGCATAAATCAATGCAATTATCTTATGTGTTATAATTCGCTCATCTGTTAAGTGTGATCTTTGCTATAATCTAAACATTTATGTCTGTTACAATTATTTCGATTTACGTAGCATTTTCATACTTTAGCGTAAAGATTTAATCAATTTGCGTCTCGTCTTTTTTTTTTTTATTTTTCTCTCTCTCTCTTTTGGTGCTTGTTTGAGAGCAAGGGGGGGGGGGGGGAGAAGGGAGTTTCGTTTCCGAAGCTCGGTTGTCATGGCAACGTGGAGCATCTGTTGGAAGGTCGAAATCAGAAGGGAGGTCGGGGTTTATCCGAAACATTTTTCTGATGGGAAAATAAACCAATGGAAGCGTGCTTAATATAGAAATAAAAAGGGAAATTTTTGAAAGCGAGAGGCAGATTGGCATAGACTCTTCCCACTGAGTTAACTCAATCTATTCATTCACTCTTATTTGTGAGCCTTAACAAAAGAAAGTATGTTATTGCCTCAGGTAAACAGGGGTCGGTTGGCGTGACAGAGTTTATGGTTATGAGCAGTGACTGAAGAGTGCGATCGCGGGTACAAGCGGCCGACATGAGATTTCTGAGAGATGTGGTAGTTGTTTCCCTACTAGACAGAGTGCACAGCAGCACAATAAGGGAGTCTTTAAGTGTTGAGCCGCTACTTCTCCGCTTTGAGAGATCTCAGTTGCGCTTGTATGGCCACATGATACGGATGCCGCAAACTGATCTTCCTAGGCAGTTGTTATTTTTCAAGTCAGTGGGTAAGAGACCAAGGGGTTGGCCTAAATCCAGATGGCCAGACTACATACAGAACCTGGGTTCAAGTTGCCATGGAGGACATGCACCTGATGGCGGAAGATCGCGATTGCTGGAGAGCCTCCATAGGGCTGCTGCCTCCGTGACCCTAACGGATGAGCGTGTTTGAAAATAAGTAAGTAAGTATACATGTTTAATTTGTACATGTTTAAGAGATTTATACATTTTAAAGGTGAAATGTACATATTCACTTTATGAAAAATAATTGGAAAATTTGGCTTGCTTTGTTGCACAGTAAACTTGCTTTAAATATTTGTCAATGCAGTAACAGTAATTAAACATTTTATCTGGAACATTTAAATTACTACAAAAGAACTTTTCCAGATTGTTGATAGTGTTGAAGGTGGGATGTTAGATTGGTTTGCTAATCTTTCTTTTTCTTGCCACCTTTCACTTCTTCCATGATTTTAAGACTTGAAGGATCCATTGGACTAGTATCGCTGAATACACAATAGACACCGTCCAATCACATAAATATGACCCCCCCCCCCCACAAGGTACGCACCAGTATCAGAGGTAGGGGGGGGGGGGTATAGGAAAGGTGTCAAAGGGAAGCAGAAAACATTGCAATTGTTGGAGTCATGGCGAAATGTAGAGACTCCAAAAGGGCATGATCATCGGCTTCCGAGCCAAGGGCAGCAGTATTTCCGAAACGGCTAGTTTTGTGATCTATTCGCATGCCGCCATGGTGAAAGTGTACCGTGCATGGCAGAATGGCAATACCCAAAATCAACGACGTGCTAAGTGTGGGGCACCACAGGCCATTGATGACAGAGGTGAATGATGGCTACGGAGATGCGTGCAAGCCAACAGACGTCCCAACTGACCTCCCATATGAACCAAGGGGCTACCAAATATATATTACAGTGAAACCTGCTTAAGCCGGAATATGTATGACGGAAACCTATCTTTCGCGGTGGGACGGGACATGTTTGATATTTCGTTAAATATTTCACATGACCCGCCACTACAGATATGCCATTTATTAGGCATATCTGTGTTGTTCAGTTTGATACGAAATAAGGGGATTTATTTGTTAGGAAAGGGAGTTTAATGTAATGCGTGAGGATAGAAGGTTAGGAGCAAAGAAAGTGGGAACAGAATAAGAATTGTTAATTGAGTAATTACAGAAATATCAGTAATTCGGTTTTATTATTGGTCTTAGACTTGGAGTTGCGAAATGACTCAACAATTCTTAGAATGTGCTAATGGAATATTAAGAAATAAATAAGAAATAACAAAATAGCTCTCTCAGTGGATATATATTACGAAAAGTTATGCTCAAAAACTTAAGTGCGAAAAAGTAGGCTTATTGTTAAAGGCCTATTGTTAAAGGATTAGCGGACAGAGAGAGGAGAACAATGAACGAAGAGGAAGGGAGCGGGGTTGCCTAGGCAACGACCCTCCAAATAAAATTCCAAGAAATGAAAATGGGAAAACCAATCAAAGCGCAAGTGAAAGAAAAAGAACATTTTTTTTTAATGTTAATGTTGAGAGAGAGAGAACAGTGGTGAGAGTAGTTGTGATTAAGTTTGTATCGCAAATAAACATCGGAGAATTGGGAGAGATGTCACAACAGTAAAAACTGTAAGTGTGTAACCCAGAAGAAGAGAGAACATTGTGCGTTAAGTTTCCAGCATGCATTAGAGTGTTGTGATCTGTTTCAATGAAAGAGAGCGAGCGACCTGGAGAAGACGACGGAACCTGTAAGTAAGACTAGACGACCGCCAGCGGACGAAACAGTAGGTGATGGTAAGCGGTAGGGTTCGGCAGCAGGAGACCGGGGACAGCCTGTTCACAGCGCCCGAGAAGGACAGAGAACCTTAAGCGCTGGGGTGACAGGTGGCACGCATCCAACTTGTATTGTCTTCATGGCACGTACCTTCGCTGCCGGGCTGTCGCAGTAGTCTTGGAGATAACAAGCCGGACCGTATCACGAGCTGTCGAGCACTGTCCCTCGCCATGAAGCAGACGGGGTAAGCGAGCCCAAAACCAAGTACGGAGGAGGTTCCCAGCATCTACGGCGTCAGTCAACGAGGCAGCAGCAGTAGACATCAGCAGTGTGTAAACATGCGAAATAGCAGATAACTACATTCGAAATAATCAGGCTTGTGCGTGTAGTGAATGTTAATTAAGTGTTATTATGATGCAAGTGATAAATTGAATGAACATTAGACTAGAGAACAGATTATAAGTGATTAGAGAGCTTACTATTAATGTGAGAATTCGTTCCATTGGCGTATAACAAATTGCTTAGTAACTTGATCATTATTACATACATGCTTGAATTCTTCTTGTTTCGTTAATTTGATTTATTCCTTTTAGTTTTGGCCAAAATTTAAATTTTTTTTTTTTTTTTTTTTTTTTGTTGCTTTGAATAAATATCTTAATTTATATATTAATAGAGTTGTCGAGTCATTAGCAAAACCAAAGGTTATATAAAAGAAAAAAGGGGAGGGGGTAGAGCACATCGTATTCTAGTAGGAGGTAGTATAAGGTAAGATATTAATTTAGAAGTAATTGTTGTTAAGAACCGAAATCCACTATACGATCAGTAGAGTAATTAATTAGTTAGTTTGCCTTTGTTTTAATATATAAGCACACAACGAAGAGCGTGGTTCTCTAAACATAAGAGTAGCAGTGCCACCTTCTCCGTTGCGTCACAGCGGAAAATTTTTTTGGTCCCGTCAAAATGCCTAAAGAAACCATGTTAAAAGTTCTGTATAAGGCGGAATCTGTTAAAAGGGAATTATATAATATATTACATGTATTAACTAAATTCATTATTAACTTAATTATATCATATTTTATTAATTAAATGATAAGATAAAATTAAAAAAGAAATTTTTTTCAAAAACCAGTAGAAGCTGGAAACCGGTCTAAGCCGGACCAAAAAAATAAAGCTCAATATTTTTTGGTCCCAGTCGATTCTGGCTTAAGCAGGTTTCACTGTATTTAAACTCTCAATGACAGTTCAGCGAATGTTGCTGCGTATGGGGCTCCACAGCAGATGGCTGGTTCATGCACCGATGCTTACGGCTGTTCACCGGCAACAAAGACTGACATTTGCACACAAGTACCACAACTGGACAGCAACAGAGTGGCGAAAGGTGGCTTTTTCCGATGAATCACAGTTTATGCTCCATTGGACAGATGAGCGATGGCGTTTACAGTGTTCAGCAACATATGCTGCAAGGATCCAGGCTGGAGGAGGCAGCGTTATAGTCTGGGGAATGTTTTCATGGCATTACCTGGGTGCACTCATCATTGTGGAGAGCACCAAGGATCAATGGAAGTATGCATTTGTCCTTTCGGACCATGTCCACCCCGGATTTAAACCCCATAGAGCATGCGTGTGGCCACCACAATCGGGTTGTTCACGCCCTGGATCCTCCACCACACAACCTACGGCAGCTCGCCACAGAACTGGAGTCGGATTGGCTTCACATCCCTGTCAATACCTTCCAGAATTTTATTAACTCTCTTCCTGCCCATCTCGCAGCTGTCCGCGCCGTGAAGGGTAGTTATTCTGGCTAATAACAGGTGGTCACATTAATGTGACTGGACTATGTATTATTTAAATTATTATTACCAGGTTGGCTAATAAGTTTTAGACTTTTTGAACACAACATTTATTGTTCTATAACTACATAAACAAACAAACCTAATCCAAAAGGTAATTACCCTCTTGATCTATCACCTTTTGCCATTTTTCAGACAAACTTTTGATACCTTTGTACCAGAAAGTCAGTGGCTGTGCTTCAAAGAATGTCTTGAGGTACTGTTTGATCTCATCTTCATTATGGAACTGTCTATTGCTAACAGTACGCTGCAGCTCTGTAAACAGGTGATAATCAGAAGGGGCTAGCAGGACTATATGCTGGGTGAGGCAGGATATAGTGAATGATGAATATGGTGAGTTTTCGAAATGACAAATTGAAAAGGGAAGGAAAAATTCTGCAACCTGGATTCGAACCAGGGACCATGCCCAGGGTTCTCCACAGGACCTTTTTAACGGGCGGCCCGCCCGGCTGATTTTGGCGACCGCCCGGCTTAATACACGAAAAACTGCACAACACTGCATAATATTTTACATGTTTTTGTTTTTAATTTTTGTCCGCCCAGTTATTTTAGCTTACCGCCCACCTGATAAAATTTTCTGGGGAGAACACTGCATGCCTATCGCTGGCACTGCTCTTACCAACTGAGCTACTGCAGATATGAACCGCTTTGCTGTTACAAGATATCCAAATGGACTTCATTGAAGCCACCAAGCAACTCAATCGACAGAGCAGGCCCCGACTCGGAGGTCGGGAATAGTCCTTACCCTTTAACCATCAAATAAATTGATGAAATTTAACTTAAATATAAGATAATAAATAACTGAAGAAACATCTCCAAGATTTCGAAAATGGTCCCTGGTTCGAATCCAGATCGCGGAATTTTTCCTTCCCTTTTCAATTTGTCATTTCGAAATCTTGAGTTTTCTTCAGTTATTTATTATCTTATAGTGAGTTTTGTAAAACCGAAATAAAATGTTTTTGCAAATTAAAATTTTTTTATTCACACTGGAAATTAATGAAGCTTGAAGGGACTATGCAAGGACATCCACTGTTTTAACCCCGGGTATTCAGTATACTCTTCAATTTTCCATATATTGAGAATGTCTTAACCATTTTGAGAACCTACTACTGCACAAAAGTTGTCCAGAATAATAGAATACGAGGTCTGTTCAAAAAATACGTAGACTGACGTCATAAAACAAAATATACTTTATTCAGAAGTTACACATCTGGGTTCCCTTCAAAGTACTCTCCTCCCCGACGCACACACTTATCCCAACGGTGTTTCCACTTTTGGAAACAGTCCTGGAACGCTTCTTTTGTGATGTCCTTCAGCACCTTCGTCGCATTTGCCTTTATGTCGGAATCGTCTCAAATCTCCTTCCTTTCAAAGGTCTTTTGAGTTTGGGAAACAAGAAGAAGTCACAAGGAGCGAGGTCAGGTGAGTAGGGTGGGTGAGTAAGAACAGTGATCGAGTGTATGGCCAAAAACTCTCGAGTTCTGAGGGCTGAATGGGCTGGAGCGTTGTCGTGATTAAACAACCAGTCACCACTCGTCCACATTTCTGGCCTTTTCCGCCGGATAGCATCCCGCAGACGTTTGAGAACTTCGATGTAGTAAATCTGGTTCACTGTGGAGCCTTGGGGGAGGTACTCGTGGTGGACTACGCCCTGAGCATCAAAAAAAACTATCAACATCACTTTCACATTGGAACGAACTTGGCGAGCTCTTTTTGGTCTGGGAGATGTCTCACCCACCCACTGGGATGATTGAACCTTTGTTTCGATATCATAACTGTACACCCAAGATTCATCACCTGTTATGATCTTCGACAAGAAGTTTTCATCATCTTCTGAGCGTTCAAGCAATTCCTGACAAACCTGGACGCGATGGGCTTTTTGGTCGTCCGTCATCAGGCGTGGAACAAACTTCGCAGCACCGCGGTGCATCTTCAATTTTTCGGTCAAAATCTCATGACATGATCCAACTGCTATCCCACACTCTTCAGCAAGCTCTCTGATGGTCAGATGTCGATTTGCCCGAACCAGGGTGTTGATTTTGTCCACGTGTGCGTCGTCAGTTGATGTGGAAGGACGTCCAGGACGCTCATCGTTTGCAGTTGACTGACGACCATCTTTATAACGTGCATGCCACTTAAAACATGTCGCACGCTTCATAGTAACATCACCGTAAGCCGTCTTGAGCATATCAAAAGTTTCAGTGGCAGTTTTTCCGAGTTTAACACAAAATTTCACAGGTAAATTTTTAATGAGTTTGTAAAAATATAAATCTCAAAATCTCCCAAATGGTTCTTCAGAACTCGTCAATTTATATTCAAAAAATTATTCATCTCAACGAGTCTTTTACGGAAGAGTTAGCTGCAACTCTTTGCTCGTTCAAGTCGCTCATTCTAAAAATCCGCCAAACGAAAATAACACACTTCACAAACAACCGCGTAGCTAATCAACCAATACTGATATTTGCAATCAAAAAACTGCCTTGTAATCAGCGGATCTGTCAGAAGATGGCGACACCAAGCGATTTTGATTGGGACCAACAGGGCCCGCGCAATTCAAACAGTCTACGTATTTTTTGAACAGACCTCGTACATTATTTTTTTAATACAATACATATACAGATCAGTATAATATTGCATTAGATTAACTAATGAAAAAACCTGAAATTGCAATTTTTTTTTTTTTTTGCAAACTTGCTTTCCCAAAAAAATGCTATTTCCCTGACAATAAAGTTAATGCGCCCGGAACATCAACAAGCCGTGCAAAATATTTTCCGACCTATGATCATTATAATAAGGTGATAGCTTATCTAGGGAATGTTAATCTGAAATGTTCGTTAGTTTGAGCTACGTTAAACTGAAACTTTTTAACATTAAAATACCTGCTGAGGATTTTAAATTTGAACGTTATTTTGAAATAGGATGTCTTTTAGTTCATTTGGAAGAACTGTTTAGTGCCACATTCCATTTCTATGCTATATCCATACAAGCAGCACCAGAAAGGCTTTTCTATCAGCACATTCAACGTTAAACAGAAGTACATGATCTTCCTAGACCAACCATACAGCTGGAGCCGATACAAAGAATCTCACTTCAATCTGTCTTAACACAAGCCCATGCTTGATGAGGCAATGCGTTAAGTGGTGCAATGGTACAACTGAAATTGTGCTGTAAAGTTAAATTACAACCTCGGACAATTAAGTTCGGTGAATGAGTTCACACAACAAAATGCAAAACAGTTCGAGCCACGTTTACTTTATTGTCCTTCGAAATAATCACCCTGGAAGGCAATACACTTTTGGGATCAGGTGTATAAGTCTGGAAGCTCCTTAGGGAAGGCTTTAAGTTCACGTGTCACATTTGCTGGAATGTCTGCAAATATGTGTCCCTTTAAGGCCCGTTTCAGGCGTGGGAACAACAAAAAGTCTGCTGGTGCCAAGTCTGGTGAATAAGGTGGATGAGCTATGGATACGACCCCTTTGTTGGCCAGAAACTGTTGCATGATTACGGCAGTGTTCCTCTTTGATCCATTATCCACAGTTACGTGCGCACGCTACACCTTCAACTGAAGAAACGAGCATCTGCTAAACCATTGCACGCACAAACATGACCTGTCTGAACTTGCTTAAACAATGACTGGGCTTGTATTCACACGCATTGTTACTCGCGTAAAGCTCGCACAGATTAGGGTGTGACGTCATTCACCGAACTTAATTATCAGAGGTTGTAAAATTGTTATTTTATTGCTAGCTTCAGTTTAATAATCAGATCTCTGTATGCTGTCTTCCATATTTCATTAAACACGAAGACCACAAAGAATAAAACATCTTTCAGTGAGCATGCAAATAGAGGTAAGCAGATCAGGGTCGCTATCAAAAATCGTCTGATAATAATTACTGTAATGGCGTCTTACTACTAGCACCATTATACGGATAAATACATGAACTGCTCGCGGCACATTGTTTATATAATTTATATTAACATGATGAGATAAAGCTTTTTTTAAGTGTATTCTCAATTTATTTTTTAATTTAAAGTGCAGTATAACATAATTTGACTAAAAATAAAAAGTAAAATAATGTTTAAAATGCTTCACAGTAAAAACCTTCAATGTAAATCAGGAATGATCAGTCGCATGATCAAACCTTTCTCTGACTGGCCAGTTCAGAACTTCCTGACTCTACCCAGTCCAACTTTCCCTGGTTCAACTATAGTTTTCTTGGCAGCTCAAGGTCACACACTTCCCTCCCAGCCTCCGTGTTGGGTTCTATTTTTTAAAGATAAAAATAGTGTATTATGAATCTTATTATTATTATTATTATTAAAATATTTTCCAGTATTGTATTTTGAACATTAAAATATCCAAATATACTTAGATTATTTTGTGACATATAAACATGTCATAGTGACAATGTCCTACCAGCCCAAACATGTGTTGTTGTTTCATAATGACAGTTTATTGAAATGAAAGAAATGGGGGAGAAATGGCAGACTGATCACGTGGAAAGGAAACCTGAATAGTGTACAGTGTAGTGTTATTTATAGAAATGTTATGGTAATTTAAGTATAGAAGGATTGGAATAGGCGAGTGAATTTGAATTTGCAAAGTGGAACGATCGATGTTTTAGGCCTCATCTCCCTCTCTTTGTTCCTTTGTTCTTTTTGGCTCGAAATTGAAGGCAATCTGGAAGGGGGGGAACCAGCGCTACTTGAGATAATGTTGCCTAGACAACGGGGCTGGCCGCTTGAAGGCTAAGCAGATAAGAAAGGAAACAAAGGGATCGCCTGCGCTGCAACCGAGTGAGGGAGCAAGAGCTTAAGGCAACGATTGGTGGAGGCTCTTCCCAAGATTCTAATCTGTGAATGAAATTTTTGGTAACGAAACAACAATAAGAGAGAGAGTTTTCTTCTGACTTGCTACGAGCTAGAGAGCGGCAGATTTGTTCTCCATGACAGAGTTTGGGTGAGTGCAGGTGCTGATTTCAACAAGTTTGGCCCCACGCTGTATCCATAATAAGGCGTGGGCGCTGAACAACCAGGGAGACTGAAGCTATCGACGACTGATCTCATGGAGAGACTGGTGCTGTATGGAGAGGCACGACCTGCGATGGGTACGGCAAGGCCCGACGTGCGACCGGCAGTAGATGAAGAGCGGTACTAGCCGGGAGGATCCGAGGGGAACACCGTGGCGCCCAGCGGTGTTATCGGATCAGTGAAGCCAGGTGCATTTTTGGATGGCACAACTCAGCTCAACGGCGCTGGAAGGAGCGTACCCGGACATCGTCGGGGGTACGTGTCATCGATCGGACACCAGTTCGGCAGGCAACAGGTAGCATGCAGAAATCATCCTGGACATTAAGCAGCTACAGATAAGTGGGTTACAAGAAACTGTATTAGTGCAACATTATTCGGCAAATTAGTGTAACAAAATTTTAGAATCAAAAGAAATAAATGCTATGATGAGAAGAACTTTAGCAAACAGAGAGAAAGGGGTTAGGGTAGGGGTTGAGCCTCTTGAATGCAGGTCTTAATCATGCGACGAACGAAATTCAAGATGATTAATGTAATTATTTTGGATAAGTTATTCCTTTTCAATTAACTCATTTTCATGAGTATAATTTATTTGTTCTACTTATTTAGTACAGTCAATTCTCGTTAATACGAAATCGTGGGGACCAAGAAATTTTTTCGTATTATTCGTATTTCGTATTAACCAACAATACTAAAAGTGTTATGAAATAAGCACGGAAATAGAATACTTTAAGTTAGAAATAATTTTTATTCATATCTCCTAAAAAAATCTGTAATAACAGTTTGTTTTCGCGCTAAAACAATTTTTTTT